>JALIGW010000387.1:0-2500 GCA_023053685.1 Diadophis punctatus similis
AACACTGGAAGTTTTTAAGAAAAGATTGGATAACCATTTGTCTGAAGTGGTGTAGGGTTTCCTGCCTAAGCAGGGGGTTGGACTAGAAGACCTCCAATAACAACTCTTGTTGTTGTTATTGTTGTTGTTGTGGTGGTGGTGGTGGTGGTGATGATGATGATGATGATGATGATGATGATGATGATGATGATGATGATGATGAATTCACAAAAAATGTAATACACAGCAAACGGGATTTATATGCTGGATTTCGTATCACTATATCACAAGTCGAACACTTCCCAAGCGTCTGTGTGATGTATTATTATTATTATTATTATTATTATTATTATTATTATTATTATTATTATTATTATTATTATTATTATTATTATTATTATTATTATTATTATTATTATTATTATTATTATTATTATTATTATTTGCCCAAACTGAAGAGAATTTAAAGAATAATCGGAAGAATGCAGGTAGCCCTCGCCTTTCGACCACAATTGAGCCCAAAATTTCCGTTGCTAAGTGAGACAGTTGTTAAGTGGGTTTTGCCCCATTTTACCTTTCTTGATACAGTTGTTAAGTGAAGCACTGCAGTTGTTACATTAGAGACATGGCTGTTAAATGAATTCAGCTTCCCCATTGACTCTGCTTGTCAGGAGGTCGCAAAAGGGGATCATATGAGCCGAGGTGGCGCAGCGGTTAGAGTGGGGTACTGCAAGCCACTTTAGCTGACACTGATCCGCAGGTCAGCGGTTCAAATCTCACCGGCTCAAGGTTGACTCAGCCTTCCATCCTTCCGAGGTAGGTAAAATGAGGACCCAGATTGTTGGGGGCAATATAAATATACATTGCTTACTGGTGTAAACCGCTTAGAGAGTGCTTGCACTGTGAGGCGGTATATAAATGTCACTAATAAATAATAAATATGACTGCGGCCATCATAAAACCATGCCAGTTGCAAAGCTTCTGGTTTTTAATCATGTGACCATGAGGATTCTGCAATAGTCATAAGTGTGTAAAAAGGGTCATAAGTCACTCTTTCCAGCGACGTTGTAACTTTGAACGGTCACTAAACAAATCGTTGTAAGTTGAGGACTCCCTGCAGTGACGTTAAAACATTTAGCCGGGGGACTTCCGGTTTGGAGCGCTCCATCGCGGACGTCCCTTCGTTGGACGCCTTTCCGATCTTTGTTAAAAGCCGCCAGAACAGCTGTCTGGCGGCTTTGAAATCTCTTCCCCGGGCAAAGGGGAGAGATGAGAGCCTGACAGGTGGGGTAGAGCCCCCCCAGCGCCCTAGGAGCCATCTGGTAGGGCGCGAAGGGAGAGCTCCCCATGCAGCCTGTCTCCAGCTCCGAAGATCAGGAAACCTCCGTCTTTGCAGAGCTAGATGGAGTGACCAGCCGCTGCTTCAAGAATGGGATTTATAACTACATTTAAACTATAGAAGCAGACAGAGAGAAACAGGCGTGAGATGGGCAAGTACTGAAACCTCTTCTTTTCTTTTTTTTTCAACTCCTGGGGAAGCTTTCACTTCGGCAAGGGAACAAAGGAAACAGAGTAACAATATGGCGATTGAGAAGTGAAAGTGACTTTCGTTTCCCCAGAGGCTTTTTTTTTTTCTCTCTCTCTCTCTTATGGAAACTTTTAACTTGGAAAAATGGTTTTTTCTTTCTCTGTCTCCTAACTCTGGATTAAAGTTATAACAGAAATATTTCCAATAATAAAAGACTACCTGATTTTTAAACTGGAAAGAACTTTAACAGGCACCTGGCTTTCTTTCTTTTCCGTACTCTTTTGAAACACCAATGGCTTCAAAGTTTGGAAAGATTGTTTTGACTAAAAGAAATGACTATTCATCTGGATATATTTCTAAAATGCAATTTAACACTGAGCTAACACCTCCACAGTCTTTGACACCTGAAAATTTATTAAATAATTTAAAGATTATGAAACATGAACTTACTTTGGAATTTAATCAGAAAATAAGCGAGATAGACAAAAAAATGCAGGCTGCTTTGAAGAATATGAATCAACAACTCAGATTTGATGTGTTAGAGGTTTGCAAAGGTTTAGCAACAAATATTGAAGTTTTGGCAGAACGTATTGAAACAAATAAACAAGCTTTGGCAACCTCGGTGAATTACATAGACAAAATCCAAAATGATATTGCAAACTTTGAAAAAGAGGTCTTGATGACACAGTTCAGATCCATGGAAGTTGCTATAAGGATCAGAGGTTTGAAAGAAGGATTATATGAAAATTTAAAAGGCAGGATGGTTGATGTACTGGATCAGGTGTCTGGAATTTCCAAAGTGGAATTGGCTACACAAATCGATAAAATATACAGAATCAATTCGTGGTACGCTAAACAAAAGCATTTACCAAGGGACAAGAGAAAAAAACAAAAAATGTTTGTACTTTATATTTAATATTTTGCTACTACTCATGTAATTTTGTACTAATAAAACTTTTTGAAAAAAAAAAAACATTTAGCCGCGGACAAATA
>JALIGW010000387.1:5000-35000 GCA_023053685.1 Diadophis punctatus similis
CCGAGTCAATGGGGAAGCCAGATTCACTTAACAACCGGGTTAACTAACTTAACAATTGCAGTGATTCCCTGCTACTGCATTAAATAAGAGGAAGGGAAAGGGGGGAAGGAGGGAGGGAGGGAGGGAGGAAGAGAAGGAGATGAGAAAGAAAGAGAGGAAAGAAAGAAAGAAAGGAAGGAAGGAAGGAAGGAAGGAAGGAAGGAAGGAAGGAAGAAAGAAAGAAAGAAAGAAAGAGGGAGGGAGGAAGAGAAAAGATGAGAGAAAGAGAGAGAAAAGGAAGGAAGGAAAGAAAGAGGGAGGGGGGAGGAAAGAAGGAACATAAGAAAGAGAAAGAGAGAGGAAGAAGACGAGAAAGAGAAAAAAAGAAAAAGAAAACATAAGAAAGAGGAAGAGGAAGAGAAGAAGATGAGAAAGAAAGAGAGAAAGAAAAAGAAGGGAAGGAAGGAAGGAAAGGAAGAAAGGAGGAAGGAAGAGAAAGAAAGAAAGAAAGAAAGAAAGAAAGAAAAGAAAGAAAGAAAGGAACATAAGAAAGAGGAAGAGAAGAAGATGAGAAAGAAAGAGATAAAGAAAAAGGAAGTAAGGAAGTAAGGAAGGAGGAAGGGAGAGAAAGAAAGAAAGAAAGGAACATAAGAAAGAGGAAGAGAAGATGAGAAAGAAAGAGAGAAAGAAAAAGAAGGGAAGGAAGGAAAGGAAGGAAGGAGGAAGGAAGAGAAAGAAAGAAAGAAAAAAGAAAGGAAGGAAGGAACATAAGAAAGAGGAAGAGAAGAAGATGAGAAAGAAATGGAGAAAGAAAAAGAAAAGAAGGAAGGAAGGAAGAGAAAGGGAGAGAAAGAAAGGAAGAAAGAAAGAAAGAAAGGAACATAAGAAAGAGGAAGAGAAGATGAGAAAGAAAGAGAGAAAGAAAAAGAAAGGAAGGAAGGAAAGGATGGAGGAAGAGAAAGAAAGAAAGAAAGAAAGAAAGAAAGAAAGAAAGAAAGAAAGAAAGAAAGAAAAAGAGTCCTTATGCTCTATATCTCATCACTTTTATCGAGAGAGGGATCAGCTGGCTCCCCCGCCCTTGAGTTCAGCAGGGGATCCCCGAAAGCCGGGACGAGTGGCACCCTAAGAGCAGAGCCGCCGCTGGGAACCTCTCGTGGCCAAAGGTCAAGCAGTGGTTCTGTGCAGAGGAGTCTCTATCCCTCCTTTCTCTCTTTTTCACCCCCACCTCTTCAGAGCCCCTCTGCATGGCACACCCCACCCCACCCCACATGTTGGCATCTTAACAAGGTCTGGGAAGAAAGAGAAGGAGGAGGGGGGGGGGGAAAGGGAAGAAAGGCCAGTGGCATAAAAGATGGCGAAAAAGGCCCCCAGGATAATTAAAGGTCATCCAGGACTTCCCAATTACTGTAGCAAGAGCTGGCTAATGTGAGATAATGATGTCACGTGAGAACTAATGAGCAGGATTAATGCAATCCCGCTGCCACCCACCCACCCACCCCCCCAGGAAAAAAAAACCTTCTTCTGCTCCCCAGCCCTTTAGCCCACTCCTCATCTCTCGGGCAGCTTCTTCTTCGTTCGGGCTCACAAAAGGGTGGGCTTCGAGGGCAAAGTTTCTAAGGTTGCGCTTGACGGGAAGCAGAAGAGGAGGAGGAGGAGGAGGAGGAGGAAGGTCGGAGAAGAGTTCAGAGGCTCTTTTGATAAGGGGGACTCTTTCAACGCCGCCCCCTCCCCATTCCCCCACTGCCCCCACCAGCTTTCCCACTTCATGAATTGCTTCTTTCCAGGGATGTCAACAAGGCATTGTTCATCGGTGACCCTCCTCTCCACTGGACCAAGTGGTGCTTCTTAATTGAGCATAATCCCCCGGCTTTTTTAAAAAAAACCACACCCCACACCCCTCTGTTTCAACCCCCCCTCCCAATTCTCTCCCCACCCCCACCCCTTTTTTTTCTATGTTGATGGCCTGCTCCAGCGGAGAATCCCCGGGGTTGGCCTTCACCAAGCACACTTAACCAGCTTGCAAAACCACCTTCAGGGCTCATCTCGGCCTCCTGCTTTCTGGTTTTGTTTTAAAAGAAAAAGAAGAAAGGAAAAAGGCCTGTTTGAGAAGATCGCCTGGTTCGTTCATTGAGGGTTTTAGCTTTTAAAGTTGCATAAACTCGGGGGGGGGGGGAGGGGTTAAGTTGGACACTGGTTCTAAAGTGGTTCTTGGATAACTGGGTGGGTCTCGGTTTTTTTTTTTATTTGGAGGAGGAGGAGGAAGGGGGAGGAAGAGGAAGTGGAAGGAGGAGGAGGAGGTGGTGGTAGAGGAGGAGGAGGAAGGGGAAGAGGAAGAGGAAGGGGAAGAAGGAGGAGGAGGTGGAGGAGGAGGAGAAGAGGAAGGGGAAGGAGGAGGAGGTGGAGGAGGAGGAGGAAAAGAGGAAGAGGAAGGAAAAGAAGAGGAAGAGGAGGAAGGGGAAGAAGAAAGAGGAGGAGGAAAAGGGGAAGAAGAGGAAGTGGAAGAAGGAGGAGGAGGAAGAGGAGTAGGAGAAGAGGGAGAAGAGGAAGGGGAAGAAGGAAGAAGAGAAGGAGAAAGGGGAAGAAGAAGAGGAAATGGAAGGAGGAGGTGGAGAAGGAGGAGGAGAAGAGGAGGAAGGGGAAGAGGAAGGGGAAGAAGAGGAGGAGGAGGAGGAGAAGAGGAGGAGGAAGAAGAGGAAGGGGAAGAAGAAAGAAGAGGAGGAGAAAGGGGAAGAAGAGGAAATGGAAGGAGGAGGAGGTGGAGAAGGAGGAGGAGGAGAAAAGGAGGAAGGGGAAGAGGAAGGGGAAGAAGAAGAGGAGGAGGAGGAGAAGAGGAGGGGGAAGAAGAGAAAGTGGAAGGAGGAGGAAGAGGAGGAAGAAGAAGGAGGAAGAGGAGAAGAGGAAGAAGAGGAAGGGGAAGAAGGAAGAAGAGGAGGAGAAAGGGGAAGAAGAAGAGGAAATGGAAGGAGGAGGTGGAGAAGGAGGAGGAGAAGAGGAGGAAGGGGAAGAGGAAGGGGAAGAAGAAGAGGAGGAGGAGGAGAAGAGGAGGAGGAAGAAGAGGAAGGGGAAGAAGAAAGAAGAGGAGGAGAAAGGGGAAGAAGAGGAAATGGAAGGAGGTGGAGAAGGAGGAGGAGGAGAAGAGGAGGAAGGGGAAGAGGAAGGGGAAGAAGAAGAGGAGGAGGAGGAGGAGGAGAGGAGGGGTAAGAAGAGAAAGTGGAAGGAGGAGGAGGAGGAGAAGAAGAGGAAGAAGAGGAAGGGGAAGAAGAAAGAAGAGGAGGAGAAAGGGGAAGAAGAAGAGGAAGTGGAAGAAGGAGGAGGAGGAGGAGGAGAGGAGGTGGAAGAAGAAGAAGAAGAAGAAGAAGAAGAAGAAGAAGAAGAAGAAGAGATGATGATGATGATGATGATGATGATGATGATGATGATGATGAAGAAGAAGAAGAAGAAGAAGAAGAAGAAGAAGAAGATTCCTCTTTTTTGCTTCTTGAGAAAACGAAGGTGCTTCTGTCTTCTGAGCTATTTCCATCAAGAGAAGAAAGACTATGGCTTTCACCTACCTACAGCCCCCCCCACGCCCCCCCCTCCAAATCCAAAACCTTTGCAAGGCTGCAGGGTTTATTTATTTATGGTTCTGGCTAAAAGCCGCCTTGCCGGGGGTCTCCGATCAATATGAGTTTGGGGGATAGGAAGGGGGGGGAAGGAACCCCTCAAACATCCACCCAGCCTCCGTGCTCTGCGCTCTCTCGGGCTAAGCCGTCCGCCTTGGCATCTCTCCGGCCAGGTGCTCTGCAAAGTTAAATGCTTCTTTTGTCTTAGAGCTCAGAGGGGAAGGAGACTAAAGCCCCGCTGTAACCGAGATTAAAGTGAGGCCATAAATGGAATAAAGCCACGGGGTCCTTTAAGTGCTCCCAAATAAGGGGGAGGGGTGGGGATGCAGAGGGGAGAAAAGTCAGGCGCACTTAAGATTTCCCCTGAAAAGTTTGAAAGAGTAAAGACTGTCCCTGTGACATTGGGCGAGGCGGTGTTGGGGGCCACTGTGAATTAGGGGAGGTGGGCTAGAAACCTGATTTTGGGGTTCTTCCATAAATTACAACGGTGGACGAGAACAGAATTTCCATGGTTAAGCAAGACATCTGTTTGCTAAGCGAATCACGCTTGATTTTATGAACCTTTTTGCCAGGCTGGTTAAGTGAATCGCCACGGTCGTTAAGTGAATCGCACGGTTGTCAAGCAAATCCCGACTTCCCCGTTGACTCGGCTTGTTGGGAGCCGGCTGGGAGAGTCACAAATGGTGATCACATGACTTATGCAATTGACCATCAATATATGCTAGTCCCCCCCCCCTAAGCGTTATCAGTTAAAGAATGAAGAGCGGTATCCACATTAGAGAGCCGTGGTGGCGCAGTGGTGAGAATGCGGTATTGCAGGCTAACTCTGCCCACTGAGTTCGATTCTGACCGTCTCAAGGTTGACTCAGCCTTCCATCCTTCCGAGGTCTGTAAAATGAGAACCCAGATCATTGGGGGAAATATGCTGACTTTGTAAACCGCTGAGAGAGGGCTGTAAATCACCGTGAAGCAGTATATAAGTCTAATTGCTATCTAAGCCCGATGTGTGAAGGCTACCAACATTTCTTACGGGGCAATTATGTTGGTTAATTTACCAGCGACCATGAAAAATACTCTGGGGATTCATAGAACACACTAAGTCACAAAATGTTTCGGCTGGTTTGGGATGAACATGCTGTGGGAACCCAGCCAACTGGGGCTCATTCATGAAACCTGGTTAAAACAAACATGGCTTAGTGCGGTTTATGCGTTCAGCCTCTAACGGGGGCGGGGGGACGATGACGGAAGGTCACACTTAATGCTCAACAATAAGTTTGATTTGAATCGGACATGGGTGAAGTTACTGTGGTTTGCCTAGCAGCTGCATACCCTAATCCTAGTTAATGAAACCAAGACTTTGCATATTGTGTGAATCAGAGGTGCCTGATTCATTCATTGGGCAACTTCGCCACAGCAGACAAGACTATTCTGAATTCCCGGAAACTTTTTCGATGCGGGCTGCCAACCTGTCTTTAAATTTAGATCTAAAAATGCAATGAATGGCCATTCCAACAACTCCCAGTCATAAATCTTGGGGTGCACCAATCCTATCCCCCCACCCCCCAACCCACTAGGCCTTCCAGTAGCTTTGCAAATACACTGGGAATCTGTCCCTCTTTTGAGTAATGTTAGGAAGATTAGAGGCTGGGAGTGAGAACATGTTAATTGCTTGGCACTTCGGTTAATCATCCAGACTGAAGCGGGCTCATTAATTTCCGAGGCTGCCGGATTCTCCCTGGGCTTATAAACGCTTGGAAGCAGACACACCCCAGACCCTTCTATCAAAGCAACCGATGGTTAAGTTGCTTTAAGACAACCAAGCTTCCCAAACAGATTTTTGTAAAAAAAAAAGAGAGCCATTTGAGGTTGATCAATCCGGCATCCGTATTGGTGCGGTTTTCTTTGTTGCGTCCTACCAAAATCCGTTTTTTTAAAAAAGTGTCTCCTGGAAATTTTGGAAATGCTGGAAACGCACACAGCATGCTTGGGACTTTTCAGAGCTTAAATATGTCATTGTATTTACATTAAAACCCTCGCATCCTGGACATACTGTATTTTTCGGAGTATAAGACGCACCAGAATATAAGACGCACCTTAGTTTTTGGGGAGGAAAATAGGGGGGAAAAAAATCTACCTATCAGATATTCATCTGGCTAATGTCCTTAGTCTGGTCAGCTTCAGCACATTGTTTTATCCCCTGGTTAGGACTTTAAAAAAACCTTCTGAGAGAGTAACAATGAAAGAGCCTGCAAGCCAGTAAGAGCTGGGAAGATCGTTAGCACCTGGTTAGGGCTAGAAAAAAACTTATTTGGAGCAAGTAGAGCAATGGAAAAAAATTCTGCAAAGACTTAGGGCTGGAAAAACATTCTTCTGAGAGAGTAACAATGAAAAAGCCTGCAAGGTAAGAGCTGGGAAGATCGTTAGCACCTAGTTAGGGCTGGAAAAAAAGCTCCGGAAAAGCTACATTCGGAGTATAAGACGCACCCAAATTTTCAGCCACTTTTAGGGAAGAAAAAGGTGCGTCTTATACTCCAAAAAATACGATAAATTGTTTCAACTCCTACCCTCAAAAACGTCGCTATAGAGCACTGCACACCAAGACAACTAGACACAAGAACAGTTTTTCCCCCGAATGCCATCACTCTGCTAAACAAATAATCCCCTCACCACTGTCAAACTATTCACTAAGGCCGCATTATTATTACTATTAGTCTTCTCATCGTTCCTATCACCCATCTCTTCCCACTTATGACTTTATGACTGTAACTTGTTGCTTGTATCCTTGCGATTTATATTAATATTGATTGTTTCCTGATTGCTTATTTTTACCCTATGACAATCATTAAGTGTTGTACCTCATGATTCTTGACAAATGTATCTTTTCTTTTATGTACACTGAGAGCATACGCACCAAAGACCAATTCCTTGTGTGTCCAATCACACTTGGCCAATAAAGAATTCTTCTATCTAAGTCTATTGAAGTCGATCTGATTGTCAGATGGGATAAGAATACGAGTTATGAGCACCACATTCGTCCAAGTTTATTTCAGCCCACCCCCACCCCGAGGAGGCTGGGGTTTTTGTCACGTTTAATGCTCCTGGCAAAAAGCAATGATGGAGATAAGCTAAAGGACATCAACCAACTTTTAAAAAAAATAGTTGGTGTAGAAACAGGATGGCATGCACCGCAAGGTCGGGAGGTATTGGTGTCAAGAAGGCTAGAAGGCTCTTCATTAAAAATCCCAGTGGTGGTTGGGGGGTCTGGAGCCCCCCATTTTCATGGCAGGACAGGCCCACAAAATGCCAGTTACTTTAAATTTCCCAACGGAAAGAGGTGTCGAAAATCTTTTTTCTCCATTTGTGACTGGCATGGTGAGGTTCAGTGTCTATTCTCCATTTGCCCGGTGGTGAGTGTTTTAGAGGTTAAAAATCTCTCATCATAAACTAACCCCTTAGGCTTAAAAAACAAAGACAGGCAATGGGCTGCTATTAATAATAATATAATAATATAATAATATAATATTATAATATAATAATAATATAATAATATGCTATTATTATTATGCTATTATTATAAGGGGCGTGCATAAGTGCACCAGCGTGCCTACCATCCCTGTCCTAATGTTCCCTCTTATCAGTACTCATTTTATGTATATAAACAATGTTAAAGCTATGTATTTTACCAACACGTACTTGACATAAATAAATAAATAAATAAATAAATAAATAAATAAATAAATAAATAAATAAATAAATAAATAAATAAATAAATAAATAAATAAATAAATAGTGCCAGAGAGCCCAAGAAATCTTGACTTTAATACAGGGGTGAAATCCAGCAGGTTCTGACAGGTTCTGGAGAACCAGTAGCAGGAATTTTGAGTAGTTCGGAGAACCGATAGAGGAAATTTTGAGTAGCTTGGAGAACCGATAGAGGAAATTTGGAGTAGTTTGGAGAACCAGCAAATACCACCTCTGGCTGGCCCCAGAATAGGGTGGGAATGGAGATTTTGCAATATCCTTCCCCTGCCATGCCCACCAAGCCCCGCCCACCAAGCCCCACCACGCCTACCAAGCCACGCCCACCAAGTCCCACCACGCCCAAGCCATGCCCACAGAACCGCTAGTAAAAAAAATTAGATTTCACCACTGAATTTAAAAAGACCATCAAACACTCACCACGTTCTTTGACAGACTGGCCTTTTCAGATTGTAGCGTCCCATTAATTGCCAACGACTCGGTCAATCTCCGATGAACTGTAAAATATAAAAAAAGTTAATACTCTCTTAACGCTGAAGGGTTTAAATATGAATAGTTTTCATTGCCAGGTGATGGAGAAGAGATTGGACAATCCTTTGTGCGGAACGGTATAAGGTGCCCGGCTCAAGCACAGGGTTGGACTAGAAGACCTCAAAGATCCCTTCCAAGCCTGTTATTCTAGGTTTTACGTCAATTAGACTCATTGGAGAAGAGCCTAATGCTGGGAACGATCGAGGGCAAAAGAAGAAGGGGACGGCAGAGAATGAGGTGGCTGGATGGAGTCAATGAAGCATTGAGGTGTGAGCTTAAATGGACTCCGGAGAATGGTAGAGGAGAGGAAGGCCTGGAGGAACATTGTCCATGGGGTCGTGATGTGTCGGACACGATTTCGCAACTAACAACAACAACAACAACACACTGAAGATGGCATTTAATTTCGTTGTACGAAGTGCAATGACAATAGACAGAGATTTTCTCTCTCTCTCTCTCTCTCTCTTTCTCTCTGATAAGGAGACTCAGCGAAAAGCATAAATATCTTTTTTTTATTTTACACTTGATGGTAAGGAAAATAAGTCCTCCAGAGCAGAAAGAAGTGGCTAGAAGGGATGTTACCAGGGTGGGTTCTAACTTACCTCGCTGCCGGTTCATTTCCTCCCACGCCACATGGCCGCGCAGTGGCAAAAAATCCAATTTTTTTAAAAAAGCAAAAAACAAGATAGCACAGTGCCAGAAACTTGGCTTCTGCGCGTGTGCAGAAGAAAAAAACCCCGGAAAAAATCCCCCCCCAAAAAATAATCCAAAAAATCAAAATCCCCCAAAAGCCGAAAATAAGATGGCGACCGCATGCATAGTGCCGGAAACTCGGTTTCTGCACATGTGCAGAAGAAAAAAAACCAGAAAAAAATCCCCCCCAAAAAAAAATTCAAAAAAAAAGATGGCGGCACCCACGGACCAGCACCGACCGAACCGGTTCCGTGACATCATCATGACATCATCAGCGGGTCACTACCGGTTCGGTCCGAACCGGGAGGAACCCACCTCTGGATGTTACCAACACCTTCATCTTCATTTTCCTATATCATAAAGCTGGCGAGGAATTATGGGTGGTGCAGTCAACTGTTGGATACCTCAGAGTGGGAAAGGTGTAGAGCCGGACATTTTCTACTTCTTATTAAAATCCCAGAGCATTTTAGTGCTAAGGGAAAACTCCAGGATTTGGGCTGCAAAGAATTAAACAGTCACTAGAGGGCAGCAAAGGGATTCAGAAAGCTGATGATTTGCTGCCCTCTAGAGATGCTCTGGATTATTGCAGCTTAATTCAGTATCCAGTCTGGAAAAACAAAGTCCCTTAAAAGTTCTGTACAAAAAAGAAAAAACAAAGGACACGACTTCTGCTTGAGAAATTCTATTCCAGTCATCAACCAAACCATAATCTCAGTACATTGAAATGCGTGATTACAACTCATTGCACCAGAAGCTACAATATGATCCCCAGCCAGAGTAGTAATTAAGAATATAATGAGCTACGCCTTCTTGTGGGTGATGACCCAGGCAAGAGTCTAGTGTCACCTGGAATATTTGGTGGTGGTGGGGGAAGACACTGCGGCATACCACAATAAATTTATCTTCCCAAGAGGACTTGGGAAGAACGCCTGGCCCTGTCTGGTGAATGAAATTGCCCCATATCACAGAAAATGCCAGGAAAATTCAATATGTCTCAACTTTGGCGACTTCAAGATTATGTGGACTTCAACTCCCAGGATTCCCCAGCCAGCCATGCTGGCTGGGGAATCCTGGGAGTTGAAGTCCGCACAACTTCAAGTTGCCACGGCTGTGAAACACGTGATAGGGAGGTGGAATTATTGACCTGCCAATTTGCCCTGCTTCTGTAAGTCCCCAACTTCCGACAGTTCATTTAGCGACCGTTCGAAGTTACAACGGCACTGGAAAAAGGGACTTATGACTGTTTTTCACGCTTACGACCATTTCGGCATCTTCACAGCTATGTGAGTCAAAATTCAGACGCTTGGCAACTGACTCGTATTTATGACGGTGGCAGTGTCCTGGAATCATGTGGTCTCCTTTTGTGACCTTCTGATAAAGCAAAGTCAATAGGGAAGCCGGATTCACTTAACAACCGTGTTACTAACTTAACGACTGCCGGGATTCCTTACTACTGTCTTAAATAAGAGTGGGAAAGGAGCGAGAACAATTCGTGGAGCACAGCCCCTTCGTGTATAGAGGCCACAGGCTGTGCATTCGCAGGGGTCTCCAACCTTAGCAACTTAAGACTTGTGGACTTCAACTCCCAGAGTTCCTCAGCCAGCAAAGCTGGATGGATGGGGACCTTAGAGGTCTTCTAGTCCAACCGCCGATTCAAATAGGAGATCCTATATATACCATTCCAGGACAAATGGTTGTCCGACCTCTTCTGGAAAAAATCTCCAGTGTTGGCTCCACTCACAACTTCCGGAGGCGAGTCGTTCCACCGATTAATTTTTTCTCACTGTCGGGGAAATTTCTCTTTAATTCTAAGTTGGACTCTGGGAAAAAACTTTGCAACATTGCGGGCCAAAGGGGAAAAAAAAGTACTATTCGGTAATAAATTCTTTCTTTTTTAAATAAATAAAATAAAAATAAATCCCCAGCAGCTCTTTCGAAAACACCAAACAGGGGCGGACGCGAGAGAGTTAAATTTCTCCTTGAAATATCTCTATTTTTTTTTTTACCCCCTTTCCCTCCACACTTCTAAGTACCAGGTTGAGCAAGACTCTCAGAGACGGGGCGGATGGCTGATAAACCGCATGCCATAAAATTTGTCAAAGGCCCCACATACTTGATTCCTGAAGCTCAACCTCACCCTGCCCTTGTGTGTGTGTGTGTGTGTGTGTGTGTGTGTGTGTGTGTGTGTGTGTTGGAGTGTGTGCCTGCCTGTCGGATCTCACTCTCTCTCTCCCTCTCTCCTATATGCACACACACTTCTGCGTAATTCATTAACCCGAGTGCTTGTGCTATGCCCCGGGACATACATAACCTATGGCTTTGAGTCAAAGAGGGTGGAGAATTCCCACACTGTGCCTCCGTGGTGGTTGGCAAGCTCAACGCATTCCACAGCAACACAAAGCAGGTCCTTAAGCAGCCGGAGGGAGGGAGGGAGGAAGAGAAGGAGGGGGGGGGTTTAAGCTGTCAGGTGTGACCCAGAGAAACCACCATACTCTTGTTCATTGGCCAATTTCTCTCCTTCTTTTAAGTCTTTGTTCCCTGCCGGTCTCTCTCCTAGTTGGAAAAGAAAAAGGACTTTGTTCACCTGGTTACCTGCCGTGAAGGTACACACACACACACACACACACACACACACACACGGCATCTCCCTCCCCACATCCCCACACCTTCCATCCAAGAAATCCCCATGAATTGAGCCGGCTCTCCAGACAGAACAGGTTCTGTGCCCGTTGTAAATGGATCTATTGATTCTGGCTGCAAGGACACCAAGAGGCTGTTTTCTCCTCCTGTTCTTCCCAGTCCAACTTCGCTTGATGGTTTTTCGTGGCCTATGTAGCTTATGGGAATTTATATATATATATATATATATATATATATATATATATATATATATATATATATATATATATATATATATATATATATATATATATATATATATATATATATATATATATATATATATATATATATGTAACATTTTTTGCTGATAAATGAAAATAAAGGGAGACTATCATAGATCTATTTCGAGCTATTTTGCTCTCGTCAGATAGCCATACCCTTAGTGGGATTTGAACCTGGGCAGTCTGCTTGTAAGGCAGCAGTTTTAACCTCTAGGCCACAAGGTTCTCTTCCCTATCAGCTCTTCACCAGGAAAGGGTTATAAATGTTTTTTTCCCTGGCCTAGTGGTTAAGTTGCTGCCCTGCAAGGCAGCCGGCCCGGGTTCAAATCCCAGTAAGGGGTATGGCTATCTGATGAGAGCAAAATAAGCTCGAAATAGATCTATAATAGTCTCCCTTTATTTTCATTTATCAGCAAAAAATCCTACACATATAGAATAGTGTGTCGGCTATATAAAAAACAGCCTGGATGGTCCCAGTGAGGGGCTGAAAGGCAAAAAGGAAGTTGTGATGCTTTCTCTCCCATATTTGGGTACACCAGGATAACCGACAGAAAAACATATATAACCCTTTCCTGGTGAAAGAGCTGATTGGGAACAGAGCCTATGGCCTAGTGGTTAAGTTGCTGCCTTGCAAGGCAGCCGGCTCGGGTTCAATTCCCAGTAAGGGGTATGGCTATCTTACGAGAGCAAAATAAGCTCGAAATAGATGTATAATAGTCTCCCTTTATTTTCATTTATCAGCAAAAAATGTTACACACACACACACGTATGTATGTATGTATGTATGTATGTATGTATGTATGTATGTATGTATATATGTATGTATGTATATACTGTATATATATATATACGCCACTGAAAAAGTTGATTTCTTTAAAATAATGCAGTCCTGAGCGTCACTCCTGGGAAGGAAGCACCGGAGGGTAATAAAACTTATCATCGAGGTAAATATGTTAGTGGCTGCAGTCCAGCCCTTGAGCCTCTTGATGGAAAAAGCAGATTGGATAGGGGCTTGTTCCAGCTCACACCGAAAACCCGTTTTTGGTGTTCTTGCCAGACACTGAAGCATGAATAAACGAAGCAGGCTGAATTCACACGCTCAACCGCCCAACAAATATGGTTGTGTTGGATTAGGCACAAGCTTGCCATACCCAGCAACCAGTTTGTCCCATGGAACAACCGGACGCCTCTAGAGCCATGGTCTCCAAACTTGGCCACTTTAAAACTTGTGGACTTCAACTCCCAGAATTCCCCAGCTATGGTGAGTCCCCTGCTATGGGGAATTCTGGGAGTTGAAGTCCATGAGTCTTAAAAGTTGCTAAATTTGGAGTCCCCTGCTATGGGGAATTCTGGGAGTTCAAGTCCACGACTCTTAAAGTTGCTAAGTTTGGAGTCCCCTGCTATGGGGAATTCTGGGAGTTGAAGTCCACGAGTCATAAAGTTGCTAAGTTTGGAGTCCCCTGCTCAAAAGTTACCTACCTTCAAGGGTTTATTTGTATTTGTATCTGTGTTTATTTGTCAAGCATATATGATTATAAGCAAAGTATAAACAGTAAAACATGATTGAATATATATGTAATGGTACAAGCATGAATAAGAGTAAAAGAGGTATGAATATATGGGTACATTAGGACAGGAACGGTAGGCACGATTGTGCGCTTATGCACGCCCCTTACCGGCCTCTTAGGAATGGGGTGAGGTCGATGGTAGATAATCTGAGGTTGAGGTTTTTGGGGTTTGGGGAAGAAACTACTGACACTAGGAACTGGCATTCGGAGGTATAGTGCCTCTGATGATGGAGGTTCCATGATTCCTTTCTGGAATTCGTCCACACCGGCCATCAGCTGATGCAGTTCCCAACAAGTTATCAGACCCGATTAACACGGGGCATTGAAAATGGTAAACAACCCTCAATATTACTTAACCAAGGAATCCTTTGGAGTCCTCGTTCACTTAGTGCCTGTGCAAAATTATCATGGATGCTGAAAAATGGACCTGAATTTGAAGTTACGACAGGCCCCCCCCCCATCCAAGGCCACATGACCACATTTTGGTTGCTAGGCAACCAGCCTGCATTTACGGCCCTTATACCTGTAGTCACATGACCACGGGGCTTGCTTACAAAAAATGCCCCATAGCGAACAAGGGTTATGCTTAGCGACTCTGACATCTGCTTTAGGGCCATTGCGTTCACTTAATGACCACCACAAAAAAATTGCAAAATTGGATGTGGTCCAGAGGTGGGTTCCTTCTGGTTCAGACCGGTTCTACAGAACTGGTAGTAACTTGGTGGCCTGGGTCGCTGGAACCGGCAGTGACTCAGGCCTGTCACGCCCCCGAGCCGGTTCTCTTGGCAGCACCATAGGTGCCGCCATCTTGTTTTTTGTTTCAGTACTGCACATGCGCATGCGCGCACGGCGCGTCCCTGAGCAAACCGGCAGTAAAGAAACATGGTGGCCTGCTTATGGACTTCCGACTGATATTGTGGACTCCATTATGGCTGTAACTCCAGGACTACCTGTGTAAGCTGGCTCAGAGTCCTGCGATTCTTCGAAGTTGCCACCTGAAAATTGGAGTTATAGCCCGTTGTGGAAGCCCATTTGTGGGAAGAGTTCACGGGCTGATTTCAGGTTCAAAGGGGAGCCAGCCCACGAGGAGGCAATCCAAACGTTGCACCCGGTTTAGCGGTTATAAGTGGTTGGATTGGAAAGGAGACCACCAGGTGGTGAAAGCTAGATCGACATATGGAAAAAAAAATATCTCGCAAGGAGACGGTGGTGGCAGAAGACAGTGGCCAATCTAAGCTACTGTTCACTGACATTTGAATTAAGCCACCGAGCTTAATTGGTGGAACACTATTCCATTCCATTCATAGCATTTATTTTTTTGGCTTAAAAATAATAACAATAAAAGATTGTGCGAATGACAGAAAAGATCTTTCTCCATTTGAATTCCTGGAGAAATATCGCCAAATATTGAGACAATATCAAACAAAAGGCGATTTTGCTTCGAGGGGCAGGGTACCATCCGTGGGAATGCGCTCACAGACTGCACACCGATTCTTAAGGCTGCACATACCTAAGCCGTATTCCCAGCAAGCACACCCAGGCACTGATCTGCTTACTGTAAATAAATCTATCAACTTTCCCAGCCTGAAGTGGGGTAGTTTAAACTTTAAGCGTGGGACAAAATACTGTTTGTCTGGCTCTACCTGTTTACACACCGAAAGCAAAAAGAAACAAAAAGGAAGAAAACTCTACATGCCCATGGAGCAGTGTGTGAGAGAGAGATAACAGATATACATATATAAAACACTCGCATGGACAAACCTTCTCCGCCTGTAAATCTGTTTTACAGATTTTCATTCATCTGTTTCATTGACCAATGAATTGGAAGATATTTTGCTTCCTCCTTCAGAGATAAACCAACTGGTTATAAGCTTCACGAAAAAAAGGAAGAGAGATGCAAAGACACTTGTTCTAACAGGGAGGGAGGGAGGGAGGAAGGAAAAATGAGAAGGAGGGAAGGAAAAAGGAGAAGGAAGGAAAAAAGGGGAAGGAAGGAAGAAAAATGAGAAGGAAGGAAGGAAGGAAAAAATGAGAAGGAGGGAAGGAAAAATGAGAAGGCAGGAAAAAAGGGAAAGGAAGGAAAGGAGGGAGGGAGGGAGGGAGGAAGGAAGGAAGGAAAAAATGAGAGGGAGGGAAGGAAAAATGAGAAGGCAGGAAAAAAGAGGAAGGAAGGAAGGAAGGAAGGAAGGAAGGATGGAAGAAGAAAGGAAGAAATGAGAAGGAAGGAAAGAAAAAATTAGAAGGAAAAAAGGGGAAGGAAGGAAGGAAGGATGGAAGAAGAAAGGAAGAAATGAGAAGGAAGGAAAGAAAAAATTAGAAGGAAAAAAGGGGAAGGAAGGAAGGAAGGATGGAAGAAGAAAGGAAGAAATGAGAAGGAAGGAAAGAAAAAATTAAAAGGAAAAAAGAGGAAGGAAGGAAGGAAGGATGGAAGAAGAAAGGAAGAAATGAGAAGGAAGGAAAGAAAAAATTAGAAGGAAAAAAGGGGAAGGAAGGAAGGAAGGATGGAAGAAGAAAGGAAGAAATGAGAAGGAAGGAAAGAAAAAATTAAAAGGAAAAAAGAGGAAGGAAGGAAGGAAGGATGGAAGAAGAAAGGAAGAAATGAGAAGGAAGGAAGGAAAGAAAAAATTAAAAGGAAAAAAGAGGAAGGAAGGAAGGAAGGATGGAAGAAGAAAGGAAGAAATGAGAAGGAAGGAAAGAAAAAATTAAAAGGAAAAAAGGGGAAGGAAGGAAGTAAGTAAGGAAGGAAGGCACTAGATAAAAATGAGATGATTCCAACTACTTATTTTCATTTTTATGTTTGTATCCTGCCTTGATTATTTTTACAGATAATTCAAGACGGCGAGCCTATCCAACACCACCTTCCTCCTTCTATTTTCCCCACAGCAACAACAACCCTGTGAGGTGGGTTGGGCTGAGAAACAGAAATGACTGGCCCAAAGTCATTTCATAGCTAAGGTGGGAACTTGAACTCGGGGTCAGTTTACATCTCCCAGAGAGCCCATCCCCACCACCTGTGTCCTCTAGAGCAGTGGTTCTCATCCTGTGGTCCGCAAACTCCTGGGATAAGGGCCGTGATGTCATCACAGGGGAGGGGTCTGTGAAGGCTTGAAGAAATGTTATGATTTCTATCTTGAGTTAAGTCTTCGGGGTCTGTGGCCATAAAGGGTATTTAAAGGGGGTCGGTGGTAAAGAAAACATTAAGAACAATCTAGAGCAGGGGTCTCCAACCTTGGCAATTTTAAGCCTGGCGGACTTCAACTCCCAGAATTCCCCAGCCTGCAAAGCTTCCCCTTCCTCCTCCTCCTCTCTTCTTCCTCTTCCTCTTCCTCTTCCTCTCCTCCTCCTCTCTTCTTCTTCTTCTTCTCCTCCTCCTCCTCCTCCTCTCTTCTTCCTCTTCCTCTTCCTCTCCTCCTCCTCCTCCTCCTCCTCCTCCTCCTCCTCCTCCTCCTCTTCTTCTTCTTCTTCTTCTTCTTCTTCTTCTTCTTCTTCTTCTTCTTCTTCTTCTTCTTCTTCTTCTTCTTCTTCTCCTCCTCCTCCTCCTCCTCCTCCTCCTCCTCCTCTTCTTCCTCTTCCTCTTCTTCTTTTTCTTCTTCCTCTTCCCTCCTCCTCCTCCTCCTCCTCCTCTTCTTCTTCTTCTTCTTCTCCTCCTCCTCCTCCTCTGTTCTTCCTCTTCCTCTCCTCCTCCTCTCTTCTTCTTCTTCTTCTTCTTCTCCTCCTCTTCCTCTTCCTCTTCCTCTTCTTCTTCTTCTTCTTCTTCTTCTTCTTCTTCTTCTTCTTCTTCTCCTCCTCCTCTTCCTCTTCCTCCTCCTCCTCTTCTTCTTTTTCTTCCTCCTCCTCCTCCTCCTTCTCCCTCTCCTCCTCCTCCTTCACAAAACCCAGTACAATGTTAGAATAGCTTTTGTTGTTTTACAAGAAGCTGGGCTGACAGGTCCTTCTTTCCTAGTTGGCACTTCAGTTGGCACAACTCACCAGTGGTCCTCCTTCTCCAGTTGGCACTGGGACACACACACACACCCGTCCTTTCCTCGACCCTCCAATTGCTGGGGAAAGGTGTTTTGTGTTTTTTTTAAATGTGACTTCCTAGTGTAAAGGATCTGCGTCTAAGGGGGAGAGGAATATGCTTTTGAGAACTGGACACCAGGGAGGGACCCCTCCTTTCAGAGGGTCTCCAAGGGTTGCAAGGTCAAACAGATGCTGCTGTGACCTGGCGATAGGATTTTTTGACGTGTGTGTGTGTGTGTGTGTGTGTGTGTGTGTGTGTGTGTGTGTGTGTGTGCGCTTTAGAGGAAGTTGGGTCAGAAACACGCAAATGATGATCGGGTCACGGAGACCTTGGAAAGCCCAATCAGTGGCAGCTGTGTTTGCAAAATGATTACCAAATGACCAGACAGGATTTCTCACGTCATCATCGAGAAAGACCCACTCCGACTTCTCTGGTTTTATTTAATTTATTGATGAGTTTCGTTTCAGGCCAAGGTTGAAACATTCACTGGGGCGTCTGCAGGAAAAGCCTCAGCGCAAAACCAGGGCAAAATTAACTTTGGGGCCAAAAGGAAAGAGATCTTTCTCCTAAGCTGGGGAGATACACATATTGCGCAAGATTTTGGCACGATTTTGCTTCTGTGCATGTGTGAATTTTGCGCAGAAGCAAAATTGCATGAGGGTGTGTGTGCGCGTAGCGAGCGCGCGTGCACTTGAAGCATGGAGATGCGCGCATGGAGATGGTTCCGGCAGCGAGATAAGTGAGCAACCCGCCCCTGATGCACACACACACACACGCATGAAAACCTGCTGGGTGACTTCGGGCCAATCACCAGGAGACTGGGAGTTCTAGTCCTGCCTTAGGCATGAAAGCCGGCTGGGTGACTTTGAGCCAATCACCAGAAGACTGAAAGCTCTAGTTCTGCCTTAGGCATGAAAGCCAGCTGGGTGACTTGGGTTATTTCACCAGGAGATGGGAAGTTCTAGTCCTGCTTTAGGCATGAAAGCTTGCTGGGTGACTTTGAGCCAATCACCAGGAGACTGGGAATTCTAGTCCCAGTTTAGGTATGAAAGCCTGCTGGGTGACTTTGGGCCAATACCAGGAGACGGTGAGTTCTAGTTTTGCCTTAGGCATGAAAGCTGGCTGGGTGACCTTGGGCCAGTGACTCTCTCAGTCCAACCCACCTCACAGGGTTGTTGTCGTGAGGAGAATAGGAGGAATAAGGGGTGTTAAATATGTTCACTGCATTGAGTTATTTATAAAAATAATAAAGGCGTGGGAGGGAGGGAAGGAAGGAAGGAAGGAAGGAAGGAAGGAAGGAAAGAAGGAAGGAGAAATAGTGAAAGGAAGAAAGACAGTTAGTTAGATAAATGATAGATAGATAGATAGATAGATAGATAGATAGATAGATAGATGGATGGATGGATGGATGGATGGATGGATGGAGGGAGGGAGGGAGGGAGGGAGGGAGGGAGGGAGGGAGGGACGGAGGGATGGACAGACAGACAGACAGACAGACAGACAGACAGACAAAGAGACGTGGTGCAAGGAAAAAGGAATTTAGTTCCTCCCCCCATGCCGCCCCCCCAGCGGAGAATATACCGTAATATCTTCCCACATACAATACGCACACCCCTCTGTCGCACCCTCAGGCCATTCCGTTAACTAAGTTTACATTGTCCATAGGATATATAGCACATTTATTTACCCTAAAATAAAGATAAAGTTACAGTCATTGTCAAAGAACTACGGAAGCAAAAGGCAACAATGCCATTTACGGCAAATATTTATCTAAGCCTCGATTTGATACTGGGAGCCTAGCAGTCGAAAATGGATCTCAATCAGAGGGTTGAGCCAGGGGTGGGACTGAAAAATTTTAGCAACTGGTTCGCTGCCCGGTTGCTGGGTGGGCGTGGCCATGGGGGCGTGGCCTACTCAGCCTCCTGCACTAAGGTGAGGGGATTGGCATTTTCACCCTCCCCAGGGTCCGGAAGCTTTTTCCGAGCCTCCAGGAGGGCGAAAATGGCCTCCCCAGGGCTCCGGAGGCCCTTTGGAGGCTGGAAACAGGCCTGTTTCCGGACTTCCGGCACTTCCGGTAGGCCCGTTTTTCACCCTTCCGGAGCCTCCGCATGGCCCCTGCATTTACCTGGCATCCAAAACGAGCCCCGTGGAGACTCGTGGGAGGGGCGGGGTGGGGTGGGCGGGGTCAGCCCGACCTTGTAACAACCGGTTTGGTGAACCAGATTAACATCTGGTTCACCCGAACCGTTCTGAACCGGCTGAATCCTACCCCTGGGTTGATCCATTCCTGCCTGGTAGGGCCCATGTTTATGACGGTTGCAGTGTCCCAGGTCACGTGATCCCCTTTTGCGACCTTCTGACAAGCAAAGCCAATGAGGGGGTGGGAAGCCAGATTCACTTAATAACCGTGTGACTAACTTAACGACCGTGGCAAGAAATGTTGTAAAATGGGCCAAAACTCACTTAACAACTCAACAGAAACCTTGGGTTCAATTGTGGTCGTAAGTCGAGGACTATATGTGCTGTGGCCTAGTGGTGGAGCTCTTGCCTCATTATCAGGAGGATGTGAGTTCAATCCTAGGTAGAGGCAGATGTAGGGTCTCCTGCTTGGGCAGGGGGTTGGACTAGATGACCTGCAAGGTCCCTTCCAACTCTGTTAATCTGTTAATTTGGAAATAAAAGTTTTGGAGAAACTGACTAGGTCCAAAACAGAGTAAAACAGAGGAGCGGAAGAGGAGGGTTACCTATCTTAGGGGAAACTAACCAACCTCAGCGGATTTTCTTACCAAAATCCAAGAGCTAAAATGCCTCCTGAGGTTATTTCATGAGGTTGCAAATAGAGGATATGAGTACTCCTTGCCTATAGCTTTTCTGAACCTTCAGCAACTTTAAGATGAGTGGACTTCAACTCCCAGAATTCCCCAGGCAGCCAAGCTGGGGAAATCCACCCATCCACTGAGGTTGAAAAAAAAACTGGCTTGGAATTAAAATTGTTAGGCAATTTCTCCTTAGTTCTAGGTTCCTTGACTGGTTTAGATTCCGTCCTGCCTTTCAAATGCCATGTAATAACATCAGACACTCCTTAGATAGCAAGAGTATGCCTCTGCGTGAGTCACCGTTCTGGGTCACCCTTCCAGAATCAGCCTCCAGTAAGAAACCGGGTAGGTGACTGGGCTATAAATCAGGGGAGGATGACAGCATCAGCCCCTCCCCATTGGCAGGGTTTCCAGCGCCTTTGCAGCCGAAGGTCGGCTTCTGTATGAGTCACTGTTCAAGGTTGGCCTTTTCCATTCAGCTTCTGTTGTGACAGACAGCTTCTTCTTCTTCTTCTTCTTCTTCTTCTTCTTCTTCTTCTTCTTCTTCTTCTTCTTCTTCTTCTTCTTCTTCTTCTTCTTCTTCTTCTTCTTCTTCTCTTCCTCCTCCTCCTCCTCCTCCTCCCTTCTTCTTCTCCTCTTCCTCCCTTCTTCTTCTTCTTCTTCTTCTTCTTCTTCTTCTTCTTCTTCTTCTTCTTCTTCTTCTTCTTCTTCTTCTTCTTCTTCTTCTCCTTCTCCTTCTCCTTTCTCCCTCCTCCTCCTGCTCCTCTTTTTCTTCCTCTTTCTCCTTCTCCTTCACCTTCTCCTCCTCCCCTCCCCTTCCTCCTCTCCTCCTCCTCTTCCTTCCTCCTCCTCCTCCTTCTCTCCTCCTCCTTCTCTCCTCCTTCTCCTCCTCCTCTTTCCTCCTCCTCCTCTACTTTGCTCATCATCCTCCCCTCCTCCTCCTCTCCTCCTCTTCTTTCCTCCTCCTCCTCAACAAAACTCCACAAAACGGATTTCATTGACATATGGCAGGGGTGGCCAAACTGTGGTTCTTTGAGGACCTATGGACCAACTCCCAGAATTCCTGAGCTAGCCATGCATGCATGGCTGGCTCAGGAATTCTGGGAGTTGAAGTCCACAGGTCCTCAAAGAACCATAGTTTGGCCACCCCTGACATAAGGCATCAACTGAGCACAGGATGAGCTGCCATCATTTGTGAGTCCCTGTCCTGGAGTCTCAGAACAGGGACTCTCCCAGAGACACCACAGAGGGAGCCCTTAGGGGGGAAAAAACCAAGTCATTTCAAGAGTTGGAAGAGTGAAACATCCCTCACTGGAATAAACCTAATCTGGAAAACATGAGCGAGGAGTGAGGTGGGGACAGCCAAAACACCGCCTGCCCATTTTTCAATCTTGGGAGATTAAGCCCCTAAATCAGCGAACAGCATGTCTGCCTCTCCGTTTTCTCAACACCCGAATCCTCTGACACCCGAATCGTTCCTGGCTGAAATATACCTCCTTTTCCTCTCTCTCTCTCTCTCTCTCTCTCTCTCTCTCTCTCTCTCTCTCTCTCTCTCTCTCTCTCTCTCTCTCTCTCTCTCTCTCTTCCCCTGATGTCTGCTGGGTGCCGACTGAAGCTGTCATTATCAGCTCAATAAATCTCTTGGCACAGAGATCTTCCTTTCTCTCTCTCTCTTCTTCTTTTTTTTTTTAATTGAACTGCTGGCTTGCCCGGGGGCGGGGAGGTGGGGGGAAGGAGGCCAGCAAAGGTTGAAGAGAGCAGCATTTTCCCACGCCTGAGACACACCGCCTCGCACATTCCCCGGGCTGCCAGACCTTTCGCAAATGTTTGGATAGCATAGAGCAAACGGCACACCTTCTATTGCTTGCTCTTCAGAGCCAGGCCGGCAGGAAGTGGGACACACACACACACACACACACACACACACACACACACACACACACACTTCTCTCCCCCCCCCCCCGCAGCTAATCCACAGCTACCACCACCAACCTGTACTGAGCAAGTCACCCACTCTGGCTTGCCTTTCTCTGGGGGTTGAAAGGGGTGGGGTGGGTCACCCCAAGACCTTGAAAAGACACCTGGGAGAAATGGGGTGAATTTCCTTCCTCCATCCCCCCCAAACAGAGGTCTCCTCTGCCTTTTGCGCTGCCTGTGTTAAGGGGGGCAATCCCCCGTATTAGAGGTCGATGGATCGTTGCTTCTTTTTGAAGTCATTCTCATTAGAAAATAAAACCGAGATTCAAATCTAATTAACAAAATATTCATTTCAGTAGAAAAGTCATAAAAAGAATCCTTAATAAACTACATCTTATCGGCTAATGAAAAGTCACGTCTGCCTTCAGCAGAAATGGAGGAAGAGAAGGAAGGAGTTGACTCCTGGAATGCAGGCATGCGTAGTAAAACATATCACATGTCTGCTTGACCATAAATACAAGAAACAGTAGATCTGCACAACTGGCAATATTCACATTGTGACAGCCTGCTAGATAATCCTCGGCTTAAACGACCATTCGTTTTGTGCCTGTTCAAACTCACTGAAAAAAAGTGACTTATGGCCGTTTTTCACACTTACGACCCTTGTGACATCTCCGGTGGTGGCTTGGCAACTGACTCATATTTAGGACGGCTGCAGTGTCCGGACACTGGAAAAAGGGGTCACGTGATCACCTTTTGCGACCTTCAATCCACGGGGGCGCCTCGCTTCATAACTGCAGTGTTCCGCTTAGCGACCATGGCGAGAAAGGCAACGACATGGGGCCAAACTCACTTAACAACCCTCTTGCTTAGCAACGGGGGTCCTAAGTCGAAGGCTGCCTGTAAAAACCGGTCAATTTTTCTTCTCTTTGCATGCGGATGAGAAAGATTAGGTGCAATTCCGCCTCTTATCAGAGGTGGGTTCTAACCGGTTCTTTAGAACCGTTAGTAAATCGGTGATGACGTCACAGAGCCGGTTCTGTCGGTGACGGTCCATGGGTGCCACCGTCTTGGATTTTGCTTCTGCGCATGCGCAGAAGCTAATTTTTTGATTGCTGCAGGGAAACTTGAGCGAACCGGCAGCAAAAGGATCCAGAGCCCACCCCTGCCTCTTATCCATTTCACAATTGCTGGGTTGGGAATAATTTTAAAAAGGAGTCTATTTCTTTTCTTTTTTGATCAAAATTCTCTGGTTTGTGTGTGTGTGGGGGTTTAATCCCCCCCCCAAAAAGAAGTAATTTCTCCCCTACCCCTCCTGTTAGCTTCAGGCCTCGGGGGCCATTCTCAACCACACAATAGGTAGGAAATCTCTGTAGGAGAAACTCTTGCTGCAAGATAAGAGAAATTTAAGCAAGCCTGGAGGGAAAATCCTGCATATCTCTCTTTTTTTAAAAAAAAATCTGTAGCTTCTGTAGGGAAAATCTTTTTCCTACTTCCCCCCACCCCACTCCTCCTCCTTCGCCATTACAAGAATTGCTGGCTGGAAATCTGAATTACTTCAAACCTTCCTTTGACGCACACAGGCGCGCGGAGCCTGCCAAGGCAGCCAGGCTCTTGCTTAGAAGCTGGATCAAGAAGAGAGAAGCTGTGGGGAGCTTTTCGGATCGACACATAGGGTTGTCTGGCCCACACATGCAGGAACCAGGCCAAATGGGAAAGAAATAGCAGAACGTTTCGGTGCTCTCCGACGAAGGGGAAGGGTTGTGCGCGGAGATAGGAAGGTGGAGGGTGGGGGGAAACCACAAGGACGCCTGGCCTTGGGGCAGGATTTGCACTCTGCTCCGGCAGCTACCCACGCGGGATGTCCTGCAAAGGAGATGCTTAGCTTGGCCCTGCTTTGTGGTGGGTGAGAGAACGTGGCTTGCTTTCAGCAGCCGGGTGTCACCGTTGCAATATTTCGGTGTTTTGGGGATAAGCAACTAGGAGGAGGAACCGAGAGAGGCCCAGGAACTCAACCCGGCTCAAGGCACAACAAATTAAAAGAGCAAAAGCAAAACGTTTTTGAAAACGCCAATAAACTGCGAAGATGGCTAGCTTATAAGCTGAAAAAGGAGAAAGAGAACAAACCAGTGGGGAAATCCATTTTTTTACTACCGGTTCTGTGGGTGTGGCTTGTTGGGCGTGGTGTGGCTTGTTGGGCGTGGCTTGGTGGACGTGGCAGGGGAAGGATATTGAAAAATCTCCATTCCCACCCCACTCTGGGGCCAGCCAGAGGTGGTATTTGCCGGTTCTGCGAACTACTCAAAATTTCCGCTACCGGTTCTCCAAACTACTCAAAATTTCCGCAACCGGTTCTCCAGAATTTCACCCCTGGAAGAAACCGGTTCTCCAGAATTTCACCCCTGGAAGAAATTGCAAGATAAGAAGGGAGTTTTACAGTATCAAAATGAGAGTAATTATATTGTATTATACACATTATATACTATTATATACATTGTCTTACAACCATTCAGATTTAAGGTTACATCTATCACTCTTTTCCTTCTTTATAACATTTATAATATTTCGTATTTATCCTGAGTCGCACATTAATTTTACTTTTCTTTGCTTTTCATGGCTGGCAAAAACTTCATAACTCTCTCGTTCAGGAATGGAGACATCAATGGGCATTTCTTTCAAACAATACCCAGCGTTTGGGTTTCGTTTTAATATTTTGTTTGTTTAGGTGTTGAGAGAGTTAGAAACACAAGACGACAAGAGCCAGGAACTAGCTTATGTCAGTTGATCGGAGGAGGCATAAAACCGGTTCGGACCGGTTCAGGTGAACCGGTAGTAGTGACCCGCTCCCTCTCCGCCCCAGCACTATGCCATCCTATTTAGGGACGTTTCGAAGCCGCGTGCAAGCGTGCTAGCTGCGTGCGCGAGCAAAGCGCATGCGCGGAAGGTGTGCACTCTCATATTTTTGGTGCTGGGCAAATTGTTAGGTAAATTATGTGAACCCCACCTCTGCCACTGATGTGTTAAACGACAACACAATCACACAGGTAGTCCTCGACTTACGACCGTTGGTTTTGTGACCGCTCAAACAGCGCTGAAAAAATGGGACATTTCAACCCGTTCCCTGCGCTTACAATTGTCGCAACGTTACCCACAATCGCGTGATCAAAATTCAGACGCTTGGCAACTGGCATGTATTTATGACGGTTGCAAAATCTTGGAGTCACGGGGTCCACCATGTCTAACTTTCTGGCAAGTAAAGCCAGCGGGGGGAGCCTGATTCGCTTAACGGTCACATGTTCACTTAATAAGTGCAGTGATTCGTTTAACAACGGTGGCAAAAAAAATCGGCCGCAACTCGCTTAAGGACCTCCTGGTTCAGCGAAGGAAATTCTGACTACCTGTATTCGTTTGGTTTGCTCCTGATGACAGTTTGGTGATCTGGTTGTTTGAAAGAGCATGGGGGGGTCTTTAAGGACACAACGTGTAGAATCCAGAATACGGGAATGTTTGATAGCGGAATAACAGAATTGGAAGGGACCTTAGAGGTCTTCTAGTCCAACCCCCTGCTCAAGCAAGAGATCCTGGACCAGGGGTCAGCAACCCAAGGCTCAGGAGCCACATGTGGCTCTTTCATCCCTCTGCTGCAGCTCCCTGTCGCCGGTCGGCACCACAATTTTGAGAGGAGCTTCCGGTTAGGGTGGGGGGAAGCAGGGCGCGCCAGGAGGGGACGCTATGGCAAGGGGCGGGTTTTCCGGTCAGCTCCACAATTGATAGGGCTTTCGGTTAGGACAGATAGAGGAAAAAGGAGGCCGTGCTAGGAGGAGACTCTATAGTGGGGGAACCGGACTTCTGGTCGGCTCCAGAATTGAATGGGGGGCTTCCGGTTAAGACCTTTGTGGCTCTTTGAGTGTTTAAGGTTACTGAGCCCTGTCCTAGACAAATGGCTGTCCAATCGCTTCTTAAAAACCTCCATTGAGGTTTTTCTGGAGGCACGCCGTTCCACCGATCAATTGTTCTCACTGTCAGGAAATTTCTCTTTAGTTCTAGGTTGCTTCTCTCCTGAATTAGTTCCTATCTGTTGCTTCTTGTTCTGCCTTCTGCCTTCTAATGAAAAGGAGGACCAGGGGAGACATGATAGCAATCTTCCAATATCTCAGGGGTTGCCACAAAGAAGAGGGAGTCAAGCTATTCTCCAAAGCACCTGAGGGTAGAACAAGAAGCAATGGGTGGAAACTAAACAAGGAGAGAAGCAACTTAGAACTAAGGAGAAATTTCCTGACAGTTAGAACAATTAATCAGTGGCACAGCTTGCCTCCAGAAATTGTGAATGCTCCAACACTGGAAGTTTTGAAGAAGATGTTGGATAACCATTTGTCTGAAGTGGTGTAAGATTTCCTGGCTAAGCAGGGGGTTGTACTAGAAGACCTCCAAGGTCCCTTTCAAGGCCTGTTATTCTGTTTTCTGCCCTGGGGGTGCTTTGGAGAGTAGGTTGTCCCCCCTCCTTTTCTGTGACAGCCCCTCAAATATCGGAAGACCACTGTCACAGGGAGATGAAGCTTGGGATTTAAGATCCTGATGAAATCTCCTAGTTTCATAAGACTTCTTAGAAGCGAGGACAGAACTTGGGAAGGATTAATAAGAGCAGAAAGCTAGAGAGGCCTGCGGAGACTTAGAAACATAAAACTTTGGAGGTCTCTTGACAACTGCAACAACGCCCCCCCCCCTCCCTTCCCTCTCCAGCCTCCTCCCCGCCCGCCTAGCTTCCTGTAGCCTGTTTTCCTTGCCAGGAGATGTTTGACCTCCACTGAGTTAAAACTGGATCGTTTCCCAGAATGGAGGAGGCTGTTCCAGCCATGAGCCTTGGAAGGAAGGGGAAACCGGAGGTCAGCATCTTAACAGCTCAGGAGGAGATGTGGATGAGATACTGTTCACCCCCCATAGCAGCCTGGTGGAATCAGCACTTAGGTTGCAAAAGGGGTGGGAGGTGGGGGTGGGGGTTTACAGAGACGGGGCATGCCTCCTCCCTGTGGGGCGCTTAAAAATAAAAATCACAGATGTGGAACGAAACATGTAGCTGTCCGGGCTCCTTTTGGAAACACGTCCTTCCTTCCTGTTCCTTCCTTCCTTCCTTCCTTCCTTCCTTCCTTCCTTCCTTCCTTCCTTCCTTCCTTCCTTCCTTCCTTCCTTCCTTCCTTTTCCTTCTTCCTTCCTTCCTTTTCCTTCTTCCTTCCTTCCTTCCGTCCTTTTCCTTCCTTCCTTCCTTCCTTCCTTTTCCTTCCTTCCTTCTTCCTTCCTTCCTTTTTCCAAAATAAAAAGGAACGTGGAGCATTCAAGAGGATGTTATCTGGCATCGCCTCCCACCCACCCACCGATTCACCAAGCTGGCCAACTTAAGACTGGGTTTGTCCAATCTCAGAGAGGTCTAGGGCAGGGGTCTCTAACCTTGGCAATTTTAAGCCTGGAGGACTTCAACTCCCAGAATTTTCCAAAATAAAAAGGAACCTAGAGCATTCAAGAGGATGCTATATGGCATCGTCCCCCTCCCCCAACCCCCCATCCAACTTAAATGAAATTCAACGTACAGAAAAATAAAGTCTTACACTTAGGCAAGAAAAACCAAAAGTACACATATAGACTGGGTGAAACCAGGCTTAATAGCAGCGACTGCGAGAGGGATCTTGGAGTCTTAGTGGAAAACCGGCTAAATACGAGCCAACAGTGTGCGGCGGCAGCCAAAAAAGCCAATGCAATCCTAAGCTTCATTAACAGATACAATCAAGATCAAGGGAGGTACTAATACCACTCTATAAAGCCTTAGTAAGACCACACATAGGATACTGCATCCAGTTTTGGTCACTACACTATAAAAAAGATGTTGAGACTCTAGAAAGAGTGCAGAGAAGAGCAACCAGGATGATGAGGGGACTGGAGGCTAAAACATAGGATGAACCGTTTGGGCATGGCTAGTCTAGTGAAGAGAAGGACCAGGGGAGACATGATAGCAGGGTTTTGATATTTGAGGGGCTGCCACAGAGAGGAGGGGGTCAAGCTGTTTTCCAAAGCACCCAAAGGCCAGACAAGGAATAATGGATGGAAAGTGATCAAGGAGAGATTCAACCTGGAAATAAGGAGAAATTTTCTGACAGTGAAAATTATCAACCATGGAACAGAAGTTGCCTTCGGAAGTTGTGGGAACTTCATCACTGGAAGCTTTCAAGAAGAGACTGGACTGCCGTCTGTCAGAAATGGTGTAGGCACTGTAGCATGTCCTGCTTGGGCAGAGGGTTGGACTAGATGACCTCCAAAGTCCCTTCCAACTCTGTTAATCTATCCAACCTCAGAGAGGTCTAGGGGACGAAGGATGGAAACCGGTCCAAACATTTTCTGAAGTTCCTCACAGGCCCTTCAAGCTTACTCAGGGCTGCTGTGCTATAAACTGGGCTCACTCCAGTCTACAGGTTAAGTCCTCAGCTTTCAGCTTCACTTAGTGACCGTTCAAAGTTACAATGGCACTGGAAGAAGTGACTTAGGACCGTTTTTCACCCTTGCGGCATTTCCACGGTCACGCCATCAAAATTCGGACGCTTGACAACCTGGTTCACATTTCTGACGGCCGCAGTGTCCCGGGGTCACGCGATTCGACCTTCCGATGAGCCAAGTCATCGGGGAAGCCAGATTCACTTAACAACTAGCATTACTCACTTAACGATGGCAGGGATTCACGGCATCAAGAAACATCGTAAAATGGGGCAAAACTCACTTGGCCAATGTCTCACCTCGCGACATAAATTTTGGGGGCTCCGTTGCGGTCGTACGTCGAGGACTACGTGTGTTTCACCTGGTCAACCTAGAGATTCTGAAGGAAGGAGCAGAAAGTGGAGCATCCAAAGAGGGGGGCTTTTAGAGGAGACCAGCTCTACTTAGTTGAAGGAAAACAGACCCTTCCTTCCCCCTCTATTTTCATTTATTTATTTATTTTTGTCAAGTACGTGTTGGTAATATACATAGATATAACATTGTTTATATACATAAGATGAGTACTGATAAGAGGGAACATTAGGACAGGGACGGTAGGCACGCTGGTGCATTTATGCACGCCCCTTACTGACCTCTTAGGAATCGGGTGAGGTCAACAGTGGACAGTCTAAGGGTAAAGTTTTGGGGGTTTGGTGACGAAACCACAGAGTCAAGTAGTGAGTTCCAGGCATTTACCACTCTGTTGCTAAAGCCGTATTTTCTACAGTCAAGTTTGGAGCGGTTCACTTTTGAGTTTGCATCTGTTGTGTGCTCGTGTATTGTTGTGGTTGAAGCTGAAGTAGTCGTTGACAGGAAGGACGTTGTAGCGGATAATTTTATGAGCTACGCTTAGGTCGTGCCGAAGGCGACGGTAATTCATTGCAAGCTTAGTTTCATTGCAAACGTAGTTCATTGCAAACTTCTTCCCCACCCAAAAAAGGGGGCGATTCAAAAATTGCACTCTGTGCATGCTCAGGCACACTCTCCACACACATACACACACCCTTTTTTTTAAAAAGCAGCAGAAACAAGAAGTGGCTGATTTAGGCTATGGAGAGAAGCGGGGGTAGCCCACCCCCCCATATGCTCCAAGGCATCTCCTCCTCCTCTCCTTTTCCCCCTTTATTTGGGACACCCCCCCACATAGCCCACCAGCAGCTGGAGCCAGCTGTGGAGCAGAGGGGGGGCAGAGCGATGTCTGCACGTGCCACCGGGGGGCTGCGCGAGGGCCACGCGACAGGCGGTGGGGGCTGGAGAGGCCGGCGGGTGGTTGAGCGCAGCGGAGGAGGAAGGGAGGGGAGGGGAGGAGGAAGGCGGGCAGGGAGGGGAGGGGAGGGGAGGTTGGCCAACTTGCCTCCTTCGTTTGTTTATTTTTTCCCACTCTCTTGGGCGGCCGCATCGGCCCGACCCGGTCCGCTGGGGAGGTCGCGGCGGACTGCAAAAGTGGATTCGCTTTTATTATTATTATTTCTTTTAAATAGTCTTTATTAATTATGTTAAAAAGACAAACCAGCATACAAACAAACATAAAAACATATATAAACACATGTATATACAAATAGAGTATAGAAAACATTGAACATACATGTCAACCATCTCGTCGACATTATCCTTTTACAGCCTAGTGATACAAAAACATGTTTATTCTTTATAGTTATTATTTACATCAATATCTTTCTTATATCTTCCAATATTTTCCTTATTCTTTTCTCT
>JALIGW010000387.1:40000-47853 GCA_023053685.1 Diadophis punctatus similis
CTCTATTCCGACAGACTTGGGACCATTGCCCTCAAGAGAAGACAGAGGAGGTCGGCCCATGAATGGTAGGATGACTGTAGTTTTATAAAGTATTTTTTAACTGTGATTTTATCTTTTATCTTGTTATTTATGTTTCTCTCTGATGTGAGCCGCCCCGAGTCCTTCGGGAATGTGGCGGCATAGAAATGTAAATAAAATAAAATAAATAAATATTATATTCTGTTCTGTTCTATTCTGTCTATCCTATATTCTATTCTATTCTATTCTATTCTATTCTATTCTATTCTATTCTATTCTATTCTATTCTATTCTATTCTATTCTATTCTACTCTACTCTACTCTACTCTACTCTACTCTACCCGACCCAACCCTATATTCTATCCTTCTATCATCCTATCCTATCCTGTCCTGTCCTGTCCTGTCCTGTCCTGTCCTGTCCTATCCTATCCTATCCTATCCTACAGTCTATTCTATTCTATTCTATTCTATTCTATTCTATTCTATTCTATTCTATTCTATTCTATTCTATTCTATTCTATTCTATTCTATTCTATTCTATTCCATTCCATTCCATTCTACCCTACCCTACCCTACCCTACCCTATTCTATAGTCTACCCTTCTATCCTTCCATCCTGTCCTGTCCTGTCCTGTCCTACCCTACCCTACCCTACCCTACCCTACCCTACCCTACCCTATTCTATAGTCTACCCTTCTATCCTTCCATCCTGTCCTGTCCTGTCCTGTCCTGTCCTACCCTACCCTACCCTACCCTACCCTACCCTACCCTACCCTATTCTATAGTCTATCCTTCTATCCTTCCATCCTGTCCTGTCCTGTCCTGTCCTGTCCTGTCCTACCCTACCCTACCCTACCCTATTCTATAGTCTACCCTTCTATCCTTCCATCCTGTCCTGTCCTGTCCTGTCCTGTCCTACCCTATTCTATAGTCTATCCTTCTATCCTTCCATCCTGTCCTGTCCTGTCCTGTCCTGTCCTGTCCTGTCCTGTCCTACCCTACCCTACCCTATCCTATCATGTCTGCAGCTGGCCTACCCTTCAGAAAACTAGCTTTGGCACGACCTTACGCTCTTTGCATTGCTGATCCTTTCCAAGGAAATGGGTGATGAAATCCACACAGGACGGGAGGGAGAAAAGAGAATGTCACCCGCTGGCCCTCTTCAGCAAAAAAGATGGGTCGAGAACTCTCAATCAACAAACGCACCAACAAAGCAGTACCTTGGAGACAGGGCCGGTGCTGCTATAAGGGAGGAAACGCCTGTAAAACGGAGCCCCGGCTCCTCTCTCTCTTTCCGGCTTCCCAAAAATGCATCTCTGCTTACACGGAAGCCCGCTTTTGTGCAGAAGCCAAAGGAAGCTCAGGACCAGCTTGGAAACAATTATAGGTTGACCTTCCGAAGAGTGCGGGAGGAAGGAGGGACGGCACAGATTCTCCCGGGGTGTGTTTGCAGGACGTTACCCAGATCCTTCCTGGAAGGAAAGGCTAGATAATTGTTCCTCCTCTCGGAGGAGGAGCAGGAGGCTCTTACGCAGGCAGGGCTCGGAGGGTGGGAGGTTTAACACCCGCGGAGGAGACCTTGTGTGTGAGTGAACACCCTCTCTGGCTCGCCCCGTGCTAGCAGGCCAGGGAGTTGTGTTTTGCCACTTGCTGTCCTTCACTTGTTCCTACTGAGGCAAACTCCTCCCTGGCTGCAGTTTACTCAGAAGGGAACACCTGGAGAGAGGGAAACGGATATATGTGTCTGCTTTTGAGTCAGCCTTGACTTTTGGGAACTGCCTGGACATGTCCCTGCAGTTTTCTTGGCAAGATTTCAGCAGTGGTTTGTCATTGCCTCCTTCCTAGAGAGGATCTGGCCCAAGCTGACTAGAATTCATGCACCCAGAATTCACAGTCCCCCTGTTTCTAGCCTAACGTAGGACTAGAACTCACTATCTCCCAGTTTCTAGCCTAAGACGCACCTAGAATTCACAGTCTCCCGGTTTCTAGCCTAATGTAGAACTAGAACTCACTATCTCCCGGTTTCTAGCCTAAGATGCACCTAGAATTCACAGTTTCCTGGTTTCTAGACTAATGTAGAACTAGAACTCACTATCTCCCAATTTGTAGCCTAAGATGAGACTAGAACTCATCGTCTCCCAGTATCTAGACTAAGGTGGATCTAGAACTCACCGGCTCCTGGTTCTTAGCCTGGTGCTGTAGTCATGACACCAATCTGGATGTCCCCTTGTCCTCCCATCCAGATAAATGGGTCTTTGGCCTTCCTTAAGAGTTTTAATGTCTACAAGCATGAAGCTACCTGCTTTTTTAAAAAAAGACTTTTTAGCCTTCTATTCCTGCACGACGCCTGCCATTTTTCTCACGTTAACCAAGTTGTTGCTCTAAACCAACCTTTTCCAGAAAAAATTTGGAATGTAGAATAGAATAGAATAGAATAGAATAGAATAGAATAGAATAGAATAGAATAGAATAGAATAGAATAGAATAGAATAGAATTCTTTATTGGCCAAGTGTGATTGGACACACAAGGAATTTGTCTTTGGTGCATATGCTCTCAGTGTACATAAAAGAAAAGAGACATTTGTCAAGAATCATGAGGTGCAACACTTAAGGATCGTCATAGGGTACAAATAAGCAATCAGGAAACAATCAATATTGATATAAATGGTAAGGATACAAGCAACAAGTTACAGTCATACAGTCATAAGTGGGAGGAGATGGGTGATAGGAACGATGAGAAAAATTAATGGTAATAGTAATGCAGCCTTAGTGAATAGTTTGACAGTGTTGAGGGGATTATTTGTTTAGCAGAGTGATGGCGTTTGAGGAAAAAAACTCTTCTTGCGTCTAGTTGTCTTGGTGTGCAGTGCTCTATAGCCTCGTTTTGAGGGTAGGAGTTGAAACAATTTATGTCCAGGATGCGAGGGGTCAGTAAATATTTTCACGGCCCTCTTTTTGACTCGTGCAGTAGGCAGGTCCTCAATGGAAGGAGTACCTATATTCCAATGAAAACATTTGGAATACAGGTACTCATGTCCTCTTACACTACGGAGCCTGTAATAAATCCCTAGACATGTGGAATTTTTAAAGAATCGGATCCCAAAGTGAATATGAATTCTTTGCTCCCTGCTTCAATATTTCCTCTGCTATTTCCCATGCGCCATACTTCATTTATTGAGATAATTTACAGCCCATCTCACCTCGGTGAGGCTTATGAAGACATACACGTTTGCACTGCAAGGAATACACACACACACACACACACACACACACACACACACACACACGTCCAAAGCTGGCCACCAGATGGGACAAAACCAACCATCAGAGTCCATCAGAAACTCCTAAAACATCCACAGAAACACCAACCCTGAGACCTAGATTGGGACTGGAATCTGGATCTAGGCCCTGAGAATTGTAAGGTCTATTTGTGGGAGGCACAGCACCGCAAAGGGAAGGAGGAAATTGGAGAGTGTGTGTGTGTGCATAAGGAAGTTGTGTTTTATTGAAATACACACCACGTTGGCGCTGTGTAGGTGGCACCAGGAGAATGTGTGCTGCTATTTTTTTCTTCAGGAAAGCATTACAGACATGCAAAAAAGTAGTCAGCACAAGGGAGACATTATTCCTCTCTCTCTCCCACTCCCTCTCTCTCCCCCCTCTCTCTCCCTCCCTTTCTTCCTCCCTCCCTTCTTTTTTTCTCTCTCCCTTCCTTTTTTCTTCCTTCTTCCCTCCCTTTTTCTCCCTTCCTCCCTCTTCCTTCCCCTCCCTTCCTCCCTCTTCCTTCCCCTCCCTCCCTCCCTCCCCTTTTTTCTTTCTTCCTCCCTCTCCCCTCCCTCCCTCCCTTTCTCTCTCCTCCCTTCCTTTTTCTTCCTCCCTCCCTCCCTTTCTCTCTCCCTCCTCCCTTTCTCTCTTTCTCCCTCCCTCCCTTCCTTTTTTCTCCCTCCCACCCTCTCCCTTCCCCTCCCTCCCTTTTTTCTTTCCTCCTCCCTCTCTCCCTCCCTCCTTTCCTTTTTTCTTCCTCCCTCCCTCTCTCTCCCTCCCTTTCTTTCTCCCTCCCTCCCTCCCTTCCTTTTTCTCCCTCCCACCCTCTCCCTTCCCCTCCCTCCTTTTTTCTTCCTTCCTTCCTCCCTCTCTCCCTCCCTTTTTTCTTTCTCCCTACTCCTCTCTCTTACTTCCTTTTTTCTCCCTCTCTTCCTCCTTCCCTCCTTCCCTCTCCCCCCTCTCTCTCCACCCCCCCCCACTTCTCCAGGCCAAAATTGCAAATTGACCAAGTTCATTTTTAAACGGGTGGTAAGGCCACATCAATTCCTGCCCTGCCAACCCTTGTCTGAAACACCTCTGGATGTCATGGAGCCCCGGAGGAAATGGGTTGCGAGCAAGCAATGGAGGTGTGTGTGTGGGGGGGGGGGAATTAATTTCCTGCGCGTTAACAGAGGCCAGGGCTAAACTAAAATTGCTCCCAGATCGGTCCCATGACCTACGTGAGCTGGGCATGATCCTATGGTCGGGCTCTCATTCCTTCCTCGTTCTGCAGACGGCCCAGGGCTTAAATTAAGTTTATTTTCCTTCGGAGGGGGGCAATGTCGTTTTGTAAGGGGAGCTGCGAAGAAAAGGCTGGGGAAGAGTGCTGGAACCGGCATCTGCCTGCAACTCATCAGAGCCCGAGCCCGTCCAAAATAATAATTGCTCAAATGGAGGGTTAATGTTGAATGTAAAGGAGGAAGAAGCAGGGGGGAAGCTTTTAAGGCGCCCAATCGAATTGCAAAAAAAAAAAAGCCAAAATTTGTGCAACTCCCACCCCTCAAAATCAAACCTGGGGTTTTGCAAAAAAATAATAATTTATTTTTTCTCCGCAACTTCATATACAATTCAATACACATATACCTTAAAATATTATAATAAAATACATAGCTTTACGTTACAATCAATCGTTCAAAAATCAACATCTTCTTCAACACTGGCATCATCAATCATCAGTCTGTTCTACTTTTTTCCATTACACTCCCCTCTCTCTATCTCCATCTTCTCCACACAATCAGGAGGTTGTGAGTTCAATCCTAGGTAGAAGCAGATTTGGGTCTCCTGCTTGGGCAGTGGGTTGGACTAGATGACCTGAAAGGTCTCTTCCAACTCTGTTAATCTGTTAATACCTACTTTCTTACTCCTTCATTCCTCCTCTACCTCTCTCTCAACCTGGGGTTTTGACCTAACTTTCTGAATTGCTGCTTCTTTTAAGTGGAAGAGAGGATGGGTGGAAGTCAGCTACCTCCTTGGGTCTTTCCACCTCCTCCTCCTCCTCCTCCTCCTCCTCCTCCTCCTCCTCCTCCTCCTCCCTCCTCCTCCTCCTCCTCCTCCTCCTCCTCCTCCTCCTCCTAACCATTCAAAAGCCAGGGTTGGCATTGAGCACCCCAAAAGGCAGCTGCTTGAAAATGCAGCTCCTTTCTTATGGGTTGGGTTGGCATATTCTGCCCCAGTCCAGTTGAAGGAGGTGCACAGTTCAATTGACTCTCCAAAGGAGCTGAGGGTAGGACAAGAAGCAACGGGTGGAAACCAATCAAGGAGAGAAGCCATTTAGAAAGAAGGAGGAATTTCCTGACAGTGAGAACAATTAACCAGTGGAACGACTTGCCACTAGAAATTGCGGATGCTCCTCCATCCCTGGAGGTTTTTAAGAAGAGATCAGATAAAACATTTCCCTGGAACGCTGTAGGGCAGTGATGGCGAACCTATGGCACGGGTGCCACAGGTGGCACGCGGAGCCATATCTGCCGGGCACGCGAGCCGTTGCCCTAGCTCAGCTCCAGCGCGCATGTGTGTGCCCGCCAGCTGATTTTTGACTCACGCGGAGGCTCTGGGAGGGGCGATTTTGGTCTCCGGAGGGCCTCTGGGGTGGCAGGGGAGAACGTTTTCGCCCACTCCAAGCTCCAAGAAAGCCTCTGGAGCCTGGGGAGGGCAAAAAACGGGCCTACCGGGCCCACTGGAAGTCGGGAAATGGGGGAGTGGGGGGTATCATGCATGCATGCGCAGGGGGGTGGGGCGAGTGGGGGGCTTTAAATTATGGGTGTGGGCACGCACATATGTGTGATAGTGCGTGCGTGCACTATTTTGGCACCCGAGGAAAAAAAGGTTCACCATCACTGCTGTAGGGTTTGAGCAGGGGGTTGGACTCTGTTATTCTATTAATGTAACAGTAACAGTAACAGAGTTGAAGGGACCTTGGAGGTCATCTAGTCCAACCCCCTGTTCATGCAGGAGACCTATACTAGGGATTTGAACCGCCGAACTGCCGACCTTTCTGATCGACAAGCTCAGTGTCTTAACCACTGAGCCACCTAGTCAGGCACACATGCCTTCCTCGCTGTTGGAAAGGGAACAAATGAAACATCCTTAGGACTCACTCCTGCCTTGAGCAGAGGGTTGGGCTAGAAGACCTCCAAAGGTCCCTTCTAGCTCTACACATTCTATAATTTTTTTTCCCTAGGGAGAATCTATGTTTTGAGTTTCTTGCATCTGGAAAAGAAACCAAGAGGGGAGAGTGAAGTTTTGCTTTGTCTAAGAAGGGGAGGGAATGGGGGGTGGGGAGGCCGCCTTCTCCTCTCTCGTGTCTTGCCCCATCCTACCTCAACCTCAAGGAGTGTTGACCGCTCTGCTTTGTGGCCTCTGCGGCACAGTTCTGACCCCTCCCTTCCAACCTAGCAAATTCCACACTCCTGTGGCCTGAAATCACTTAAAGGTTGTGCATTTGGCAGGAGGAGCGGGGTCACGGCCGGCTGGGTGTTTGTGGTGGGAAGGCTTCAGGGCCAGGTCTTTTTCTAATTAGGGTGTGTGTGTGTGTGTGTGTGTGTGTGTGTGTGTGTGTGTGTGTCCCAATTCGGCAGCATCTCCTCCACCCCCCACGCCCAGGGTTTTTGTGCAGCTGCAACGGCACTGGCCCGCGTGGCCCCCTGCTTTCTCACGCTCCCCTTGCCAAGTCCTGTAATTGGCTGGGCAGCCGCCAAGCTCCGAGGTCGGCCTGTCAGCCTTGCTCCTGGTGCTCGCACTTAACAGGAGATGTTTTTTCTTTAACGCTCCTCTCCGGAGACTTTTTTCCCTTCACACACACACACACACACACACACACACCTCCTCTTGGCTCTTGCTCAAGGTCACAGCTGAGCTCCACAACACCACACAACGCTCTCGGGCAGAGTCCCACAAGCAGAGGGGAGGGACTACTACACCTCCCGGAACCTCCAGCTAGCAAGGCCAAAGGGGTTGGTGCGATTCATAATACAGTCATTCATTCATTCATTCATTCATTCATTCATTCATTCATTCATTTATTTATTTATTTATTTATTTATTTATTTATTTATTTATTTATTTATTTATTGAGATTTTATATACCGCCTCACAGTGCAAGCACTCTCTTAGCGGTTCACACCAGTAAGCAATGTATATTTATATATTGCCCCCCCCAAACAATCTGGGTCCTCGTTTTACCTACCCTCGGAAGGACGGAAGGCTGAGTCAACCTTGAGCCGGTTGAGATTTGAACCGCTGACCTGCGGATCAGTGTCAGCTAAAGTGGCCCGCAGTACCTGCCTCTAACCGCTGCACCACCTCGGCTCAATATAGTAGTAAAAGTCATATAGTCATAAAAGTCATATAGTAGTAAAAGTCATATAGTATAAAACTTTACTACTATAGTACTACTACTACTTTACTAACTACTACTAACTTTAAACTATAGTATAAAAATTTACTACTCAATATAGTAGTAAAAGTCATATAGTCATAAAAGTCATATAGTAGTAAAAGTCATATAGTATAAAACTCTACTACTATAGTACT
>JALIGW010000388.1:27500-30000 GCA_023053685.1 Diadophis punctatus similis
CTTTCAACTCCACTGCTGATTTTCACTTCGGAAGAAACTAAGTAACAGTTATTACGCTACAACATGGCGATCGGAGAAAGTGGGAGGAGAAGTGAAAGTAACTTTCGTTTCCCTAGCAGCTTTTTTTCTTATGGAAATTTTTGATTTTGAAAGTTGGCTTTACTCTCTCTGTCTCCCGATTTTGGATTAAATAATAACTGACAATTTTTTAAAAATAAAATTCTATCTGGCTTTGGAATTTGAAAGAATTTTAAAAGAAATTTAAAAGAACTTTAACTAGAGGCTTGGCTTTTTCTTTGTTCACCACTGGAAATACTAAAATGGCTTCAAAATCTGGAAAGATGGTTTTGAATAAAAGAATGGATTATTCATCTGGTTATATTTCTAAAATGCAACTTACCACTGAGTTAACACCCCCAAAGTCTTTAACACCTGAAAATTTAATAAGTACCTTAAAGATTATGAAAGATGAACTTATTGTTGAATTTAACCAAAAAATTAGTGAAATAGATAATAAAATGCAGGCTGCTTTAAAGAATATTGACCAACAAATTAGAAATGATGTGTTGGAGGTATGTAAAGGTCTAGCAACAAATATTGAAGTTTTGGCAAACCGCATTGAAGAAAACAAACAAGTTTTGACAACTTCAGTAGAATACATAGATAAAATACAAAATGACATTGTAAATTTTGAAACAGAGGTGTTAATGACGCAATTCAGATCCATGGAATTTGCCATAAGGGTCAGGGGGTTGAAAGAAGGATTATATGAAGATTTGAAAGGAAGGATGGTGGAAGCTTTGGAGCAGGTGTCTGGACTGTCTAAAGAAGAACTAGCCAGGCAAATTGATAAAATATATAGAATCAACTCCTGGTATGCAAAACAAAAACACCTACCAAGGGATATTGTAATATACTTTACTACAAGAGCCTTACGGAATAGGATTATACAGGCGACGTTTAAGAATAACCTGCAGGTGAATGGCCAGGAACTGATGATATGGAAAGAAATTCCCTCTAAAATGCTCAAAGCCAGAAAAGATTATACCTTTCTGATTGATGAATTTAAAAGGTTAAATTTACATTACAAATGGGAAGCACCAACAGGAGTTGCAGTGAAATTTCTGGGAAAAAGATATCGGCTTAATACAACAAAGAAAGCTACTGAATTTTATGTCAACGTCTTAAAGGCTGATATATCCAAGATTCCAGAGGAAAGATGTATGAAAACAAAAGAGGAGGAGGATGGAAAGCCATCCCTTCCTCTTCAAATCGAAACAGATTTACAAAATTTAAATGATTGGCAGAGCCAGACAGATGTCTACAGTGTGGAAAAGGAGATGGAAGATCGGGGTCAGATGGGAGGCGAGCTGACAACTACAAAATTATCAAGTTACAAAAAGATGCAACCATCATCAAGATATAACAAGATGCAGTGTTGTAGTTTATTGGACAGATGGTTGCCATTATGACTGTACTTTTTTTTTCCCCTTCTTTCCTTAATTTTTTTTTCTTTTCTTTACTTCTTGCATTCTTTTTTTTTCTTTTGTTTTTTTTGGGGGGCTTATTCAAAGTATTATTAATTCTTTTTAAAGATTTAGAACTTTTTTGAACCTAATAATTTAATACATAGTAACATTATGTTACTAATAGAGTGGTAGAATTTATGATGAAGTTTAAGGTTTTTGTATTATTATTTAGTTATTTCTTGTGTAATATCAATTTAAGTTTTATTTAATTGTGAGAAAGATTTGGAATTGTTATCTATCCAGTTATAAAATATTACAATTAGATTTAACATTTTTTTTTTGGGAGGAAGGTTATTTAAAGTTTGTAATTAGTGCTTATAATCTGATATATAGTAATAGTATGTTATTTATATACTGATTGATTTTATGATGAAGTTTAAGGTTTTTGTATTTAATACTTAGTCATCATTTATGTAATAATCATTTAATTCTTAGTTAACAGTGAAGAAATGTTGTGAAGGGTAGATGATTGAAAGGAGGAGGAAGGAATTTTTATTAGTGTACAATTTGGAGTTGAAGTTTTAAAAAAATAAGGTGGAAGTCAAAAATTTTTAATTTAATTTAAATTTATTTTATTGATATTATGCCCTGTACTCTCTCTGGGAAGTCCGGGGGGGAGGGGGGGAGGGAAAGGGGTGGGTTAGGGGGGAGAAAAATTAAAAAAAATGTTTGTACTTTCTATTTAATGTTTAGCTATTATCTATGTAATTTTGTACTAATAAAACTTTTTGGAAATAGAGATGGATGGATGGATGGATGGATGGATGGATGGAAGGATGTGCGGAAGGGTGGATGGATGGATATATGGATGATAGAATAGATAGATAGATAGATAGATAGATAGATAGATAGATAGATAGATAGATAGATAGATAGATAGATAGATACATAGATACATAGATACATAGATAGATAGATAGATAGATGATAGATAGATAGATAGATAGATAGATAGATAGATAGATAGATAG
>JALIGW010000389.1:22500-25000 GCA_023053685.1 Diadophis punctatus similis
ATCTATCTATCTATCTATCTATCTATCTATCTATCTATCTATCTATCTATCTATCTATCTATCTATCTATCTATCTATCTATCTATCTATCTATCTATCTATCTATCTATCTATCTAATCTATCCACTGCATCAGCCATCCAGCCATCCATCCATCCATCCAATCATCCATCCGTATATCCATCCATCCATCCATATCTATCTATCTATCTATCTATCTATCTATCTATCTATCTATCTATCTATCTATCTATCTATCTATCTATCTATCTATCTATCTATCTATCTATCTATCTATCTATCTATCTATCTATCTATCTATCTATCTATCTATCTATCTATCTATCTATCTATCTAATCTATCCACTGCATCAGCCATCCAGCCATCCATCCATCCATCCAATCATCCATCCGTATATCCATCCATCCATCCATATCTATCTATCTATCTATCTATCTATCTATCTATCTATCCATCCATCCATATCTATCTATCTATCTATCTATCTATCTATCTATCTATCTATCTATCTATCTATCTATCTATCTATCTATCTATCTATCTATCTATCTATCTATCTATCTATCTATCTATCTATCTATCTATCTATCTAATCTATCCACTGCATCAGCCATCCATCCATCCATCCATCCATCCATCCAATCATCCATCCATATATCCATCCATCCATCCATCCATCCATCCATCCATCCATCCATCCATTTCTATCTATCTATCTATCTATCTATCTATCTATCTATCTATCTATCTATCTATCTATCTATCTATCTATCTATCTATCTATCTATCTATCTATCTATCTATCTATCTATCTATCTATCTATCCACTGCATCAGCCATCCATCCATCCATCCATCCAATCATCCATCCATATATCCATCCATCCATCCATCCATCCATCCATCCATCCATCCATCCATCCATCCATCCATCCATCCATCCATCCATCCATATCTATCTATCTATCTATCTATCTATCTATCTATCTATCTATCTATCTATCTATCTATCTATCTATCTATCTATCTATCTATCTATCTATCTATCTATCTATCTATCTATCTATCTATCTATCTATCTATCTATCTATCTATCTATCTATCTATCTAATCTATCCACTGCATCAGCCATCCATCCATCCATCCATCCAATCATCCATCCATATATCCATCCATCCATCCATCCATCCATCCATCCATCCATCCATCCATCCATCCATCCATCCATCCATCAATCCATCCATCATCCATCCATATCTATCTATCTATCTATCTATCTATCTATCTATCTATCTATCTATCTATCTCTATCTATCTATCTATCTATCTATCTATCTATCTACCTACCTACCTACCTACCTACCTACCTACCTACCTACCTACCTACCTACCTACCTACCTACCTATCTATCTATCTATCTATCTAATCAACCACTGCATCAGCCATCCATCCATCCATCCATCCATCCATCCATCCATCCATCCATATCTATCTATCTATCTATCTATCTATCTATCTATCTATCTATCTATCTATCTATCTATCTATCTATCTATCTATCTATCTATCTATCTATCTATCTATCTATCTATCTATCTATCTATCTAATCTATCTACTGCATCAGCCATCCATCCATCCATCCATCCATCCATCCAATCATCCATCCATATATCCATCCATCCATCCATCCATCCATCCATCCATCTATCCATCCATCATCCATCCATATCTATCTATCTATCTATCTATCTATCTATCTATCTATCTATCTATCTATCTATCTATCTATCTATCTATCTATCTATCTATCTATCTATCTATCTATCTATCTATCTATCTTTCTTTCTATCTATCTATCTATCTATCTATCTATCTATCTATCTATCTATCTATCTATCTATCTATCTATCTATCTATCTATCTATCTATCTATCTATCTATCTATCTATCTATCTATCTATCTATCTATCTATCTATCTATCTATCTATCTATCTATCTATCTAATCTATCCACTGCATCAGCCATCCATCCATCCATCCATCCAATCATCCATCCATATATCCATCCATCCATCCATCCATCCATCCATCCATCCATCCATCCATCCATCCATCAATCCATCCATCATCCATCCATATCTATCTATCTATCTATCTATCTATCTATCTATCTATCTATCTATCTATCTATCTATCTATCTATCTATCTATCTATCTATCTATCTATCTATCTATCTATCTACCTACCTACCTACCTACCTACCTACCTACCTACCTACCTACCTACCTACCTACCTACCTACCTATCTATCTATCTATCTATCTAATCAACCACTGCATCAGCCATCCATCCATCCATCCATCCATCCATCCATCCATCCATCCATCCATCCATATCTATCTATCTATCTATCTATCTATCTATCTATCTATCTATCTATCTATCTATCTATCTATCTATCTATCTATCTATCTATC
>JALIGW010000039.1:0-275000 GCA_023053685.1 Diadophis punctatus similis
TTTGGAGTATAAGATGCACCTTCCCCCCCCCCCATAAAAGAGGGTGAATATTTGGGTGCGTCTTGTAAACCGAATGTAGCCCCGCCCAGCCTCTGAAAAGGAGGTTTCAGGGGCTGAAAAAATCCTCTGAAAAGGAGGTTTCAGGGGCTGGAAAAGCAAGGCTCACAGCTCACAACCAACAAACCTGTTCCTAAAGTTCACCTCTGGAAACAGCTGTTTGGGTGTATTCCAGGAGGCAGATTCACCCACCAATCAGCTTTTTTCTTATTTTCCTCCCCAAAAACTAAGGTGCATCTTATACTCCAGTGCATCTTACAGTCCAAAAAATAAGGTAATCTTCTCATCATTCCCATCACCCATATCCTCCCACTAATGACTGTATGACTGTAACTTGTTGCTTGTATCCATATGATTTACCTTGACTGGTTCCTAATATAATTTGATTGTTTATTTGTACTCGGGCTATCATTAAGTGTTGTACCTTATGATTCTCGATGAATGTATCTTTTCTTTTATGTACACTGAGAGCATAAGCACCAAGACAAACTCCTTGTGTGTCCAATCACACTTGGCCAATAAAAAATTCTATTATATTATATTCTAAAATTGCCTCTTGGGTTGTTGGAAAAATGTGTTTGCTATGACCATCGTATTCCCTTGACAAAATTCTACCAACTTGTGCCCTGCTTAATTTTGTACTCCAAGGCCAAACTTGCCTGTTATTCCAGTTATCTTTTGGCTTCCTACTTTAGCATTCTAATCCCCCATGATGATAAGGACATCATTTTTGGTGTTAATTCTAGAAGGTGTTGTAGGGCATCATGGAACTGGTCATCTTCAGCCTCTTCAGCACCAGTGGTTGGGGCATAGACTTGGACTACTGTGATGTTGAATGGTTTGCCTTGGATTCAAACTGAAATCATTCTGTCATTATGGGGATTGTATCCCAGTACTGCTTTTCCTACACTTTTATTGACTATAAAGGCTACTCTGAAGTAGGTTGCCATTTCCTTCTCCAGTGGATCACATTTTGTCAGATCTCTCTGCTATGACCTGTCCGTCTTGGGTGGCCCTGCATAGCACAGCTCATAGCTTCATTAAGCTAGGCAAGCCCCTTCGCCACGACAAGGCAGTGATCCATGAAGGGGATATATACATACACATATACAATGTGTGTGTGTGTGTGTGTGTGTGTGTGTGTGTGTGTGTGTGTGTGTGTGTGTGTGTACAGTGGTGGGCTGAAACCGGTTTAACAACAGGTTCTGTCAGCGTGCGCTTTGCACCCGTGCGCAGCATGCAAAATACACCAATTTCAAGCTCTACAGCTTAACCTCTAGGGCAGCCCCGGTAAGTAAAACAGCTGAGGCACAGAAATCCACTGTGCCACGTGAATCAGCTGAGCTGAAAAACACGGAAATATAGGACAGGATAGGGCAGGGACAGGTGAGTCGGGCCAACTGATCACCAGAACTACCAGTTCGCTTGAACCGGTCCGAACCGGCAGCAGCCCACCACTTTATGTATACACACATACTTTGTGAATTAAAAATTCTTTCAACTCTTCTAATATTTACTCTCTGACTTTCAATTTATTTGATGAAATACATACAAGTGCTGCCTTCTAGGCAAATTTGAACAATTTACAATACGGAATTAATTTTATTTGGCTTTATACCTGTGGAATTTTATAGATGCTCAAGACTTTAGATATATGATCAAAGAGTTCAGAATCCATCTCTTCAACAATCGCCAGCAGGTTCTTTTCTCTTCCACATCTGTAGTTTGGGACGTTCTCCTGTCCTGTAGACAGCACATCCAGCATGGCCTCATATGTCATTCTTGCACTGAAAAAGTTCTCATAGATGTTGTAGCCCAGGGTGATGTTGGGTAAGAGCCTTGGATTCTGGTTGACTTCATGAACAGCCAACAAGAAGGGCATAATGTGATAGAAGTTGTTCTCACTGCAACGTAAGAAATTTCATCATTTTTTTTTGCTCTATATCTACGATTTATGTGATCAACTTAAAAGCAATTGCATTCTTTTTGCCATTGACGAAAAAGTATTCAATTCTACACATAATTCTGTTGTTTTGCAAAGTGATCTCGACTATGTGTCTGAATGGTCATCTATTTGGCAACAATTTTTGATTAATAAATGCTCTGTCTTACATATTGGTAAATGTAATCAGAATGTCAAGTATAAGCTAGGTGGCATTGATCTAGCAGATGACCCTCACCTTGTTAAGGACCAAGGTGTACTTATCTCTGACGATTAATGCTCCGAAGCTCACTGTAACAGCATTGCTAAAAAAGCATTAAGAGTTGTAAACTGTAGGTATACAATTGGATTAAACAAAACCCAAAATTAAAAATTTGGCTATAAGGATGAAGATGAATTGAGATATATTCATAAATGCTTTCTTTACAAGTTGTAATTAAATTAATTACGGATGATATTCACCGATAATTACGATATGGAATGTACTTAAAATGTATATATAGATATTGATACAAAACAAACACTTTTATAATGCTGTTAAAGCATTGGACTATTTCTTGTTGTTTGTAAATATGTGTACTCGTTTGTGTTTGTGTGTTTTGTTTGTGTCTTCTTTCTTATTGTAAAAAATTAATAAAGACTATTTAAAAAAAAAGAGTTGTAAACTTAATTTTGCGAAGCTTTTTTTCTGGAAACATTATATTGCTAATTAGAGATTATATAACTTATGCTAGACCAATTTAAGAGTATTGTTCAACTGTTTGGAATCCCCACCATATCTGACATCAGTACAATTGAGCGGGTTCAGAAGTACTTCATGAGAAAACTCTTGCACTCTTCTGTATACAATAGAATTCCTTATGCTAGTAGGCTCGAAATTCTCGGTTTGGATAACTTAGAACTGTGTCGCTTGCGGTCAGACGTAGGTATTGCATACAAAATTATACGTAGTAATGTTTTACCTGTAAATGACTTTTTATGTTTTATTTGCAATAATATGCACTTGAACAACACCTTTAAACGCTATGAAAATCGTTCTAAACTTGACTGTAAAAAAGTATAATTTCTGTCATAGAGTTGTCAAATTCTGGAATGCCCTACCTGATTCAGTTGTTTCAGCTACAAATTTTCACAGTTTCAGTCACAAATTGACTCCCGTGGACCTTACTTCATACTTAAGGGGTCAATAGAGGGAGCATGCATAAGTGCACTAATGTGCCTATCAGCCCTGTCATTGTATTTTCATGAAAGCATGTCATATTTAATGTTGCTTTATGTCTATATAGTGCAATGCCAAAAAGATAATGAGATACTCATTATTCAATTAAATTATTCAATTTATTTGGACTTTCCAGGTGATAGAAATTTTTGAAATTTCTACGAGAAGAACAGTCCCATTGACACCAGTAGGAACTTCTTGCCAAAAGAAATATCAGAGAGAGATAGCAAAATTGTTATGTCAGGATCAAAGGAATCCTATCAAAATCACCAGAATTGATTCTGCCTATCATTTTCTCCACATTTTGACTTGGGAGGAAAAATGAGGAAAATTATTCTTATAGTTCAGTAGCCAGGTAAGGAAAACAGTTACAATAGTAAGAGACCTTCACACCTTCTTTTACTCAAAAAGAAAGTATGAAGGTTTCTTACTATTGTAACTGTTTCAATCTGCTTAGAATAAACTTCTGCAAAACCAAAGCATTTATTTTATTTACTTACCTATTTGCAAATCTAATATATCACTCATATCAATTCACAACAATCCATAAAATGTCATTAAAATCATACGCTTACCCCCAGGCACCAGACTACATATGCTCATAGCCCCATCCTAGCCCAATGCTTGGGAGAAGATCTGTATGCTACCAAGTGTATATGCCTCCAAAATGTTAATAAGTGATGCTACCAAGTGTATATTGTGTACGTTGTGATTATATTATATGATTTCTTCCTGTTATGCCACTCTGCAGATGACTAACAGCTGGATTCAAGGGCTGGATTAGCAAGAGATATTTCCTATCTGAAGATGGAGATCTCTTCAACAAGACTTTTTTAGACCTAGAAATTTGCTGCAGAATATTCATGGCTTTAGAGTTATTGTCCTATATTCTACAGTTAACTACAGTTAATGTGATTCCTGTGACTAAACAATAACTTATCACTCAAAGTCTCTCCCCTCCTTGAATTTTATCCCTTTTATTTTGTATCCCTTTTTTTAACCAAAAGGAACAGGGAAGCCACAAAAGTGGCAAAAGTGTTAAAGGGTGGAAAGAAAGAGTGGAGAGGGTGATAGGAATTATAGAGTAAATGTAAGGAAGGGGAAGAAACAGTGGGGAGAAAATAAAAGATATCTCACTCTGTTCTAAGGTATCATTCAATCACATTATTGGGAGTCACCGCTTAACTATTGTTCATAAATAAATTAAATAAATATGAATAAATAAGTTGCTGACTCTCCACAGTCCCAAGGTAATCATTTTGAAAGCAGGCAGAACCCCATCCAGGCAAGATTCATCGTGGGACAGTGTTGGCAGTGCCCAGTGTTACCCAGTGTTGAGGCTGAGACTTGTGGAAGAAACTTTGCAAACTCAGGTTTTACAAAATCATCAGGTTCCCCAGGAGCCTTTCCTCTAAAGCAAATTGGGAGAAGCAATAATGACTTGCCTTTCTCAAGGTGAGGAATAGGACAAATGAAATCATTCCTAGAAAAGACACTGGAGCAGGTAAAATCAATCACCAGAATCCTTGGACGTGCTGACAATTACCTTTTCAGTTGGTGGGTTGGAGGCTTGGAGAACGAAAATTGGTACAATCGAGCTCCAATTCCAGACATTATTCCAGTAATCCAGTAGTCTCCTGGCTTGTAGTAATGGAACCACTCCTTTTCTTCTATTATCACCTTAAATGGACATTTCGTCAGCATACTGGCACAGGGAATTTGACACAAAAGCTGAAGCAGAAAAAATTGTATATGGAGCAACAGCAACATTTGATATACAGTATTCTGCAGGAGATCCTTCCTATAGTTCTTTCTTTGGCACAGAGCTAAATCTCAAAGATCACAGAAGACCACAATTACAGTGAAGAAAGTCCAGTTTGCTCCCAGATTTGGAAGAACTATGTGCAATTTCAGATTGCTTTACCCCAAACTCTGATCTCATCACAGGAGGCTGTTACAAATCAGATTATCACATGCTGTCTATCCCCTTTGTTGTCACATTGACTGGCAACTAATTGTGGTGGTGGAAATCCCATAAACCTTGTTCAAAGGAGAATAAATAATCATGATTATATTAATAATTAGAAGGGGAATTGGGAATGAGCATTGCCATAAAAGCGTGCCATTGGAGAAAAGAGTTTTGTTTGACTCAGGAGAATAATCCAAATTTGAAAGTCGAGAAAGGAACAATTCAGGGAAGTTTGATTGTTTTTTTTAGTCTCCAAACTTATTCTTGAGATTCTAAAGCTTAAAATGTGGAAAAACAGTTCAACACTCTTGAACTAGGCAGTGGGCCATTATAATTCCTTTTTATTCTGTCTAATGTGGATGAGGCCATCTTCCTCAATTAAGATTGGATACTCCAGAATGGTTAACTCCAGATCATCAACAACCTATTGGATCCCCCTGTTAAATGTCTTGTATCTTTCAAAATGTAGAAGACAATCAGTCTTCATGGTTACAAAGAAGATCTAGTCAAAATTCCCTGGGGCATTAATCTGAAACAATTGCCTGTTACTGACTTCTTCACAATAGCAATAGCAATAGCACACTTATATACCACTTCACAGTGCTTTTACAGCCCTCTCTAAGCGGTTTACAGAGTCCGCATATTTCCCCCAACAATCTGGGTCCTCATTTTACTCACCTTGGAAGGATGGAAGGCTGACTCAACATTGAGCCGGTGAGAATCGAACTGCCAAATTGCAGGCAGCCAGCAGCCAGCAGAAATAGCCTGCAATACTGCATTCTAAGCACTGTGCCTCCTCCTCCTGATGTGATGACATTTGTAGACTCTTACATAAGGTATCTAGTAGGGAACCAAGAGATGATGCTATATGAGTACAATACCACAATGGCTGAAGGTGAATGGCTAAACAAAATTTGAGGACCTGAGCCCAGGACCATTGCTATATGATGCACAGGTATGAGTTCTTCTGCTAAGTGTGCACCTAAGACCTCTCTCCTTTGCATCCTCCAAAACCATTTAATGGAGTGTAAATTAATAAATAAATTAGTTATATATATTGCCTGGATAATCAGTTGCTTCAAGGATGAACATTAATCTGAAACTCTGATTCCACAGTTGTAGTCTCCAAAGTATGGACTCCAAAGATATGGGCCAGTTTTGGCTCCTGACAGAATCCACTGGTAAACTCTGTGCATGCTGGGCTCTGGACACTTTGATTTGGTAAATGATTGGAAGGAGGAAATGTTTCTCATCTTTGCAGTTAACCCAGAAGTGGCTAGGATAGGTACGACACTACAATGACAGAAATCAAAATACGGACAATCTAGAATCCTGATTTAGCATAATGAGTGAAACTGATCAGAATGTGAATAAAAATACATTGCAATTGCATTGGGGAGGGCTTTGCTTTTCCAATGCTTTCTGAATATCCAAATGGAGATAGTGTAGAAGACAGAGGTAATGGCATTGAGAGACCATTACCAAGACAAGGTCAGATAAAAGTAGTACTGATTTATATGACCCAGATTTCCTAATCTGTAATACACTGAAGGGCTGACTGACAAAAAGACAAAGAAAAGACAGATGCACAAAAATGTAGTTATATATATTTTAGGTAAAGGTATAAGTAGGTAAAGTTGGTGCTCATCTTTGATTCAGAAATGAAGAGCCAGCTTTGTCTGAAGATGCTTCCATGGTCATGTGGCTGGCATAACTATACACCAAAGATGCACAGAACATTGGTACTTTCCCACTGAACTGGTACCTATTTATCTACTTGCATTTACATTCTTTTGAATTGTTAGGTTGCCAGGGGACACACACACAGAGACAGACACATACACGCTACATGTATATGGTAATGGATATGGATATGGGTATGGATAAAAAACAGGAACCAATTTTAATACTCCTCATAAGAACACCTTCATTATAACATTATAACATCAGATGTCTATATGAATCCCCACCCCCAAATCACTTAAAGTTTCTCCAATGTTCATTTTGATATTTTATCTATTGTTAATATATAGAATGCTCTCTCTCTCTCTCTCTCTCCCTCCCTCCCTCCCTCCCTCCCTCCCTCCCTCTCTCTCTCTCTCTCTCTCTCTCCCATTTATCCATCTCATTTATCTATCTTACATTATCCAGCCGGAAGAGTTCAATCAAATATCTACAGTATTTGAAATTAACATTTTTTTAAAAACAAAGACAGAACATCATCCCAGAAAATAAAATATAACACCCACTGATATAGTAACAAAAACACACATCATCATTAGCCATAGTCTTTTATTTAATCTAAAACCATATCAGAACACCCCTGGTAACAGTTTATCTGGTCTGGTTTCAGAAATTTTATTAATGTCATTGATGATGGTTATGATTTAACATGAATTCAGATTGTGACAATTGAAGGATATGATTAATTAAATATAGTTTGACTTGTTTTAGAAACTTTATTTTTCAATTATTATAAAATCCACATGGAAAGAAGAAAGATAAGCTACAACACATAAAACATTACTTCAGAGTATGTGATTTTATACTGCATGTAAACTCTACAAAAATAGACACCAACATAAGGAACCTTAAAGTTTTTTAGCATCAGATGTTCTTTGGTGTTCATTGCAGGTCTCAGGATAATAATGTAGCATTTGGGGATAAAGATGCAGCTCAGTAAACCCAGGCCAGAGGCCAGGATGGAGAAGATCTGCACAGCTACCATGTATTTCCCCTTGGTGCTCAGATATGTGGGAACAAAGGAGATCCAAACACTACAAAAAACCAACATGCTGAAGGTGATCAGTTTGGCTTCATTGAAGGCCCCTGGCAGATTTCGAGCCAGAAATGCCACCAAGAAACAGATGGCAGCCAAAAAACCCATGTAGCCAAGAGCAGAGTAGAACATGGTGACAGAGCCTTCATTGCACTGCAGAAGAATATGTTCTGGTAGGGAATGAAAGTCAGAATCTGGGAATGGAGGAAAGATTCCCAGCCATATCATACAGATGCCTACTTGAATACCAGAGCAGGTTAAAACAATAGAGTTGGCCAGACTCTTCCCCAGCCATTTCCTCATGCTGCTGCCTGGCTTTGTGGCCAGAAAGGCCACCACCACCATTACAGTCTTGGCCAGCAAGGAAGACACAGCAACTGAGAAAACAATACTGAAAATGGTTTGTCGAAGGAGACAGGTCATTTTCACAGGGCGACCGATGAATAGAAGGGAGGTCAAGAAAGAAACCAGGAGTGAAACCAGGAGGATGTAGGTGAGTTCACAGTTGTTGGCTTTGACTATGGGAGTTTCTCTGTATTTAATGAAGATTCCCAGAATAAAGGCAGTGGTTAGGGACAAAGCAATGGCAAAGAAAACCAGGATGAGTCCCAACAATTCTTCATAGGTTAAGAAGGTTATATTTTTGGGGACACACTGATCTCGCTTCTTATTGGAATACTGGCCATCTGGACACTTTTCACAATGGTCTGCATCTGTGAAAAAATGGTTAGCATGTATCTGTTTCTGCAGCTGTGGGAGCATGAAAACCGCATCAGAAATCAATTACTTCATTTTGAAGGAATAATATAATATCCATATAAGACAACATTAGTTAAAATAATCAACAGTCTTTTTAAAGGCTGAAGATGAATGTGATTATCAGCTCTCAAAACTTGTCCTCTTTCCCAAAACCAAGCAAGAAAGTAACAAGTCAATAGGAAGCAGCAACCTTTCATTATTTATTTTAATGCTCACGTCATCATACAAAATTTGGTGATAGTGCCCAATCTTTCAAAAGTTTGTGGATGCCTTCAAGAAATGTCATGATTTTCTTGCTTCTTGATCAAATACCCCCTCCCCACAAATCAATAGAGAATAATGATTGTATCCTGATTTTTTGTTGTTTTTGGAGCCACCCACTGTACCTTCTTGCCCAGAGAATGTTCCTTCCCACCAAAGAGAACAGTCGTAGCAGCAAACTGGGGCTCCCTCTCTCACAAGCTTGGCATAACCTGGGGAGCAACTTTCTGTACATCTTGAATAAGGCACCATCTAAGCATAAACAGAAAGATTAGTCAGGGCAATATATGAATTTGGAGGATTTACTGAAATCAACTGGCTTCCAGAAGCTCAGGAGCACATTGAGCAAAATGAGTCAAGGAGTAGTGGCATGAACTTAAATTACTCTGCTTGGAAGGGGCAAATGAAAGGTCATTCTCTTTCTCTATCAGTCTCCATTGTAGATCCCAAAACAGACTCATTACCTTATTCTTCATTCCAAAGGAAAGTAGTTCCATTGCAAAATGTGTTTCTTCTTAGGGCATGTATGAGAATGCTATATCTCTATCTTTGCTTTCTCAGGAAACCTTCAACATCTAGATTTCTCTAGAGTCCCCATCTTTCTCTCCTACAACTAATCATTGTATCATCATATGCAAATGACTTTTTTAGCTGCCCTCATTTCCCTCACCACATTCTCAGTGATATCTTTCTCTTATGCAATTCAGTGGACTAAACCCTTCATATTCTGGATTTTCTCCCAAAGGTGCTTTTTCAAAAGACAACTGATCTTTGTTTTCCCTTGAAGATGTTTCACTTCTCATTCCAGAAGCTTCTTCAGTTCTGACTGAATGGAGGAGTATGGAAGGATTTATATTCCTTGCAGTCATCTGGTCGTTAGCAGTCTTTCTGAAAGTTGCAGAGTCCACTTGGAATTTATCTGTGCCCTCAGGGTCACCTGAATAGTGCAAATGGGTGTGGAACCTTTTTTCAACTGCTGAATCTATATCCTGTTTACAACACAGTCTTTTCAGCAGTTCCAAATCCTTCCATCCTCCACGATTCAGTCAGAACTGAAGAAGCTTCTTGGATGAGAAGCAAAACATCTTCAAGGGAAGACAAAGTCCAGATGCCTTTTGAAAAAGCACCTTTGGCACAACCATGACCTGGATGACCTAGAACAGTGATGGCGAACCTATGGCACGGGTGCCACAAGTGGCACGCGGAGCCATATCGGTGGGCACGCGAGCTCAGGTCCGGCATGCATGTGTGTGCTGGCCAGCTTATTTTTGGGCCTTCTGGGCCCACTGGGAGTCGGGAAACAGGCTGTTTACAGCCTCCGGAGGGGGTGGGGAAGGCTGTTTTCGCCCTCCCCAGGCTCCTAGAAAGGCTCTGGAGCTTGGGGAGAGCAAAAAAATGGGCCTTCCGGTTCAACTGGAAGATGGCAAATGGGCCATTTTCTGCCTCCGGAGGGGTGGGGAAGGCCGTTTTTGCCCTCCCCAGGCTCCTAGAAAGGCTCTGGACCCTGGGGAGAGTGAAAAACGGTCGTGCCATTGCGTGCCGGGAACGGGGGGGTCACGCATGCATGTGCGGTAGACGCATGGAATTATGGGTGTGGGCACGCACATGCGTGATCCCCCGCACATCCCCCTTTTTTTGGCACGTGAACCAAAAAAGGTTTGCCATCACTGACCTAGAATCTCCATAGACATTCTGGATTTTCTCTTACTGAAAACAAGATAATTTATAATTTATGGCAAATTATTCCAGTTTAATAATGTAGATTGCAAATCCCGCAATACAATGCAGCAGGTTCCAGTGTGTTATAGATTATTGTAAAATCTCTAAAGTAAAATAATATCTAAAAAATTAATGAGACTTTAAGTTCTCTTATTTGGAAATTATCTCAATTGGCCTCAATTTCTGAGCAGAAAAATTTTCAGATATGGAGAAAAAAGCAGCCTCAACTACTTTGTTAAATAAAGTTGGCCATTGGATGGCACTTTGATTGACAGAAATCTTGACTTCCAAGGAGGCTTCACTTTCTAAACTCCCAATTTTCACCCCGGCATATGATTTGTTCCAAACTGATGTCCACTGCATGATATCAAAGTCACCAACAGGAACTCCATTTTCATCAAAAGAAATCCCATCTCTGGAAATATTGTGATGTTGGAAGTTTCTCAGGAACTTATGAAGCTGCATAAAAACATAGAAAAAACATGACAATTTGAGCCTTCATTCAGTGTTTTTCTTGCTCTTGTTCTGGATTGGAGGTACTCTGAATAATTCAACCTTTTCAAATCACCACTACAGTCTGATGGATATTGATTTAGCTAGGGTGGGCTTCAAAAATTTTAGTAAAGGTTTCTCTGCTTGGTTGCTGGGTGGGAATGGCCATGGTGGGCGTGGCCTAATCGGCCTTCTGCACCATGGTGGAGGGGTGGGTGTTTTCGCCCTCCTTGGGCTCCGGAGGCTCTCTGGAGGCCAGAAACGGGCTTGTTTCCAGCTTTCAGAGCCTTTGGGAGTCCCATTTTCCACTCTCCCCGAGCCTCCATGCTGACCCTGCACTTACCTGGCATCCAAAGTAGGCCGTGTGGAGACTCCTGGGAGGGGAGGGTTGGGGTGGGATGGGTGGGTCGGAAGGCAGGGTGGGGTGGGGTGGGAGGGACAGTTTGGGTTGGGATGGGGCAGGTTGGGTGGGGCAAGGCCAATCAGGAGTGGGATTTGTGGGGTTCCCCGAACCACACAGAATCTTCGCTAGAGGATTGCCCAAACCCGGAAGAACCCAGAGCAGTCCATCTGAGACAAGACCATTTGCAGATATGGGAAAACTTGTAATGGGAGAAGATGGAGAATGAAATTTTACCATCAATCCTGATCAAGATGAAGTTAGCGGAGTTTAACTTTGAGCTAGCAATGTAACAAAAATCGCATAGTGATGATATCTCTTTCAAAGAATAGCTATAGAAGCATATCCATTAGTTCAGGAGACTTGTGGATGAACCTTTTGTTGCTCCCAGAAGATGCTTTGATTTATATCTTGTTGCTATGTTAAAAACTTTTAGCCAGCAAAGTCCGATTTTAATCCAGAACAAACAATCCAGCTGAACTCCTTAGCTTGGAGACTAGATCACTTTGTGATCACAATAAAGGGTTGAGGGTTGTTGGAATATTCTGATGCTTGTTTAATTTTGAAAACTACATTGTCACCATAGAGCTATTTTTGTCACGAAAGCATCCCAAACTAGCACAGGTTATTTAACTTTGGAAGTTTTTTCTCTGTCCTCTCTCTGTAACTCACTGTCAGGGTTCCAAGTAATACGCCCATAGGAAACAGGACTCTGAGGCAAGCAGGTCCCTCAAATATCAGTTCTATTGGACATATCATATAGGCATAGGCTGGTGAAAAATGACTCTAAATGTTCCTGCAGTTTTCACCTAATTGAAAGTAAAAGTTTTCCTCCCCTTTCCAAACAGTCACAAAGTCCAATCAAGGTGTCATCTGGTTGCCTGGTGACTTCACTCATCCTCCCTCTGGCCATCGGTGGGAATGTCCTTTTTTTCCCAGGAGAAAATATTTTGAGAGTGAGTGTCCACTCTGAAGCTGATCTGACTGAGGCCATTTTGGCTACAAAACCCCAGCTATCTCTATTCCCCTCTCCCTATCCTTCAGCTCCAGTGAGGCAATACTGAAGCATCAAAATGGCCTCAGTCAGATCAGCTTCAGAGTGGACACTCACTCTCAAATACCATAAACTGGGCAACTGCTCTTAGGAATATCTCACCCCCCCTCTACATCTAATTTAATATTGAGGAATTGGAAGGGGAGAATCAATGGAACCTCAAAGGAGAAGACTTACCTGCCATGGCTGTACAATCTGGGGTGGTTGATGGTCTCCAACTTGAATTCTCCTCTTACTCCGTTGGGAGGAAGAGGCAGCACTGAGGACCCAGGCCACAATTTGAATTATTTGGGAAATACTGGAGGAATCCTGAGATAGGATTCTTGAAATCACATCATGGGGTGGGAATTCCCAGTTCTCCTTTTCTCTGCATTTTTTCCAAACTTTCTTAGATAACACAGGACTTGAATAAGAACATTGGAATGCTTCCTTTCCATACAATACGACCATAGATGCATAAAAATTAAAGTCATAATACTGAGTCCTTCTCTTTGTCTGGATGAGGAAGGAAAACAAAGCATATTTATTTTGAAGATCAACCCAGAGGTCAAAAATACCTACACTTGTAGCTGTCAAAGTTGTTGCAATCCACACCCTTCCCACAATGGATTTATTAGTCATATCAATGTTTTGTATTATTGCTGCTAAGATTACTGAGGCCTGAAAATCCAGTTGGCATACTATAATTTTTATTTGACTCTTGATAAGAGAAAGGAACATTTCCCTTTTTTCTTGCATGAGAGTTTCTCCAACATTTGTCTTCATATTTGCTTCTGGGACGGTTCCTGAGAGGACAATGCAAATCCCATTTTTGGGGGCGAGAACTTCCAAGCGTCTTTTGAATTTTTCTCCTTTTTCATTGTCCTGAGAAAGGAGGCCGATCCACGTCCATTGGAACTGCAGGAGCAGCTTGACAATTGCTGAGTAAGGAGGTTCTTGGTTTGGGGTCATCCGATATGAAAAAGGAAAACGATGATTTTGCTCAGCCATCTGGTTGATGACACTATAGTTGATCTAAGATAAAAGAGAAGGTATTGGTACTTTGTACCAGTTTTAATGATAAAAGTCAGATGGTAAATCTAAGGGCCTTTCCCCACTGCTGAGAGACGTTTCAAACGATAACTGCATGAATTTTGCTAGTTCCCTTGATGTTCTGTCCTGTTGTCTTGTATGCTCCCTTTGAAACCAGGGAGCTCTGAATTATATATGGGTGATGTTCATTTGTGGTCCTCATAGAGCACATTATAACTCTATGGTTCACCCATCCACTCTGTCAATTACCATATTTTTCAGAGTATAAGACGCACCGGAGTATTAGACGCACCTTAGTTTTTGGGGAGGAAAATAGGGGAAAACAATCTGCCTACCAGGTATTCATCTGGCTAGCGTCCTTAGTCTGGTCAGCTTCAGCACATTATTTTATCCCATGGTTAGGACTTAAAAAAACTTTGTTCTGAGAGAGTAACAATGAAAGAGCATGCAAGCCAGTAAGAGCTGGGAAGATCGTTAGCACCTGGTTAGGGCTAGAAAAAAACTTATTCAGAGCAAGTAGAGCAATGAAAAAAAATTCTGCAAAGACTTAGGGCTGGAAAAACGTTCTTTGGAGAGAGTAACAATGAAAAAGCCTGCAAGGTAAGAGCTGGGAAGATCTGTTAGCACCTAGTTAGGGCTGGAAAAAAAAAGCTACATTCAAAGTATAAGACGCACCCAAATTTTCAGCCACTTTTAGGGAGGAAAAAGGTGCGTCTTATACTCCGAAAAATATGGTAGTCAATCAGAATAGAGCTGGAAAGTCTTCTAGTCCAACCACCTGCTCAAGCAGGAAACCCTAGTCCAGGGGTATCAAACTCCAGGCCTGTGGTGCTTAGATCTGGCCCGTGGGCCCCCCCAGGAAATAGCAAAGGACCAGCCTGTGGTGCCTCTGCCAGGGAAAATGGAGCTAGAGAGGACCGCGCATTGCCCTCCCAAGCTCCGTTTTGACTGGCAGAGGGTTGCAGGAGGCTGTACAAGCTGAAAACGGAGCTCAGGAGCCCGTTTTCCCTGGCAGAGCATTCGGGCCACCACAGGTGCCCCTGACACAAGTGAGGTCATGCTGGCCACGCCCACCTTGGCCACGCATTCCCCCAAGGTCAAACACAACCCTGATGCGGCCCTCCATGAAATTGAGTGAGACCCGTGCCCTAGTCAACCCCCCTGCTTAAACAGGAGACCCAATACCATTTCAGACAAGTGACTGTCCATTCTCTTCTTAAAAAACCACAGTGATTAAGCACCCACAACTTCTGAAGGCAAGCTGTTCCAATGGTTAATTGTCCTCAAAGCCTTAATTCCAGGTTGCTTCCTTCCTTTATTAGTTTCCATCCATTGTTTCTTGTCCTGCCATCTGGTGCTTTGGAAAATAAATTGGCCTCTTCCTCTTTGTGGCAGCCTCTCAAATACTGGAATACTGCTATACACTTGTGGAATATCTTTTTAAACTGACAAACATATTACTTTCTCATAAATTATTACTGCTTATTTGATTGTTTCATATGTTGGGCTTGAAATATTGTTTGTTATATCCTCCTCAGCAATTGTTTAATATTGGTATATTATTTCATTGCCTTCATTCATATAATTGATTTCAAATATTTCTGTATAAACTCTTTGTTGTTGTTGTTGTTTGTTGCGAAGTCGTGTCCGACCCATCGTGACCACATCGTGACCATTGGACAATTCCTCCAGTGTCCAATGTCTTCTGCCATTCTCTGGAGTCCATTTAAGCTCATGCCTACGGCTTCAGTAAATCCATCCAGCCACCTCGTTCTCTGTCATCCCCTTCTTCTTTTGCCCTCAATCTTTCCCAGCATTAGGCTCTTCTCCAGTGAGTCCTTCCTTCTCATTAGGTGGCCAAAGGATTTTAATTTCATCTTCATGATCTGGCCTTCTAAAGAGCAGTCAGAGTTGATCTCCTCTAGGACTGACCGATTTGATCACCTTTCAGACTCACAGAAGTATTCTCCAGCACCATAGTCAATGAAGCAGAAGTAGATGTTTTTCTGGAACTCCCTAGCTTTCTCCATGATCCAGAGTATGTTGGCAATTTCATCTCTAGTTCCTCTGCCTCTTTGAAATCCTGCTAGCTCTCGGTCTACATACTGCTGGAGCCTAGCTTGTAGGATTTTAAACATAACTTTGCTAGCATGTGAAATGAGTGCATTGGTGCAATGGAGTTTGAACATTCTTTGGCATTGCCCTTCCTTGGAACTGGAATGTAAACTCACCTTTTCCAAACCTGTGACCATTGCTGAGTTTTCCAAATTTGCTGGCAAATTGAGTGTAGCACTTTTACTGCATCGTCTTTTAAGATTTTGAATAGCTCAGCTGGAATACTGTCACTTCCACTACCTTTGTTGACTTCCTAAGGCCCATTTGACTTCATATTCCTGGATGTCTGGCTCGAGGTCAGTTACCACCCCATTGTGACTATTAGGGATGTTAAGCCCATTCTTGTATAGTTCTTCTGTGTAATTAACCACCTCTTCTTAATCTCTTCTCTCTGTGTTAGGTCCCTGCCATTTTCGTCCTTTATCATGCCCATCCTTGCATGAAACGTTCATATCTTCAATTTTCTTGAAAAGATCTCTGGTCCTCCCTATTCTATTGTTTTCTCCTATTTCTTTGCACTGTTCATTTAAGAAGGCATTCTTATCTCTTCTAGCTATTCTCTGGAATTCTGCATTCAATTGGGTCTATCTTTCTCTTTCCCCCTTGCCTTTCGCTTCCCTTCTTCTTCAACTATTTGTAAAGCTTCCTCAGTCAGTCATTTTGCTTCCTTGCATTTCTTTTTCTTTGGGATGGTTTTAGTTGCTACCTCTTGTACAATGTTGCAAACCTCCATCCATAGTTCTGCAGGCACTCTGTCTATCAGATCTAATCCCTTAAATCTATTTGTCACCTCTACCGAATATTCATCAGGGATATGATTTAGTTCATACCTGAGTGGCCTAGTGTTTTCCACTACTATCTTCAATTTAAGCCTAAATTTTGCAACGAGAAGCTCATGATCCTGAGCCACAGTCAGCTCCCGGTCTTGTTTTTACTGACTGTATAAAGCTTCTCCATCTTTGGCTGCAGAGCACATAGTTAATCTGATTTCTGTGTTGACCATCTGTTGATGTCCATATGTAGAGTTTCTACATATTTCTAGGTTCTACCATATCACAAGATCTAAAATGGACACCTAACATCAAAAACGTCATCAAAAAAGCACAACAAAGAATGTTCTTTCTGCGCCAACTCAGAAAGCTCAAACTTCCCAAGGAGTTGCTGACACAGTTCTACAGAGGAATTATTGAGTCTCTCATGTGCATCTCTATAACTGTCTGGTTTGGTTCTGCAACTCAACAAGACAGACACAGACTTCAGAGGATAATTAGAACTGCAGAAAAAACAATTGCTACCAACCTGCCTTCCATTGAGGACCTGTATACTGCACGAGTCAAAAAGAGGGCTGTGAAAATATTTACAGACCCCTCACATCCTGGACACAAACTGTTTCAACTCCTACCTTCAAAACAATGCTATAGAGCACTGCACACCAGAACAACTAGACACAAGAACAGTTTTTTCCCGAATGCCATCACTCTGCTAAACAAATAATTCCCTCAACACTGTCAAACTATTTACTAAGTCTGCACTACTATTACCATATTTTTTGGAGTATAAGATGCACCTTCCCCCCCTAAATGAGGGTGAAAATTTGGGTGCGTCTTATACACCGAATCTAGCCCCACCCAGCCTCTCAAATGGAGGTTTCAGGGGCTGAAAAAATCCTCTGAAATGGAGGTTTGAGAGGCTGGGAAAAAATCCTCTGAAAAGGAGGTTTCAAGGACTGGAAAAATCCTCTGAAACGGAGGTTTCAAGGGATGGAAAAGCAAGGCGCAGAGCTCAACCAACAAACTTGTTGCTAAAGTTCACCTCTGGGAACAGCTGTTTGGGGCAGATTCACCCACCAATTAGCTTTTTTCTTATTTTCCTCCCCAAAAACTAAGGTGCATCTTATACTCCAGTGTGCCTTATAGTCCGAAAAATACGGTAATCTTCTCATCGTTCCCATCACCCATATCCTCCTACTAATAACTGTATGGCTGTAACTTGTTGCTTGTATCCTTACGATTTACCTTGACTGGTTCCTAATATGATTTGATTGTTTATTTGTAGCCAGACTATCATTAAGTGTTGTACCTTATGATTCACGACAAATGTATCTTTTCTTTTATGTACACTGAGAGCATAAGCACCAAGACAAACTCCTTGTGTATCCAATCACAGTTGGCCAATAAAAAATTCTATTCTATTCTATTCTAAAATTGTCTCTTGGGTTGTTGGAAAAATGTGCTATGACCATCATATTCTCTTGACAAAATTCTACCAGCTTGTACCCTGCTTAATTTTGTACTCCAAGGCCAAACTTGCCTGTTATTCCAGTTATATTTTGGCTTCCTACTTTAGCATTCCAATACCCCATGATGATAAGGACATCATTTTTGATGTTAATTCTAGAAGGTGTTGTAGGGTTTCATAGAACTGGTCAACTTCTGCCTCTTTAGCACCAGTGGTTGGGGCATAGACTTGGACTACTGTGATGTTGAATGGTTTGCCTTGGATTCAAACTGAGATCATTCTGTCATTTTGGGGATTGTATCCCAGTACTGCTTTTCCTACACTTTTATTGACTATGAAGGCTACTCCATTTCTTCTGAGGGATTCTTGCCCGCAGAAGTATACATGATAGTCGTCTACATTAAATTCACCCATTCTTGTCTATTTTAGTTTGCTGATTCCTAAGATGTCGATGTTCAGTCTTGTCATCTCTTGTTTGACCATGTCCAGGTTGCCTTGATTCATGGATCTTACATTCCAGGTTCCTATGGAGTATAGATCTTTACAGCATCAGACTTTCCTTTCACCACCAGATACATCCAGAGCTGAGTGTCCTTTCGGCTTTGGCCCAGTTGCTTCACTCTTTCTGGCACTACTAATACTAGCCCTCTGCTCTTCCCCAGTAGCATATTGGACACCTTCCGACCTGAGGGGCTCATCTTCCAGCATCATATCTTTTTGCCTTTTGGTACTGTCCATGGGGTTTTCATGGCAAAGATACTGGAGTAGGTTGCCATTTCCTTCTCCAGTGGATCACATTTTGTCAGATCTCTCTGCTATGATCTGTCCGTCTTGGGTGGCCCTGCATGGCATAGCTCATAGCTTCATTAGGCTAGGCAAGCCCCTTTGTCACGTCAAGGCAGTGATCCATGAAGGGGATATATGTATATACACACACATATACAATGCATATGTATATGCGTGTGTGTGTGTGTGTGTGTGTGTGTGTGTGTGTGTGTGTGTGTGTACAGTGGTGGGCTGCAACCGGTTTAACAACTGGTTCTGTGAGACCGCGCTTTGTGCGCATGTGCAACATTCAAAATACACCAATTTCAAGCTCTACAGCTTACCTTCTAGGGCAGCCCCGGTAAGTAAAACAGCTGAGGCACAGAAAGCCACTGTGCCGCGCGAATCAGCTGGGCTGAAAAACATGGAAATATTGGATAGGATAAGGCAGGGACGGGTGGGTGGGGCCAACTGATCGCCAGAACTACCGGTTCGTTAGAACCGGTCCTAAATGGCAGCAGCCCACCATTTTATGTATACACACATACTTTGTGAATTAAAAATTCTTTCAACTCTTCTAATATTTACTCTCTGACTTTCAATTTATTTGGAGAAATATATTCAAGTGCTGCCTTCTAGGCAAATCTGAAAAATTTACAACACGGAATTAATTTCATTTGGCTTTATACCTGTGGAATTTTATACATGCTCAAGACATTGGAAATATGATCAAAGAGTTCAGAATTCATCTCTTCAAGAATCGCCAGCAGGTTCTTTTGTCTTCCACATCTGTAGTTTGGGACGTTCTCCTGCCCTGTAGACAGCACATCCAGCATGGCCTCATATGTCATTCTTGCACTGAAAAAGTTCTCATAGATGTTGTAGCCCAGGGTGATGTTGGGTAAGAGCCTTGAATTCTGGTTGACTTCATGAACAGCCAACAAGTAGGGCAGAATGTGGTAGAAGTTGTTCTCACTGCAACATAAGAAATTTCATCAACTTTTTTGCTCTATATCAACGATTTATGTGATCAACTTAAAAGCAATTGTGTTCTTTTTGCCGATGATGTAAAATTATTCAATTCTACAGATAGTTCTGTTGTTTTGCAAAGTGATCTCAACTATGTGTCTGAATGGTCATCTATTTGGCAACTTCATATTTCGATTAATAAATGCTCTGTCTTACATATTGGTAAACATAATCGGAATGTCAAGTATAAGCTAGGTGGCATTGATCTAGCAGATGACCCTCACCTTGTTAAGAACCTAGGTGTACTTATCTTTGACGATTTATGCTCCAAAGCTCACTGTAACAGCATTGCTAAAAAAAGCATTAAGAGCTGTAAACTTAATTTTGCGAAGCTTTTTTTCTGGAAACATTGTATTGCTAATTAGAGATTATAAAGCTTATGCTAGACCAATTTTAGAGTATTGTTCAACTGTTTGGAATCCCCACCATATATCTGACATCAGTACAATCAAGCGGGTTCAGAAGTACTTCACGAGAAAAGTCTTGCACTCTTCTGTACACAATAGAATTCCTTATGCTACTAGGCTCGAAATTCTCGGTTTGGATAACGTAGAATTGCGTCCCTTGAGGTCAGACCTAGGTATAGCATACAAAATTATATGCAGTAAAGTTTTACCTGTAAATGACTTATTCTGTTTTAATTGCAACAATATGCACGTGAACAACCTCTTTAAACTCCATGTAAATCATTCTAAACCTGACTGTAAAAAAAAATATAGAATAGAATAGAATAGAATTCTTTATTGGCCAAGTGTGATTGGACACACAAGGAATTTGTCTTTGGTGCATATGCTCTCAGTGTACATAAAAGAAAAGATACATTTGTCAAGAATGGTTGTCATAGGGTTCAAGTAAGCAATCAGGAAACAATCAATATGAATATAAATCATAAGGATACAAGCAACAAGTTACAGTCATACAGTCATAAGTGGGAGGAGATGGGTGATAGGAATGATGAGAAAAACTAATAGTAATAGTAATGCAGCCTAGTGAATAGTTTGACAGTGGTGAGGGAATTATTTGTTTAGCAGAGTGATGGCATTTGGGAAAAAAACTGTTCTTGTGTCTAGTTGTCTTGATGTGCAGTGCTCTATAGCGACGTTTTGAGGGTAGGAGTTGAAGCAATTTATGTCCAAGATGCGAGGGGTCAGTAAATATTTTCACAGCCCTCTTTTTGACTCATGCAGTATACAGGTCCTCAATGGAAGGCAGGTTGGCAGTAATTGTTTTTTCTGCAGTTCTGATTATCCTCTGAAGTCTGTGTCTGTCTTGTTGGGTTGCAGAACCAAACCAGACAGTTATAGAGGTGCAGATGACAGACTCAATGAGTCCTCTGTAGAACTGTATCAGCAGCTCCTTGGGCAGTTTGAGCTTCCTGAGTTGGCACAGAAAGAACATTCTTTGTTGTGCTTTTTTGATGACGTTTTTGATGTTAGTCGACCATTTTAGGTCTTGAGATATGATGGAACCTAGAAATTTGAAGGTCTCTACTGTTGATACTGTGTTGTCTAGTATTGTAAGAGGTGGTAGGATGGGAGGGTTTCTCCTAAAGTCTACCAACATTTCTACGGTTTTGAGTGTGTTCAGTTCCAGATTGTTCCGGTAGCGCCACGAGGCTAGTTGTTCAACCTCCCATCTGTATGCGGTTTCATCGTTGTCTCGAATGAGGCCAATCACTGTTGTATCATCTGCAAACTTCAGTAGTTTAACACATTAATCGTTTGAGATGCAGTTATTGGTATATAGAGAGAAGAGAAGTGGTGAGAGTACACAGCCTTGGGGCCCCCGGTGCTAATTGGCATCTGATGTGATTTTGCCTAGCTTCACCTGCTGCTTTCTTTCTGTTAGGAAGCTTGTGATCCACTTACAAGTGTGTTCAGGTACCGCTAGCTGATTTAGTTTAGTTAGAAGAATGGCCGGTATGATGGTGTTGAATGCTGAACTAAAGTCTACAAAGAAGACCCTTGCGTAGGTATTTGGAGATTCAAGATGTTGTAGGCTGTAGTGCAGAGCCACATTAACAGCTGTAATGATTCTGTAATGATTTCTGTAATAGAGTTGTCAAATTCTGGAATGCTCTACCAGATTCAGTTCTCTGAGGTACAAATTTTCAGTTTCGGTCACAAATTGACTTCCATGGACCTTCCTTCATACTTAAGGGGTCAATAGAGGGAGCATGCATAAGTGCACTAACTTGCCTATCATCCTTGTCACTGTATTTTTATTCTTTTATTCTTGTTCTCGTTTTTGTTTGACAAATTCAAATAAATAAATAAATAAATAAATAAATAAATAAATAAATAAATAAATAAATAAATAAATAAATAAATAAATAAATAAATAAATAAATAAATAAATAAATAAATAAATAAATAAATAAATAAATAAATAAATAAATAAATCTTCAGTTTGGATTTTCATGAAAGCATGTCATATTTACTGTAGCTTTATAGCTATATAGCTATAAAGAAATATCAGAGAGACATAGCAAGCTTGTAATGTCAGGATCAAAGGAATCCTATCAAAATCACCAGAACTGATTCTGCCTATCATTTTGTCCACATTATGACTTGGGAGGAAAAATGAGGAAAATTATTTTTATAGTTCAGTAGCTAGGTAAGGAAAATGGTTACAAAGTAAGAAACCTCTACACCTTCTTTTACTCAAAAAGGAAGTGTGAAGGTTTCTTACTATTGTAACTGTTTCAATCTGCTTAGAATAAACTTTTGCAAAACCAAAGCATTTATTTTATTTACTTACCTATTTGCAAAGCTAATATATCACTCATATCAATTCACAACAATCCATAAAATGTCATTAAAATCATACGCTTACCCCCAGGCACCAGACTATATATGGTCATAGCCCCATCCTAGCCCAATGCTTGGGAGAAGATCTGTATCTTCCAATGCCTCCAGAATGTTATTAAGGGATGCTACCAAGTGTATATTGTGTACGTTATGATTATATTATATGATTTCTTCCTGTTATGCCACTTTGGAGATGACTTACAGCTGGATTCATGGGCTGGATTAGCAAATTTAAAAGTGAATAAAATTGTTTAGTCTGTCTTTATTAAATTAAAAGTTAGTTACTGAAGTTATAGAGGTTTTTTTAGACAGGCTGAAAAATTGGAAATTTGAAATGTGACTTAGGATATTCTATTATTCTTATGTTAGAGATATTATAAATATATGTTTACTGATTGGGTATATATGCTGTTATGTATGTATGTGTTTTTAAGGTGGAGAAAAATAAAAAACTTTTTCAAAAAAAAGGAGAAATGAAATAATTCCTAGAAAAGACATTGGAGCAGGTAAAATCAATCCCCAGAATCCTTGGACATGCTGACAATTACCTTTTCAGTTCGTGGGTTGGAGGCTTGTAGAATGAAAATTGGTACAATCGAGCTACGATTCCAGACATTATTCCAGTAATCCAGTAGTCTCCTGGTTTGTAATAATGGAACCACTCCTTTTCTTCTATTATCACCTTTAACGGACATTTCATCAGCATACTGACACAGGGAATTTGAGACAGAAGCAGAAGCAGAAGCAGAAAACACTGTATATGCAGCAGCAGCAACATTTGACATATACAGTACTGAAGGAGACTTCCTATAGTTTTTTCTTCAGCACAGAGCTAAATCTCAGAGATCACAGAAGACCACAACTACAGTGAAGAAGGTCCAGTTTGCCCCCAGATTTGGAAGAGCTATCTGCAATTTCAGACTACTACAGTATTTGCCCAGTTTTACCCCAACCTCTGATCTCATCACAGGAGGCTGTTACAAATCAGATTATCACATGCTGTCTATCCCCTTTGTTGTCACATTGATTGGCAACTAATTGTGGTGGTGGAAATCCCATAAACCTTGTTCAAAGGAGAATAAATAATCATGATAATTTTAATAATTAGAAGGGGAATTGGGAACGAGCATTGCCATAAAAGTGTGCCGTTGGAGAAAAGAGTTTTGTTTGACTCAGGAGAATAATCCTAATTTGAGAGTCAAGAAAGGAACAATTCAGGGAAGTTTGATTGTTTTTCTAGTCTCCAAACTTATTATTGCGTTTCTAAAGCTTAAAATGTGGGAAAACAGTTTAATGTTCTTGAACTAGTTAGGGGGCCATTATAATTCCTTCTTATTCTGTCTGATGTGGATAAGGCCATCTTCCTCAATGAAGGTTGGGTACTCCAGAATGGTTAACTCCAGATCACGACATATTGAACAACCTATTGGAGCCCCCTGTTAAATGTCTTGTATCTTTCAAAATGTAGAAGACTATCAGTCTTCATGGTTACAAAGAAGATGTAGTCAAAATTCCCTGGTGCGTTAATCTGAAAAAATAGCTTGTTACTGACTTCTTTTTTTATTGAAAACGTTTTATACGTACAAAGTACAAACATTTTTTTCTTTTTTTCTCCCCCCCTCCCCCCTCCCTTCCCCCAATCCCTCCCCCCATTTCCCCCTCCCCCCTCCCTGGATTTCCCAGAACATACACAGGGTATAATATAGTGTACACAAATATAAAACTAAAATATGCTAACAAATTATTAACTTCCAAATATCTTTAGGTCTTAACTCCTTATACTATAGATTAAACAAAAAACTAAAAATTAAAATATGTCCTTCACAGTCTGTTTGGATCTTCTTAGTCTGATACTTGATTTGAATATAATCAGTCCATCTTCTCCATTACCAAATGTATCATTTGAATAGTCTTTAAAATGTTCTGAAATTTTAGCCATCTCTGCCAAATGCACATCTCTTAATGTTCCTTTTTGAATAGTAGATGAATCTTCCTCTTCCAGTATTATGCCACCAGCAACCTGGCAGCAATTGTTAAATTCAAAACCATCTTAAACCATATATAAAAATACATAACAACTTCACATTCACTTAATATCTATTACATTACATTACAATCTATACTTATTCCCAACCTATAATATAAATTTAATCTTATTCTTTAAAACCAATTTAATCTCTATTACATTACCTTACATTCTATACTTATTCTCCAACCTGTAATATTAATTTAATCTTATTCTTTAAAGCCAATTTAATCTCTATTACATTACATTACAATCTATACTTATTCCCCATAAGTAATCTTATAATCTAATTTCTCTAGCCTCATGCAACCTTATATATGCATTTGACTTTTATATCTTATTTGTTTTAAATTATCCTACTATTACTAAAACATCAATTTTTAATTCCTCTCTCCTTCAAACCTACAGCTGTCAGTAATTTTTTAAGTTGGCATCTGAAATTATGTTGATTTAATTCTTCTTCACTTTGAAGACTTGAGAACTGAAGTTGATGATTTAATTCTTCTTCACTTTCAACAATTACTTCTCTAATCTGTCTTGGGTCCTTTGTTTCTTCTTGACTGTTCAGAGTCCCTCTCTGATCTGGAATCCACAAATCTTCTTTTTCCTCTTTTTTAACTTCCTCATTTCTTTTACCTTCTGGTGATTTTGGTCTCCCAGCCTTTAACACGTTGGCAAAAAAATCTTTTGCTTTACAAATCGTATTGAGTCTGTATCTTTCTCCCATATAAGTAACCAATAATCCAGCTGGAATTTCCCATTTATACCTTATTTGTTGCTTTTTCAATTCTGCCACCAGAAAGGTATAATCCTTGCGTGCTTTCAGCATTTTTGGAGGAATTTCCTTAAATGTCAAAACCTCTTGTTCATCCACCTTAAGTTTGTTTTTAAAAGTCGCCTGTAAGATCCGGTTTTGCAATGTCCTTGTAGTAAAATATATTACAATGTCTCTTGGCAAATGTTTCTGTCTGGCAAACCAGGAATTGACTCGATATATTTTTTCAATCTGCCAGCCCAATTCCGCTTTTGTTCCCCCCAAGATCTGCACAAATGCTTCCAAAATCTTTTCTTTTAAATTCTCTTGTTTATTTTCTTTTACTCCTCTTAATCTTAAAGCAAATTCCATATCATTGTATTGGATCATCCTTAAATCTGCCTCAGTTCCTTCAATTTTGTTCTGAATCTCGACTACTTTTTCACCCAAAGTCACCGTAGTTTGTTTAATTTCAGCCACATCTTTTTCCAATAATTCCATATTAACTGCCACAGCTTTAAATACAGATACCACATCATCTCTAGTTTGTTGAATCTGAGATGAAAACTCCTCTGAGACAGCTTGTATTTTTTCATTAATTTCAGTAATTTTTCCATTAATTTCTTTAACTTTTTTATTAACCACAGAAGCAATTTCTTTCTGCATATCTTTCATGGCTTGCTGCCACTTTTCAAGCGTTAAAGTCTGTGTTGGAAGGGCAAAATCTTGCAGATTAACAATATGAGTGGGGAAACTTTCAACTCTTCCTATTCCTTTGAAAGGAACAGTCTTTGCCAGTTTTAAAGCCATCTTCAGTTTGTATTAATTTTTGTATATTATTAAAAAGCCAAAAAACAAAGTTCATCAAAGTAAAAAGTAAAAAATAAAAAGGTTTCTTACAAGCATTTATTAGCAAACAGAACTCTCACTAGCTTTCGGTAGCTTTCACTTTTCCACGCCCTTTCAAATTCCAAGCGCCATCTTTTTGCATATTAGCTACTTTGTTACTTCCAAAAAATACAAAGAGCACCGGAGTTAAGTTAGAATACTTGCAGTTAAATTCTCCTGGTATGTTCCATCTGCTACATTGTTTAAAATAGTGAAATCCATTTTGTTACAAGCAGAGGTGGTCACGGCTTCTTGCTCCGCTAAAAAAAAAAGCAGAGGCATTCCAGGTCCGGAGCTGTTGACAGGCTTCTAGGGAGCCCTCACCCTTTGCACCCCAGAGCTTCTTCTGGAATACTTGGGGGGCTCTACTTTGGCCCATCTGCTCTTCTCCCTTCCCTTTGCCCGGGGCGGGAGTTTCCAAGCCGCCAGACAGCTGATGTGGCTAATCTGGCAGCTTTAACGGAGCCTGGGATCAGACGCTCATGAAGAGCGTCAACGAGGCTTACGGTGCCACCGGAAGTCCCATTACTGATTTCTTCATGATGTGATGATATTTGCTGTTTCTTACATAAATTATGTAGTAGGGACCTCTCTCCATTGCATCCTCCAAAACCATTTAATGGAGTATAAATTAATTAGTTACATATATTGCCTAGACAATAAGTTGCTTCAAGGATGAACATTAATCTGAAACTCTAATTCCAAAGGTGAAGTCTCCAAAGTATGGACTCCAAAGATATGGGCCAGCTGTGGCTCCTGACAGAATCCTCTGGTGAGCTCTGTGCTATGAGGCTTCCACCAGGTTTGAAGACAGGTGTCCCCAAACACTAATAAAAAAAAAACCATGCATGGCAGGACAAAATCATGCACACAGTTATTACTACAATGGACTTTCAGTCTCATATTGTGTTAGACTCTGTACTTTGGAAGACTACCATCACCATTGGCCAGCAAGGAAGACACAGCAACTGAAAAAACAACACTGAAAATGGTTTGTCGAAGGAGACAGGTCATTTTCATGGGGTGACCAATAAACAGAAGGGAGGTCAAGAAAGGAAACAGGAGTGAAACCAGGAGGATGTAGATCTGTTTCTGATCATTGGCTTTGTCTATGTGAGTTTCTCAGTATTTAATGAAGATTCCCAGAATAAAGGCAGTAGTTATGGATAAAGCAATGACAAAGAGAGTCAGGATGATACCCAGAATTTCTTTATAAGATAAGAAAATTATAACTTTAGGGACACATTTATTTTGCTTCTTATTGGGAATACTGAACATCTGGACACTTTTCACAATGGGCTGCATCTGAGAAACCCAAGCAACCCACAAATCCCACAATTTTGTAGTGTATAACCTTAAGTATAACCTTAAGATTTATTTTAAAGGTTGTCTCATTGTCACACTGCCTGGTCTTTTCTTAAATGATTGATTGAATTTTCTGCTGCCCTAATCACTGCAAAGATCTGATTCCTGTGTTCAGGAATGGCTATATACATTTCCAAAACAAATGTCTGGCTTCTAGGGCACTTTGTGGGAGAAAAAAATGGGCAAATTAATAGCAATGAAGGTTCCCTCAGAACATGGAAGTCTATGACAGCCTTGGAGGTTAAACAGGATCGGACCTGATATGGATTTGAATAGTATCCTTTCATTGCTCCTTAGCCACCTAACTTCCTGGGTGGAGATTGTTCCTTCCATTCATAGAGAACAGTTGTTGCCACCAGATAAGGTCAATGGAAGTTAAAAGGGGTTAGTCTTACTTAAACTGTGGGGATGTAATGACATTTGGTCAGAACCTGGGCATTTTAGGGCCTACGGGTGGTCCTAGTCTGGCCTGCAGTGTCTGCAGCATCAGTGTTGTGGGGGCAGGGCATTGTCAGCATTGGGGGCAGGATGTTGATGGGGCCAGGGTGTCAGTGAGGTGTTGGCGGAGAGGACAGAATGGGCAGGATGGCACCAGGGGCAGGGTGGCAGTAGCATTAGGGATGGGCTGGTGGTAGCATTGGGGATAGGGGGCAGCATTGAGGGTATTGGGCAGAGCAGCGACAGCATTGGAAGACAACAGCAGTCTTTTGCAACAGTACCAGTTTCTCATGTATGGCTTTAAAGTTCAAAACCATCACTTTAAACTTCATTTAGAAGCTAATAAGGACCAAAGGAAGTTAGCGCAGAATCCCTTTGACCCACCAACAGCTGAGTAATTGCATTCTAGTCCAATTGAAACTGCTGAATGTTTTTTGAAGAAATACCCATATACAGCACTTTGAAGTAATGCTCACTGAAGTAGTGCTGATACAATCTTACTCCAGATTCTGTTGCCAAAGATGTACTAGACAAATCTGGGAAAATGTAGAAGGAAAGAGAAGAAGAACATGACAAGCATCATGGTGGACAGACTGTCTTTCCAATTTACATAAATCACCTTTGCGATCATATTACAAGCAACTGTGTCCTCTTTGCTGATGACATAAAACTATTTAACACCACCGACAATACTGCTGCCCTACAAAGCGACCTTAACTATGAGTCAGAATGGTCGAACAATTGGCAACTTCAAATCTCAATCAACAAATGCTCTGTCTTACACATTGACAACAAAAATCAGAACACCAAATACAAGCTGGGCGGATATGACCTCATAGATGACCCTCACTCTGTCAAGGACCTAGGAGTACTCGTTTCAAAAGACCTAAGCCCCAGAGCTCACTGTAATAGCATTGCCAAAAAGGCATTAAGAGTTGTTAACCTAATTTTGCGAAGCTTCTTCTCCGGTAACATTGTACTACAAACCAGGGCATACAAAACCTTTGCCAGACCAATTCTCAAATACAGCTCATCTGCCTGGAATCCGCACTATATATCGGACATTAATACAATTGAACAGGTCCAGAAGTATTTCACGAGAAGAGTCCTCCACTGCTCTGCTCACAATAGAATCCCTTATGCCACCAGGCTTGAAATTTTGGGCTTGGACAATCTGGAAGTACGCCACCTATGGTCTGACCTAAGCTTAGTACACAAAATAGTCTGCTACAAAGTCCTACCTGTCAATGACTACTTCAGCTTCAACCTCAATAATACACGGGCAAACAATAGATACAAACTCAAGGTAAACCGCTCCAAACTCGATTGAAAAAATACGACTTCTGCAACAGTGTGGTCAATGCCTGGAATCCACTACCTGACTCTGTTGTTACATCCTCAAACCCTCACAGCTTCAACCTTAAAATGTCTACCATGGACCTCACCCTATTCCTAAGAGGTCCGTAAAGGGGGTGTGTATAAGCGTACCAGCATGTCTTCCGTCCCTGTCCTACTGTTCCCAATATTCATACTCATTTCTTATGGATATACTTTATCTGTTTATACTTATATGATTAATATGATTTGATTGCTTATTTGTACCTGGACTATCATTAAGTGTTGTACCTTATGATTCTTGACGAAAGTATCTTTTCTTTTATGTACACTGAGAGCATATGCACCAAGACAAATTCCTTGTGTGTCCAATCACACTTGGTCAATAAAAATTCTATTCTATTCTATTCTATTCTATTCTATTCTATTCTATTCTATTCTATTCTATTCTATTCTATTCTATTCTATTCTATTCTATTCTATTCTATTCTATTCTATTCTATTCTATTCTATTCTATTCTATTCCAGTGTAACCCCCTGCTTAGGCAGGAAACCCTATACCATTTCATTCTTGTTGTGTTCATTCTTGTTGAGTGCTGGGCTCTGGACACTTTGATTTTCTAAACCAGTGGTTCCCAAAGTGGGCAGTACCGCCCCCTGGGGGGCGGTGGGATGCCTTAGGGGGGTGCTAAGAGACAAGGGGGGTGGCAGGTGGTTCGCCGGTCCTGTCCCTGCGCCGCCACCCATGTCTGCCCAATTGCCCGCTCGCTGCTTTTCCCACCACTCTTTTCCCAGCGGGGGCTGAGCGGGCTGCAAGACGGGTGTCTTACTGGAGTTTGGCAGCTCCATGGTCTCCAGGCTGGTTTCTTTAGGGAGAAAAAGCTTGCAAAATACAGCAACTCTTCTCGTGAGGATGAGCAATTAACAACTTCTCGCAGCGAGAAGAGTTTCTGTATTTTGCAAGCTTTTTTCCCTAAAGAGACAAGCCGACAGACACACGGAGCTGTTAAACCAGTAAGACACCCATCTCACAGTGGGACGCAGTTTGGGGGTGACAGGTCGGGTGGGGTGGAGCGGAGAGGGGCAGGGGCTGGGCAGGCCGCGAGATGGGCCACATATGGCTTGAGCGGCTCACGCCGGGGCTCCTTGAGAGACTGAGAAGTAGGGTCCCAATTCAAGGGGCACCAAAGTTGTTTCATTCCTGGTCGGCCAACAAGCTAGGACCCCAATCTATTTACGCCCACACAGGGGCCACCTAGTACAGTATATTTTGGCCACTTGTTCTGGAATCGCTCTTGTAATCATAGCAACTCTTGGCTGTCGCCTCTCCTCCGCATGCATGCATGCCCCGGATGCTTAGACTGCTGGCAACGAAGAGCCCCCTTAGCCAAGGATCCAACGGCTCCAGCCGAAGATGGGGAGAGGGGTTTAGGCCTTCTGCTCACTGTCCTCAGCCCCATGAGGCGCTGGGCTTTGTGGAAGAAGGCGCAGGCCACCGGTTGCGAGATACATCCCCTGCAGAGGAGCTCTTAACGTTGCGCAGAAAGCAGATGGTGGCAACTCCCTCACCTTCCCAGCGCTACTGTCACTCATGGGGCTGAGGATGGTGAACGGAAAGCCTACACCCTTCTCCCCATCTTCAGCTGGAGCCGTTGGATCCTTGGCTGAGGGGGCTCTTCGTTGCTGGCAGTCTAAGTGTCTGGGGTATGCGTGCGGAAGAGAGGCGACAGCCAAAATATACTGTACCAGGTGGCCCCTGTGTGGCCATAAATAGATTGGTGTCCTTGCTTGTTGGCCGACCAGGAATGAAACAACTTTCCCGTATTTCGTCCAGCACCACTCTCGCCCTCATTTAAAAACATGTGCTTCCCATCGGCACATTATGTGCCCAGATCCTATGCTCTCAAGATTGTAATCTGTGCAGGCTGGTGATAATAAAAGGGTGGGCATTTTAAAAAGTGCTAGGATTCCTTAGCTGCTCGTGGGCTTTTTGAAATAAAATGAATTATTCATGGTGCTTAAGCCACATTATTTTGCATACTTTTCTCTTTACTGGGAGTAAAAATACAGTTTTTACTGCTCTTCGGCTGTTGCGGGAGGGGATTCCCTCGATTCTGGTCGCTCTTTACCCGGCAGTTTCTGCCTGTCCCAATTCTCCCCCTTGCCGTGAGAGAGAGACAGAACTAGAGCGATCAAGAGGTGACTATGTGCACACCCCATGGGACTGGCTCGGCTGCTCTGGGCTGCCTCCGGCAGTGTTTTCAAACATGCCCCTCTTCCTCGCAGACAGAAGTGCATTTTAAATTGCCGTAGGCAGAGCCCAGAGGAGCCAATCTAGTCCCGCGGGGTGTGTGCGCACCCGCCTCTTGCTTGCTATCGCTCTCGCGGCCGGAACCACTCTTTCTGCGGTGGGTACTCTTTGGCCAGGGGGGAGAGAGAAAGAGAGAGCAATCGAGAGGCAGCTAAGCTCACACCCCGCGGGACTGTCTCGGCTGCTCTGGGCTGCCTCCGGCAGCGTTTTCAAGCATGCTCCTCTTCCTTGGCCAAGCTGCCAATGAGACAATCAGTGCACTTCCCTGCCCAGCCTTCCTCGATGGGGGAAGATGGTAGGAAGGAAGGAAGACAGACTGAAAAAGAGAGGAGGGAGGGAAGGGAAGGGAGGGAATAAGGAAAGAAAAAGGAAAGGAAGGAAGGAAGAGAGAGAGGGAGGGAGGAAGACAGAAAGAAAGATGGTAGGAAGGAAGGAAGACAGACAGAAAAAGAAAGGAGGGAGGGAAGGGAAGGGAGGGAAGGAAAGAAAAAGGAAAGAAAGAAAGAAAGAAAGAAAGAAAGAAAGAAAGAAAGAAAGAAAGAAAGAAAGAAAGAAAGAAAGAAAGAAAGAAAAAGAAAGAAAGATGGTAGTAAGGAAGGAAGAAAGACAGAAAAAGAAAGGAGGAAGGGAGGGTGTTAGAACCCTGTTCAAACGATTGGGTGTGTTAATATATGATTAAGCCACAAATCATTGTTATGTGTATATTGCTTTAAATGTATTGTGGATGATTACTATATAAGTAAGCAAGAGAGCATGCTCAGTGTGGTTTATGGTTGGTGGTTTAGTGTGGTTTAGTGTGGTGAATGGTGTTTGACGGTGTGTTCCGGATTGAAGACTCTCTGCTGCTTTACTGATGAGTAGATTACTTTATGGCTGTGTGGAATTGCTGTGAAAATAAGAGTAACTATCTGTGATAATATAAAATTAAGTGATAGCTGTAATCTTTGTGAGTTAAAACAAAGATAGGCAAGAAGAAGAAACTTTGCATTGACTGAATAACTGTGTATGACTTGGACTTCCTATTTAACTTTGCTACTATTCAAGTAAAACTATTTTGTACATACTAAAGATATTCTGTTTATTAACTGAATAGCATTCATATCAAACTGCAACACCGTTACTACAACACATTTTGCTGTGTATGTGCTTAACAGCACAATAACTCCTTAACAGAGGGAATAAGGAAAGAAGGAAGGAAGGAAGGAAGGAAGGAAGGAAGGAAGGAAGGAAGAAAGAAAGAAAGAAAGAAAGAAAGAAAGAAAGAAAGAAAGAAAGAAAGAAAGAAAGAAAGAAAGAAAGAAAGAAAGAAAAAGATGGTAGGTAGGAAGGAAGACAGGCAGAAAAAGAAAGGAGGGAGGGAAGGGAAGGGAGGGAAGAAGAAAAGAAAAAGGAAAGAAAGAAAAAGAAAGAAAGAAAGATGGAAGGAAGGAAGGAAGGAAGATGGTAGGAAGGAAGACAGAAAGAAAGAAAAAGAAAGAAAGAAGGGGGAAGGGAGAGAAGAAAGAAAGAAAGAAAGAAAGAAAGAAAGAAAGAAAGAAAGAAAGAAAGAAAGAAAGAAAGAAAGACTTATGACCACAATTGAGCCTAACATTTTGGTTGCTAAGCAAGAGCATTCTTAAGTGAGTTTCACCACATTTTACAAGTTGGCCAAGCCCACCCAGTCACCTGACCACCAAGCCACACCCATCTGAAGGGGGTGGGGGGTAGGGGGCGGTGAGGATGAGTTTGTAGCACTAAGGGGGCGGTGGACTGAAAAAGTTTGGGAACCACTGTGCTAAACGATTGGAAGGAGGAAATGTTTCTCATCTTTGCAGATAACCAGGAAGTGGCTAGGATAGGTATGACACTACAATGACAGAAATCAAAATTAGGACAATCTAGAATCCTGATTTAGCATAATGAGTGAAACTGATCAGTATGTGAATATAAATATATTGCAATTGCTTTGCTTTTCCAATGCTTTCTGAATATCCAAAAAGAGATCGTATAGAAGGCAGAGGTAATGGCACTGAGAGACCATTACCAAGACAAGGTCAGATAAAAGTAGTACTGACTTATATGATATAGCTTTCCTAATCTGTAATACACTTAAGGGGTGACTGACAAAAAGACAAAGACAACGAAAAGACACGTGCAAAAAAACAAATTTATATATTTATAGCTAAAGGTTTAGGTGGGTATAGGTAAAGATTTCCCCTGTCAGTCATGACCAACCCAAGGGGCGGTGCTCATCTTTGATTCACAAATGAAGAGCCTTTATCTGAAGACGCTTCCATGGTCATGTGGCTGGCATGACTATACACTGAAGATGCACAGAACATGGTTACATTCCCACTGAAGTGGTACCTATTTATCTACTTGCATTTACATGCTTTTGAATTGCTAGGTTGGCAGGACACACACAGAGACACACAGACACTATATGCACAGTACTGTATATGGAAATGGAAATGGATATGGATATGGACATGGATAAAAAACAGGAACCGATTTTAATATTCCTCATAAGAACCCCTTCATTATCACATCAGATGTCTATATGATTCCCCCCCCAAATCATCCATAGTTGTAAATATTTTTCTTTTGATTGAAGACCGTCTAAAATAAAAATTTGTCTCATTAATTTATTCAAAGGGATGGAGAAAAAAACTTAAAGTTGCTCCAAGATTCATGTCGATATTCATTCTCTCTCTCTTTCTCTTTCTCTCTCTCTCTCTCTCTCTCTCTCTCTCTCTCTCTCTCTCTCTCTCTCTCTCTCTCTCTCTCTCTCTCCCATCAATCTATCTATCTCATTTATCTATCTACGTTATCTTACATTATCCAGCCAAAAGAGATCAATCAAGTAAATACAGTATTTGAAATTAACTATATTTTAAAAATAAAGTCAGAACATCACCCCAGAAAATAAAATATAACACCAACCAATATAGTAACATAAACACACACCATCATTAGCCATAGTCTTTAATTTAATCTAAAACCATATCAGAACACCCTGGTAACAGTTTATCTGGCCTGGTTTCAGAAATTTTATTAATGTCATTGATGATGGTTATGATTTAACATGAATTCAGATTGTGACAATTGAAGAATATGATTAATTCAAATAGTTTGAGTTGTTTTAGAAACTTTACTATTCAATTATTCACATGGAATGAAGAAAGATAAGCTACAACACATAAAACATTACTTCAGAATATGTGATTTTATACTGCATGTAAACTGTACAAAAATAGACACCAACATAAGGAACCTTAAAGTTTTTTTAGCATCAGATGTTCTTTGGTGTTCATGGCAGGTCTCAGGATAATAATGTAGCATTTGGGGATAAAGATGCAACCCAGTAAACCCAGGCCGGAGGCCAGGATGGAGAAGATCTGCACGGCTACCATGTATTTCCCCTTGGTGCTCAGATATGTGGGAACAAAGGAGATCCAAACACTACAAAAAACCAACATGCTGAAGGTGATCAGTTTGGCTTCATTGAAGGCCCCTGGCAGATTTCGAGCCAGAAATGCCACCAAGAAACAGATGGCAGCCAAAAAACCCATGTAGCCAAGAGCAGAGTAGAACATGGTGACAGAGCCTTCATTGCACTGCAGCAGGATATGTTCTGGTTGGGAATGAAAGTCAGAATCTGGGAATGGGGGAAAGATTCCCAGCCATATCATACAGATGCCTACTTGAATACCAGAGCAGGATAAAACAATAGAGTTGGCCAGACTCTTCCCCAGCCATTTCCTCATGCTGCTGCCTGGCTTTGTGGCCAGAAAGGCCACCACCACCATTACAGTCTTGGCCAGCAAGGAAGACACAGCAACTGAGAAAACGATACTGAAAACGGTTTGTCGAAGGAGACAGGTCATTTTCACAGGGCGACCGATGAATAGAAGGGAGGTCAAGAAAGAAAACAGGAGTGAAACCAGGAGGATGTAGGTGAGTTCACAGTTGTTGGCTTTGACTATGGGAGTTTCTCTGTATTTTATGAAGATTCCCAGAATAAAGGCGGTGGTTAGGGACAAAGCAATGGCAAAGAAAGCCAGGATGAGTCCCAACAATTCTTCATAGGATAAGAAGCTTATACTTTTGGGGACACACTGATCTCGCTTCTTATTGGAATACTGGTCATCTGGACACTTTTCACAATGGACTGCATCTCAGAAAAAATGGTTAGCATGTATCTGTTTCTGCAGCTGTAGGAGCATGAAAACCGCATCAGAAATCCATTACTTCATTTTGAAGGAATAATATAATATTTCTGCCCAGGGATATTCATATGACACAACATTAGTTAATGCAATCAACAGTCTTTTTAAAGGCTGAAGATGAATGTGATTATCAGCTCTCAAAACTTGTCCTTTTTCCCAAAACCAAGCAAGAAAGTAACAAGTCAATAGGAAGCAGCAACCTTTCATTATTTATTGCAATGTTCACGCCATCATACAAAATTTGGTGATAGTTTGTGGATGCCTTCAAGAAATGTCATGTTTTTCTTGCTTCTTGATCAAATAACCCCCCAAAAATCAATAGAGAATAATGATTGTATCCTGATTTTTTTTTGAGCCACCCACTGTACCTTCTTGCCCAGAGAACGTTCCTTCCACACACAGAGAACAGTCGTAGCAGCAAACTGGGGCTCCCTCTCTCACAAGCTTGGCATAACCTGGGGAGCAACTTTCTGTACATCTTGAATAAGGCACCCTCTAAACATAAACAGAAAGATTAGTCAGGGCAATATAGGAATTAGAAGGATTGACTGAAATCAACTGGCTTCCAGAAGCTCAGGAGCACATTGAGCAAAATGAGTCAAGGAGTTGTGGCATGAATTTTAAATACTCTGCTTGCAAGGGGCAAATGAAAGGTCATTCTCTTTCTCTATCAATCTCCATTGTAGATCCCAAAACGGACTTATTGCCATATTCTTCTTTCCAAAGGAAAGTAGTTCCATTGCAAAAGGTGTTTCTTCTTAGGGCATGTATGAGAATGCTATAACTTATAGATTTTTCTCTATCTTTGCTTTCTCAGGAAACCTCCAACTTTTAGCTTTGTCTAGAGTCCCTATCTTTCTCTCCTACAACTGATCATTGTATCATCATATGCAAATGACTTTTTTAGCTGCCCTCATTTCCCTCACCGCATACTTAATATCTTTCACTTATGCAATTCAATAGTCTAAACCCTTCATATTCGGGATATTCTCCCAAAGGTGCTTTTTCAAAAGACAACTGATCTTTGTTTTCCCTTGAAGATGTTTCGCTTCTCATTCCAGAAGCTTCATCAGTTCTGACTGAATGCAGGAGTATGGAAGGATTTATATTCCTTGCAGTCATCTGGTCAATAGCAGTCTTTCTGAAAGTTGCTGAGGCCACTTGGAATTTATCTGTGCCCTCAGGGACACGTGAATAGTGCAAATGGGTGTGGAAACTTTTTTCAACTGCTGAATCTATATCCTGTTTACAACACAGTCTTTTCATCAGTTCCAAATCCTTCCATTCGCCACCATTCAATCAGAACTGAAGAAGCTTCTTGGAAGAGAAGTGAAACATATTCAAGGGAAGACAAAGTCCAGCTGCCTTTTGAAAAAGCACCTTTGGCACAACTATAACCAGAATCTCCATAGACATTCTGGATTTTTTCTTACTGAAAACAGGATAATTTAGAAATTATGGCAACATATTCCAGTTTAATATTGTAGATTGCAAATGTCGCAATACAATGCAGCAGGTTCCAGTGTGTGATAGATTATTGTAAAACCTCTAAAGTAAAATGATATCTAACAAATTAATGAGGCTTTAAGTTCTCTTATTTGGAAGTTATCTCAATTGGCCTCAATAAGAATTATTTCTGAGCAGAAAAATTTCCAGATATAGAGACAAATAGAAGAGCAAAATCCAAGCAGCCTCAACTACTTTGTTAAATAAAGTTGGCCATTGGATGGCACTTTGATTGACAGAAATCTTGACTTCTGAAGAGGCTTCTCTTTCTACACTCCCAATTTTCACCCCCGCATCTGATTTGTTCAAAATTATCGTCCACTGCATGATATCAAAGTCACCAACAGGAACTCCATTTTCATCAAAGGAAATCCCATCTCTGGAAATATTGTGATGTTGGAAATTTCTCAGGAACTTATGAAGCTGCATAAAAACGTAGAAAAACATTACAATTTGAACCTTTATTCAATGTTTTTCTTGCAATTATTCTGGATTGGAGGTACTTTGAATAATTCAACCTCTTCAAATCACCACTATAGTCCGAAGGATATTCATTTAGCCAGGGGTGGGCTGTCAGAGTTCTCTAAGTGTTCCCATGGTTTTCACCTAATTAAAAGTAAAAGTTTTCCTCCCCTTTCCAAATAGTCACATGGTCCAATCAAGTTGTCATCTGGTTACCTGGTGACTTTACTCATCCTCCCTCTGGCCATCGGTGGGAATGTCCTTGGTTTCCAGGAGAAAATATTTTGTTTTGGCTACAAAACCCCAGCTATCTCTATTCCCCCCTCCCTATCCCTCAGCTCCAGTGAGGCAACACTGAAGCATCAAAATGGCCTCAGTCAGGTCAGCTTCAGGGTTGACACTCACTCTCAAATACCCCAAACTGGGCAACTGCTCTTAGGAATATCTCACCCCTTTCTACATCTAATTTAATATTGAGGAATTGGAAAGGGAGAATCAATGGAACCTCAAAGGAGAAGACTTACCTGCCATGGCTGTAAAACCTGGGGTGGTTGATGGTCTCCAACTTGCATTCTCCTCTTACTCAATTGGGAGGAAGAGGCAGCACTGAGGACCCAGGCCACAATTTGAATTATTTGGGAAATACGGGAGGAATCCTGAGACAGGATTCTTGCAATCACATCATGGGGTGGGAATTCCCAGTTCTCCTTTTCTCTGCATTTTTTCCAAACTTTCTTAGATAACACAGGACTTGAATAAGAACATTGGAATGCTTCCTTTCCATACAATAGGACCATAGATGCATAAGAATTAAAGTCATAATACTGAGTCCTTCTCTTTGTCTGGATGAGGAAGGAAAACAAAGCATATTTATTTTGGAGATCAATCCAGATGTTAAAAATACCTACACTTGTAGCTTTCAAGGTTGTTGCAATCCACACCCTTCCCACAATGGATGTATTAGTCATATCAATTGTTTGTATTATTACTGCTAACATTCCTGAAGCCTGAGAATCTAGTTGGCATACTATAATTTTTATTTGACTCTTGATAAGAGAAAGGAACATTTCCCTTTTTTCTTGCATGAGAGTTTCTCCAGCACTTGTCTTCATATTTGCTTCTGGGACGGTTCCTGAGAGGACAATGCAAATCCCATTTTTTAGGGCGAGAACTTCCAAGCGTCTTTTGAATTTTTCTCCTTTTTCATTGTCCTGAGAAAGGAGGCCGATCCACGTCCATTGGAACTGCAGGAGCAGCTTGACAATTGCTGAGTAAGGAGGTTCTTGGTTTGGGGTCATCCGATATGAAAAAGGAAAACGATGATTTTGCTCAGCCATCTGGTTGATGACACTGTAGTTGATCTAAGATAAAAGAGAGGATATTGTTAGTCTGTACCAGTTTTAATGACAAAAGTCAGATGGTAAATCTAAGGGCCTTTCCCCACTGCTGAGAGAATTTTCAAACGATAACTGCATGAACTTTGATTCATGCTTGATGTTCTGTCCTGTTGTCTTGTATGCTCCCTTTGAATCCAGGGAACTCTAAATTATCTTTTTTTTTTGCAAAAAGTTTTTTATTTTTTCTCCACAACTCCATTTGTTTATCATTACACACATACCTTAAAATATATCAATAATATACATAGTTATACATTTTGATTCAACCATTCAAAAGTCAATATCTTATTTTGCACCAACCACTGTTCATCAGTCTGTTCTTCTTCTTTCCGTTACACTCCCCTCCCTCTATCTCCATCTCCTCCTTCTACCTTCTTGCTCCTTCAGTCCCCCTCTACCTCTCTCCACTCCTTCTCCTCTCCCTTCACCTCCTACTTCCTCTTTCTCCCTCTTTACCTTTCCCTGAGTGCTCTTCATCCTAACTCATCTGATATTTAACAGACTGATAGTATATTCCACTAGCGGTGCCTCTTCTAAGATTTTTATTCTTATATCATTTCTATATACATAGCTCTTTAATCTAGGTATATGTTGCTAAACTAATGCTTGCCGCAAATCTAATTTTGTCTTCTGGGTCTACCACCAATTAATTTCTAATTTTAACTCCAAATTAACTGCTATAGCTTAACTTCTCAAGATAGTTATTATCTCTCCTGCCTCTTAATTTTAAGCCATATTGCTTTCTCCCCTTCCTTAATCTCTTTACTCATCATTCGTTTTTCTTTTTCCCCTATTTTTATCATTTCTAAATGCCCCATAAAAATCAACATTTTAATTATATAATTTATATTAAAATCTTGTAATCATATTAATTATTCATTTCAACTTCTTATATTAATCATCAGAATTCTTTCTGTATTACATCATATTCGTAAATTAAACAAATCTTATCCTATACAAAAATAATTATTCAAATTATATGTATTTCCAACAATTGACCTATTTTCATTCTTTCTTATGTTTTATCTTTCCCTCTATCAATACAAATATTTAATTCCATCAATTTTAAATTTAATTTAATACAACCAATCTTATACCAATCTACAATAAAATTATAAATTCACAGGAAAAAGCCTATTTATTAATTGATTATATTAAATATTTAATCAAATCTTATTCACTATTAATAATAATTATCACAATCCAATATATAATAATACTGAAATAGAAAAAATTCTATTCCTCCACATCATCAATCATCCATTTTCTTTTGATTTCCACCCCCCTTTTCTTAACTTCTTTTTTTCTTCCTTTTACATTTGTACCCCCAACTTCTTTTCCTCCAAACTCCTTTTCTCCCCTTTAAGTATATTATTTGTATAGGTCTACTTTCAATTCTTCTTAATCTTTTCTCCTTATTCCCCCCTTCTTTTTTAAGTTGTTTCATCCAATACCAATATTCTCCCCCTACTCTCCTTTTGTCACTGTAAATCCCAGTGTAATCATCATAAATTCCAACATAGTCATCAGTCTGTCCATTTTCAATGTCCTTTTTCCTTTTGTCTCTGTAGGTCCCAGTGTATTCGTCAATCTGATTTCTCTCTTCTAATTTCTTCTCCCCTCTATTCTTCTTGTTCTTCATTTTTTCCATTTTCATTTCTTACCATCTTATTTTCAAAGTCTTTATTGTCATTTAATTCTTTTCCCTTTTCTTTCCAGCTCCAAATCCCCAAAAGCATCTTTTTAAATCTTCACCCACGTCTTTCAAGAGTGCCACCAGCTCTTCACAATCACTTGCCTCCATAGCATCAAGAACACAGTTCACAAATCTTTACAATCCATCCAGCTGTTAACAAATATCTGTTTCCACAGCCTTTTTAATTATCTTCTTTTAAATGAAATATTGTCAATTCCAACACTTAAGTTTTCATATTTCTCATACAAATGCCAAATCCTTCTGATCTTTTAATATTAAAGTTCATTCCAAGTTCATTCCAATCTAAACAGATCCAAACAATGTCTTTTAATACAATAACAAATTGCTCACTGTTTTAAGTTTTTCCAGACTCCAAGATAGTTCTTTCTGTATCAGCAGCTGTCAAAATATCCATGAAAATATTCCACAGTTGTAGTAATTCTTCCAGTCAGCAGATGGCGTTCTCCATTTCCAAACCCCCGAATCTGCTTTTCCTGTTCAACAATGTTCCTCTATATTTAAAATCAACTTAACTTTTACAAAAAATTCTCTTCCAAAATTATTTTCTGAGTCACTTAAATCTCCACTAGATCTGTTGTAACACAGTTTAAAATTCTCAAAATTGGGCTTTAGTTTCAGTTCCTTTTAGCTTAGTTTCTCTATGATCTTCTACTTGCTAGATAGCCGCTTTCTCAATTTCCAGCCCTTTTGTTCCCATTTTAATCTTTTAAAAAGGTCTTTAAAAGTGTTCTATCAGCAAAATCACTCACCAGCTTCCGTTTTCATTCTCTCTCTCCAGCACATAATCTTGAATCTTCTTTCCCAGTTGACCTCCAATCTCCAAATCAATCAAATCGTTTCTGGCCACCGCAGCTTGAACGACGAAGTCATTTTCCTTCACCGCTGACCGAGAAGTCTGCGTCGCCTCCCTGGGAGGTTTGCCATCCCCCCAGCTTACTGACAGGTGCCTCTCTTCTTCACCACCCCTCCAGGGTGGTTCTGACCTGGTTCTGACTGAGCCAGGTCTCCAAGCGGCTTGGATATCAGGATCCATGCGGAGCATGGGGAACTCCGTGATGCTGCGGTGTTTGGCATTACCCCACTGCTGAGAGATGTTTCAAATGATAACTGCATGAATTTTGCTAGTTCCTTTGAAACCAGGGAGCTCTGAATTATCTGTGGGTGATGTTCATGGGTGGTCCTCGTAGAGCACACTCTTCTGGTCACATTATAACTCTGAGGGTCACCCGTCCACTCAGTCAATTAGTCAATCAGAATAGAGCTGGAAAGTCTTCTAGTCCAATCACCTGCTCAAGCAGGAGACCCTAGTCCAGGGGTATCAAACTCAAGGCCCAGAGGTTGGATCTGGCCTGCTGAGTGCTTAGATCAGGCCCACGGGGCCACCGTGGAAATAGCAAAGTACCAGCCCATAGTGCCTCTGCCAGCAAAAATGAAGCTAGGGGGGCCGCGCATGGCCCTCCTGAGATCCGTTTTGGCTGGCAGAGGGTTGCAGGAGGCTGTACAAGCTGAAAACGGAGCTCAGTAGCCCGTTTTCCCTGGCAGAGCATTGGAGCCACCACAGGTGCCCCTGACACAAGTGAAGTCATGCTGGCCACGCCCACCTTGGCCACACCTTCCCCTGAGGTCAAACACAACCCTGATGTGGCCCTCAATGAAATTGAGTGACACCCATGCCCTAGTCCAACCCCCTCCTTAAGCAGGTGACCCAAAACAATTTCAGACAAGTGACTGTCCATTCTCTTCTTTAAAAACCCCAGTGAAGAAGCACCCACAACTTCTGCTTAGAGAGGGCTGTAAAGCGGTATATAAGTCTAAGTGCTATTGCTATTGCTATTCTGAAGGCAAGCTGTTCCGATGGTTAATTGACCTCAAAGCCTTAATTCCAGGTTGCTTCCTTCCTTTATTAGTTTCCATACATTGTTTCTTGTCCTGCCATCTGGTGCTTTGGAAAATAAATTGACCTCTTCCTCTTTGTGGCAGCCTCTCAAATACTGGAATACTGCTATACACTCGTGGAATATCTTTTTAAACTGACAAACATATTAATTTCTCATAGATTATTACTGATTATTTGATTGTTTCATATGTTGGGCTTGAAATATTGTTTGTTATATCCTCCCCAGCAATTGTTTAATATTGGTATATTATTTCATTGTCTTCATTCATATAATTGATTTCAAATATTTCTATATAAACTCTTTGTTGTTGTTGTTGTTGTTGTTGTTGTTTTTGTTGTTGTTGTTAGTTGAGAAGTCATATATGACCCATCGCGACCACATGGATAACATTCTTCCAGGCCTTCCTGTCTTCTGCCATTCTCTGGAGTCCATTTAATCTCATGCCTTCTGCTTCAGTAACTCCATCCAGCCACCTCATTCTCTGTCGTCCCCTTCTTCTTTTGCCCTCTATCTTTCTCAGCATTAGCCTCTTCTCCAGTGAATCCTTCCTTCTCATTAGGTGGCCAAAGTATTTGAGTTTCATCTTCAGTATCTGGCCTTCGAAAGAGCAGTCAGGGTTGATCTCCTTTAGGACTGACTGATTTGATCACTTTGCAGTCAAAGGGACTCGCAGAAGTCTTCTCCAGCACCATAGTTCAAAAGCCTCAATTCTTTGGCACTCAGCCTTCCTTATGGTCCAACTTTCACAGCCATAAATTGCAACTGGGAAAACCATAGCCTTTACTATATGCACCTTTGTTGGCAAGGTGATGCCTGTGCTTTTTAGTATGCTGTCTAGATTTGCCATAGCTTTCCTCCCCAGGAGCAAGCGTCTTTTAATTTCTTGGCTGCTGTCACCATCTGTGGTTATCTTGGAGCCCAGGAAAATAAAAGCTGTCACTACCTCCATTTCTTCTGCATATATTTGCCAGGAATTGAGAGGGCCAGATGCCATGATCTTAGTTTTCTTAATGATGAGTTTCAAGCCAACTTTTGCACTCTCCTCATTCACCCGCATCAAGAGGCTCTTTAGTTCCTCTTCACTTTTTGCCATTAGAGTGGTGTCATCTGCATATCTGAGGTTGTTGATATTTCTCCCGGCAATCTTAATTCCAACTTGTGATTCATCTAGTCCCACCTTTCTCTTGATGTGTTCTGCAAATAAGTTAAATAGGCAGGGCAACAGTATACAGCCTTGCCGAACTCCTTTCTCAATATTGAACCAATCAGTGGTTTCATGTTCAGTTCTCACTGTTGCTTCTTCACCCGCATATAGGTTTCTCAAGAGACAAATAAGATGGTCTGGTATTCCCATCTCTTTCAGAACTTGCCACAATTTGTTGTGATCTACACAATCAAAGGCTTTAGCATAGTCAATGAAGCAGAAGTAGATGTTTTTCTGGAACTTCCTAGCTTTCTCCATGATCCAGAGTATGTTGGCAATTTGATCTCTAGTTCCTCTGCCTCTTTGAAATTCTGCTAGCTCTCGGTCCACATACTGCTGGAGCCTAGCTTGTAGGATTTTGAGCATAACTTTGCTAGCATGTGAAATGCGTGCAATGGTGCAATGGAGTTTGAACATTCTTTGGCATTGCCCTTCCTTGGAATTGGAATGTAAACTGACCTTTTCCAATCCTGTGACCACTGTTGAGTTTTCCAAATTTGCTGGCAAATTGAATGGAGCACTTTTACTGCATCGTCTTTTAAGATTTTGAATAGCTCAGCTTGAATACTGACACTTCCACCAGCTTTGTTGACTTCCTAAGGCCATTTGACTTCATATTCCTGGATGTCTGGCTCGAGGACAGTGACCATCCCATCGTGGCTATCAAGGACATTAAGACCATTCTTGTATAGTTCTTCCGTGTAATTTTGCCATCTCTTCTTAATCTCTTCTGCCTCTGTTAGGTCCCTGCCATTTTGGTCCTTTATCATGCCCATCTTTGCATGAAACATTCCCTTCATATCTCCAATTTTCTTGAACAAATCTCTGGTCCTCCCTATTCTATTGTTTTATTCTATTTCTTTGCACTGTTCATTTAAGAAGGCATTCTTATCTCTTCTAGCTATTATTCTGCATTCAATTGGGTGTATCTTTCTCTTTCTCCCTTGCCTTTTGCTTCCATTCTTTCCTCAGCTATTTTTAAAGGTTCTGCAACCCAACAAGACAGACATAGACTTCAGAGCATAATTAGAACTGCAGAAAAAACAATTGCTAGCAACCTGCCTTCCATTGAGGATCTGTAAACTGCACGAGTCAAAAAAAGGGCTTTGAAAATATTTACAGACCCCTCACATCCTGTACACAAACTGTTTCAACTCCTACCCTCAAAACGACACTATAGAGGACTGCACACCAGAACAACTAGACAAAAGAACAGTTTTTTCCCCGAATGCCATCACTCTGCTAAACAAATAATTCCCTCAACACTGTCAAACTATTTACTAAGTCTGCACTACTATTAATCTTTTCATCGTTCCCATCACCCATATCTTCCCACTAATGACTATATGACTGTAACTTGTTGCTTGTATCCTTACGATTTAACTTGACTAGTTCCTAATATGATTTGATTCTTTATTGGTACCCGGACTATCATTAAGTGTTGTACCTTATGATTCTTGACAGACGTATCTTTTCTTTTATGTACACTGAGAGCATAAGCACCAAGACAAATTCCTTGTCTGTCCAATCACACTTGGCCAATAAAAAATTCTATTCTATTCTATTCTGGCAAAGATACTGGAGTAGGTTGCCATTTCCTTCTCCAGTGGATCATGTTTTGTCAGATCTCTCTGCTATGACCTGTCCGTCGTGGGTGGCCCTGCATGGCATAGCTCATAGCGTCATTAGGCTAGGCAAGCCCCATCACCACAACAAGGCAGTGATCCATGAAGGGGATATGTGTATATACACACACATGTACAATGCATATACATATACATATGCATATGCATATGCGTGTGTGTGTGTGCGTGCGTGTGTGTGTGTGTGTGTGTATACAGTGGTGGGCTGCAACCGGTTTATCAACAGGTTCTGTGAGGACGCGCTTTGCGCAGGTGTGCAGCATTCAACATACACCAATTTCAAGCTCTACAGCTTACCTTCTAGGGCAGCCCCGGTAAGTAAAACAGCTGAGGCGCAGAAATCCACTGTGCCACGCGAATCAGCTGTGCTGAAAAACACAGAAATATAGGATAGGATAGGGCAGGGACGGGTGAATGGGGCCAACTGATCGCCAGAACTACCGGTTCGTTAGAACCAGTCCAAGCTGGCAGAAGCCCACCACTTTATGTATACACACATACTTTGTGAATCAAAAATTCTTTCAACTCTTCTAATATTTACTCTCTGACTTTCAATTTATTTAGAGATATATACAAGTGCTGCCTTCTAGGAAAATGTGAAAAATTTACAACCTGGAATTAATTTCATTTGGCTTTATACCTGTGGAATTTTATACATGCTCAAGACATTGGAAATATGATCAAAGAGTTCAGAATTCATCTCTTCAAGAATCGCCAGCAGGTTCTTTTCTCTTCCACATCTGTAGTTTGGGACGTTCTCCTGCCCTGTAGACAGCACATCCAGCATGGCCTCATTTGTCATTCTTGCACTGAAAAAGTTCTGATAGATGTTGTAGCCCAGGGTGATGTTGGGTAAGAGCCTTGAATTCTGGTTGACTTCATGAACAGCCAACAAGAAGGGCAGAATGTGGTAGAAGTTGTTATCACTGCAACATAAGAAATTTGATCATCTTTTTTTGCTCTATATCAATGATTTTTGTGATCAACTTAAAAGCAATTGTGTTCTTTTTGCCGATGATGAAAAATTATTCAATTCTACACATAATTCTGTTGTTTTGCAAAGTGATCTCGACTATGTGTCTGAATGGTCATCTATTTGGCAACTTCAAATTTTGATTAATAAATGCTCTGTCTTACATATTGGTAAATGTAATCAGAATGTCAAGTATAAGCTAGGTGGCATTGATCTAGCAGATGACCCTCACCTTGTTAAGGACCTAGGTTCACTTATCTCTGATGATTAATGCTCCAAAGCTCACTGTAACAGCATTGCTAAAAAAGCATTAAGAGTTGTAAACATAATTTTGCGAAACTTTTTTTCCTGGAAACATTGTATTGCTAATTAGAGCTTGTAAAACTTATGCTAGACCAATTTTAGAATATTGTTCAACTGTCTGGAATCCCCACCATATATCTGACATGAGTGCAACCGAGCGGGTTCAGAAGTACTTCACGAGAAAAGCCTTGCACTCTTCTGGACACAATAGAATTCTTTATGCTGGTAGACTCGAAATTCTCGGTTTGGATAACTTACAATTGTGTCGCTTGAGGTCAGACCTAGGTATTGCATAGAAAATTATACGTAGTAATGTTTTATCTGTAAATAACTTTTTGTTTTATTTGCAATAACAACCTCTTTAAACTCCATGTAAATCGTTCTAAACTTGACTGTAAAAAAGTATGATTTCTGTCATAGAGTTGTCAAATTCTGGAATGCTCTACCTGATTCAGTTGTCTCAGCAACAAATTTTCACAGTTTCAGTCACAAATTGACTTCTGTGGACCTTACTTCATACTTAAGGGGTCACTAGAGGGAGCGTGCATAAGTGCTCTAATGTGCCTATCGTCCCTGTCATTGTATTTTTATTCTCTTATTCTTGTTCTCATTTTTGTTTGACAAATTCCAATAAATAAATAAATCTTTAGTTTGGGTTTCATGAAAGTATGTCATATTTACTGTAGCTTTATATCTATATAGTGCAATGCCAAAAAGATAATCAGATACTTATTATTGAATTAAATTATTCAATTTATTTGGACTTTGCAGGTGATAGACATTTTTGAAATTTCTATGCGAGGAACAGTCCCATTGACACCATGAGGAGCTTCTTGGCAAAAGAAATATCGGAGAGAGATAGCAAGCTTGTTATGTCAGGATCAAAGGAATCCTATCAAAATCCGATCATCCGATGACACGGGTTGAGGTATCAGCAGTATGTTGATGATACCCAGTTGTACATCTCCATCCCGTCTCAATTCAGGGAAGCAGTGGGTGTGATGTGCTGTTGCCTGGACGATGTTAGGGTCTGGATGGGAATCAACAGGCTCAAGCTCAACCCTGACAAGACTGAGTAGCTTTGGATATTGCCGCCTAGGGATTTTGTCGACTGCCCCCCCCCGCTTGGTTCTTGAGGGGAGTGAAATTAACTCCCTCGGAACAGGTTTGCAAATTCGGTGTCCTTCTAGATCCACTGCTAAAATTGTATCAACATCTGTCAGCTGAGGCTAGGAGGACCTTTGCAGAGGTTCGCCTGGTGCACCAATTGCGATCATACTTGGAGAGAGAGGCCTTACTCATGGTCACTCATGCCCTCATCACCTCACACCTGGGCTACTGTAATGCGCTCTACATGGGGCTACCCTCAAAGAGTATCCGGAGACTGCAGTTGGTGCAAAATGCAGCTGCGTGAGCCGTAGTGGGTGTCCCAAGGTACACCCATGTAACACCCATTCTCCGCCAGTTGTATTGGTTGCCCATTAGTCTCCGGATGCAATTTAAGGTGTTGGTTTTGACCTTTAAAGCCCTACATGGCTCAGGGCCAGGTTACCTTCAGGACCGCATCCTACCGCATACCTCCCTACCACCGGTTAGGTCCCACTGAGTTGGTCTCCTCTGGGTCCCATCAGCCAAGCAATGTCGGCTGGCGGGCCCGCGGGGGAGAGCCTTCTCTGTGGGAGCTCCGGCTCTCTGGAACCAACTCCTCCCAGAGATCCGGACTGTTCCCACCCTGCTGGCCTTCCGAAAAGCCATTAAAACATGGCTCTTCCAGCAGGCGGGATGATATTGAGATCAATCCCCCATGTTGGTTGACTCAGCCTTCCATCCTTCCGAGGTGGGTAAAATGAGGACCCAGATTGTTGGGGGCAATATGCTGAACTCTGTAAATGACTTAGAGAGGGCTGTAAAGCACTATGAAGCGGTATATAAGTCTAAGTGCTATTGCTATTGCTATGTATGAATGTTGGTGTGTTTTTTAACTTTTGTAATTTTTAATCATTATCATTGTTTTATATTGTTCTTATATTATGTTGTACGCCACCCTGAGTCCTACGGGAGTTTGGCGGCCTATAAGAACCATTAATAAAATAATAAAATAAATAAAATTAAATCACCAGAACTGATTCTGCCTATCATTTTCTCCACATTATGACTTCGGCGGGGGGGGGGGGATGAGAAAAAATATTCTTATAGTTCAATAGCCAGGTAAGGAAATGGTTACAATAGTAAGAGACCTCCGCACCTTCTTTTACTCAAAAAGGAAGTGTGAAGGTTTCTTACTATTGTAACTGTTTCAATCTGCTTAGAATCAAGGTTTGCAAAACCAAAGCATTTATTTTATTTAGTTATCTATTTGCAAAGCTAATATATCACTCATATCAATTCACAACAATCCATAAAATGTCATTAAAATCATACCCTTAACCCCCAGGCACCAGACTTCATATGCTCATAGCTCGCAACCACCATCCTAGCCCAATGCTTGGGAGAAGATCTGTATCTTCCAATGCCTCCAGAATATTAATAAGGGATGCTACCAAGTGTATATTGTGTACGTTATGATTATATTATGTGATTTCTTCCTGTTATGCCACTCTGGAGATGACTAACAGCTGGATTCAAGGGCTGGATTAGCAAGAGATATTTCCTATCTGAAGATGGATCTCTCTTCAACAAGACTTTTTTAGACCTAGAGATTTGCTGCAGAATATTCATGGCTTTAGAGTTATTGTCCTATATTCTACAGTTACCTATAGTTAATGTGATTCCTCTGTGACTAAACAATAACTTATCACTCAAAGTCTCTCCCCTCCTTGAATTTTATCCCTTTTATTTTGTATTGCTTTTATTTTAAACCAAAAGGAACAGGGAAGCCACAAAAGTGGCAAAAGTGTTAAAGGGTGGAAAGAAAGAGTCGAGAGGGTGGTAGGAATTATAGAGTAAATGTAAGGAATTGGAAGAAACAGTGGGAAGAAAATACAAAAGATTTCACTCTGTTCTAAGATATCATTCAATCACTTTATTGGGAGTCACCGCTTAACTATTGTTCATAAATAAATAAAATAAATATGAATAAATAAGTTGCTGACTCCACAGTCCCAAGGTAATCATTTTGAAAGCAGGCAGAATCCATCCAGGCAAGATTCATCGTGGGACAGTGTTGGCAGTGCCCAGTGTTGCCCAGTGTTGAGGCTGACACTTGCGGAAGAAACTTTGCAAACTCAGGTTTTACAAAATCATCAGGTTCCCCAGGAGCCTTTCCTCTAAAGCAAATTGAGAGAAGCAATAATGACTTGCCTTTCTCAAGGTGAGGAATAGGAGAAATGAAATAATTCCTAGAAAAGACATTGGAGCAGATAAAATCAATCACCAGAATCCTTGGACGTGCTGACAATTACCTTTTCAGTTGGTGGGTTGGAGGCTTGGAGAACGAAAATTGGTACAATCGAGCTATGATTCCAGACATTATTCCAGTAATCCAGTAGTCTCCTGGCTTGTAGTAATGGAACCACTCCTTTTCTTCTATTATCACCTTAAATGGACATTTCATCAGCATACTGGCACAGGGAATTTGACACAAAAGCTGAAGCAGAAAAAATTGTATGTGGAGCAGCAGCAACATTTGACATACAGTATTCTGCAGGAGATCCTTCCTATAGTTATTTCTTTGGCACAGAGTTAAATCTCAAAGATCACAGAAGACCACAATTACAGTGAAGAAAGTCCAGTTTGCTCCCAGATTTGGAAGAACTATGTGCAACTTCAGACTGCTTTACCCCAAACTCTGATCTCATCACAGGAGGCTGTTACAAATCAGATTTTCACATGCTGTCTATCCCCTTTGTTGTCACATTGATTGGCAACTAATTGTGGTGGTGGAAATCCCATAAACCTTGCTCAAATGAGAATAAATAATCATGATTATTTTAATAATTGGAAGGGGAATTGGGAACGAGCATTGCCATAAAAGTGTGCTGTTGGAAAAAAGAGTTTCGTTTGACTCAGGAGAATAATCCTAATTTGAAAGTCGAGAAATCAACAATTCAGGGAAGTTTGATTGTTTTTTTTAGTCTCCAAACTTATTCTTGAGATTCTAAAGCTTAAAATGTAGAAAAACAGTTCAACACTCTTGAACTAGGCAGTGGGCCATTATAATTCCTTCTTATTCTGTCTGATGTGGATGAGGCCATCTTCCTCAGAGAAGATTAGATACTCCATAATGGTTAACTCCAGATTACGACATATTGAACAACCTATTAGAGCCCTCTGTTATATGTCTTGAATCTTTCAAAATGTAGAAGACTTTTAGTCTTCATGGTTACAAAGAAGATCTAGTCAAAATTCCCTGGGGCGTTAATCTGATACAATGGCCCATTGTTGACTTCTTCACGATAGCAATAGCAATAACAGACTTATATACCACTTCACAGTGCTTTTACAGCCCTCTCTAAGTGTTTTACAGAGTCAACATATTTTCCCCAACAATCTGGGTCCTCATTTTACTCACCTCGGAAGGATGGAAGGCTGAATCAACCTTGAGCCGGTGAGAATCAAACTGCCAAATTGCAGGCATCCAGCAGAAATAGCCTGCAATACTGCATTCTAACCACTGTGCCTCCTCCTCCTGATGTGATGACATTTGCTGTCTCTTAAATAAGGTATCTAGTAGGGAACCAAGAGATGATGCTATATGAGTAAAATGCCACAATGGCTGAAGGTGAAGGGATAAACAAAATTTTTGGACCTGAGCCCAGGGCCATTGCTATATGATGCGCAGGTATGAGTTCTTCTGCTAAGTGTGCACCTGAGTTCTCTCTCCATTGCATCCTCCAAAATCATTTGATGGAGTGTAAATTAATAAATAAATTAGTTATATATATTGCCTGGATAATCAGTTGCTTCATGGATGAACATTAATCTGAAACTCTAATTCCTCAGTTGCAGTCTCCAAAGTATGGACTCCAAAGATATGGGCCAGCTGTGGCTCCTGAGAGAATCCACTGGTAAACTCTGTGCGTGCTGGGCTCTGGACACTTTGATTTGGTAAACGATTGGAAGGAGGAAATGTTTCTCATCTTTGCAGTTAACCCAGAAGTGGCTAGGATAGGTACGACACTACAATGACAGAAATCAAATTTAGGACAATCTAGAATCCTGAATTAGCATAATGAATGAAACTGATCGATATATGAATAAAAATACATTGCAATTGCATTGGGGAGGGCTTTGCTTTTCCAATGCTTTCTGAATATCCAAAGAGAGATAGTGTAGAAGGCAGAGGTAATGGCATTGAGAGACCATTACCAAGACAAGGGCAGATAAAAGTAGTACTGATTTATATGACACAGCTTTCCTAATCTGTAATACACTGAAGGGCTGACTGACAAAAAGACAAAGAAGAGACACATGCACAAAAACGTAGTTATAAACATATAGGTAGGTATAGGTGGTACTCATCTTTAAGAGTCAGCTTTGTCTGAAGATGCTTCCATGGTCCTGTGGCTGGCATAACTATACACCGAAGATGCACGGAACATGGTTACTTTCCCACTGAACTGGTACCTATTTATCTACTTGCATTTACATTCTTTTGAATTGCTAGGTTGGCAGGGCACACACACAGAGACAGACACGTACGCGCTATATGGATATAGATATGGATATGGATAAAAAAGGAACCAATTTTAATATACCTCATAAAATCACCTCCATTATAACATCAGATGTCTATATGATTCCCCCCCCAAAAAAAAATCATTCATGGAGAAAAAAAACTTAAAGTTGCTCCAATATTCATGTTGATATTTTCTCTCTCTCTCTCTCTCTCTCTCTCTCTCTCTCTCTCTCTCTCTCTCTCTCTCTCTCTCTCTCTCTCTCTCTCTCTCTCTCTCTCTCTCTCTCTCTCTCTCTCTCTCTCTCTCCCTCCCTCCCTCCCTCCCTCCCCCCCCTCCCTCCCTCCCTCCCTCCATCCATCCATCTATCTATTTATCTATTTATCTCATTTATCTATCTATAAGTGATCTTACATAATCCAGCCGGAAGAGTTCAATCAAATATATACAGTATTTGAAATTAACTATTTTTAAAAAACAAAGTCAGAACATCATCCCAGAAAATAAAACATAACACTAACCTATATAGTAACAAAAACACACATCATCATTAGCCATAGTCTTTTTTTTAATCTAAAACCATATCAGAACACCCCTGGTAACAGTTTATCTGACCTGGTTTCAGAAATTTTATTAATGTCATTGATGATGGTTATGATTTAACATGAATTCAGATTGTGACAATTGAAGGATATGATTAATTCTAATAGTTTGAGTCGTTTTAGAAACTTTACTATTCAATTATTATAATTCAAAATCCACATGAATGAAGAAAGATAAGCTGCAACACATAAAACATTACTTCAAAGTATGTGATTTTATACTGCATGTAAACTATAGAAAAATAGAAACCAACTTAAGGAGCCTTAAAGTTTTTTTAGCATCAGATGTTCTTTGGTGTTCATGGCAGGTCTCAGGATAATAATGTAGCATTTGGGGATAAAGATGCAGCCCAGTAAACCCAGGCCGGAGGCCAGGATGGAGAAGATCTGCACGGCTACCATGTATTTCCCCTTGGTGCTCAGATATGTGGGAACAAAGGAGATCCAAACACTACAAAAAACCAACATGCTGAAGGTGATCAGTTTGGCTTCATTGAAGGCCCCTGGCAGATTTCGAGCCAGAAATGCCACCAAGAAACAGATGGCAGCCAAAAAACCCATGTAGCCAAGAGCAGAGTAGAACATGGTGACAGAGCCTTCATTGCACTGCAGAAGAATATGTTCTGGTAGGGAATGAAAGTCAGAATCTGGGAATGGAGGAAAGATTCCCAGCCATATCATACAGATGCCTACTTGAATACCAGAGCAGGTTAAAACAATAGAGTTGGCCAGACTCTTCCCCAGCCATTTCCTCATGCTGCTGCCTGGCTTTGTGGCCAGAAAGGCCACCACCACCATTACAGTCTTGGCCAGCAAGGAAGACACAGCAACTGAGAAAACAATACTGAAAATGGTTTGTCGAAGGAGACAGGTCATTTTCACAGGGCGACCGATGAATAGAAGGGAGGTCAAGAAAGAAAGCAGGAGTGAAACCAGGAGGATGTAGGTGAGTTCACAGTTGTTGGCTTTGACTATGGGAGTGTCTCTGTATTTAATGAAGATTCCCAGAATAAAGGCAGTGGTTAGGGACAAAGCAATGGCAAAGAAAGCCAGGATGAGTCCCAACAATTCTTCATAGGTTAAGAAGCTTATATTTTTGGGGACACACTGATCTCGCTTCTTATTGGAATACTGGTCATCTGGACACTTTTCACAATGGACTGCATCTGAGAAAAAATGGTTAGCATGTATCTGTTTCTGCAGCTGTAGGAGCATGAAAACCGCATCAGAAATCCATTACTTCATTTTGAAGGAATAATATAATATTTCTGCCCAGGGATATCCATATGACACAACATTATTTAATGCAATCAACAGTCTTTTTAAAGGCTGAAGATGAATGTGATTATCAGCTCTCAAAACTTGTCCTCTTTCCCAAAACCAAGCAAGAAAGTAACAAGTCAATAGGAAGCAGCAACCTTTCATTGTTTTTTTTAATGCTCACTTCATCATACACAATTTGGTGATAGTGCCCAATCTTTCAAAAGTTTGTGGATGCCTTCAAGAAATGTCATGATTTTCTTGCTTCTTGATCAAATACCCCCCAAATCAATAGAGAATAATGATTGTATCCTGATTTTTTGTTGTTTTTGGAGCCACCCACTGTACCTTCTTGCCCAGAGAATGTTCCTTCCCCACACAGAGAACAGTCGTAACAGCAAACTGGGGCTCCCTCTCTCACAAGCTTGGCATAACCTGGGGAGCAACTTTCTGTACATCTTGAATAAGGCACCATCTAAGCATAAACAGAAAGATTAGTCGGGGCAATATAGGAATTAGAAGGGTTTACTGAAATCAACTGGCTTCCAGAAGCTCAGGAGCACATTGAGCAAAATGAGTCAAGGAGTAGTGGCATGAACTTTAATTACTCTGCTTGGAAGGGGCAAATGAAAGGTCATTCTCTTTCTCTATCAGTCTTCCATTGTAGATCCCAAAACAGACTCATTACCTTATTCTTCATTCCAAAGGAAAGTAGTTCCATTGCAAAAGGTGTTTCTCCTTAGGGCGTGTATGAGAATGCTATATCTCTATCTTTGCTTTCTCAGGAAACCTTCAACATCTAGATTTCTCTAGAGTCCCCATCTTTCTCTCCTACAACTAATCATTGTATCATAATATGCAAATGACTTTTTTAGCTGCCCTCATTTCCCTCACCACATTCTCAGTGATATCTTTCTCTTATGCAATTCAGTGGGCTAAAAACCATTCATATTCTGGATTTTCTCCCAAAGGTGCTTTTTCAAAAGACAACTGATCTTTGTTTTCCCTTGAAGACGTTTCACTTGTCATTCCAGAAGCTTCTTCAGTTCTGACTGAATGGAGGAGTATGGAAGGATTTATATTCCTTGCAGTCATCTGGTTGTTAGCAGTCTTTCTGAAAGTTGCTGAGGCCGCTTGGAATTTATCTGTGCCCTAAGGATCACCTGAATAGTGCAAATGGGTGTGGAAACTTTTTCAACTGCTGAATCTATATCCTGTTTACAACACAGTCTTTTCAGCAGTTCCAAATTCTTCCATCCTCCACGATTCAGTCAAACTGAAGAAGCTTCTTGGATGAGAAGCAAAACATCTTCAAGGGAAGACAAAGTCCAGGTGCCTTTTGAAAAAGCACCTTTGGCACAACCATGACCTGGATGACCTAGAACAGTGATGGCGAACCTATGGCACGGGTGCCACAAGTGGCACGCGGAGCCATATCGGTGAGCATGCGAGCTCAGGTCCGGCATGCATGTGTGTGCTGGCCAGCTTATTTTCGGGCCTTCTGGGCCCACTGTGAGTCGGGAAACAGGCTGTTTCCAGCCTCCAGAGGGGGTGGGCAAGGCTGTTTTCGCCCCCCCAGGCTCCTAGAAAGGCTCTGGAGCTTGGGGAGAGCAAAAAAATGGGCCTTCCGGTTCAACTGGAAGTTGGCAAATGGGCCATTTTCTGCCTCCGGAGGGGTGGGGAATGCTGTTTTTGCCCTCCCCAAGCTCCTAGAAAGGCACTGGACCCTGGGGAGAGTGAAAAACGGTCATGCCATTGCGTGCCGGGAACGGGGGGGTCACGCATGCATGCGCGGGTGGACGCATGGAATTATGGGCCTGGGCACGCACATGCGTGATCCCCCGCATGCCCCCCCTTTTTTGGCATGTGAACCAAAAAAGGTTTGCCATCACTGACCTAGAATCTCCATAGACATTCTGGATTTTCTCTTACTGAAAACAAGATAATTTATAATTTATGGCAAATTATTCCAGTTTAATAATGTGGATTGCAAATCCCGCAATACAATGCAGCAGGTTCCAGTGTGTGATAGATTATTGTAAAACCTCTAAAGTAAAATAATATCTAAAAAATTAATGAGACTTTAAGTTCTCTTATTTGGAAATTATCTCAATTGGCCTCAATTTCTGAGCAGAAAAATTTTCAGATATGGAGAAAAAAGCAGCCTCAACTACTTTGTTAAATAAAGTTGGCCATTGGATGGCACTTTGATTGACAGAAATCTTGACTTCCAAGGAGGCTTCACTTTCTAAACTCCCAATTTTCACCCCGGCATATGATTTGTTCCAAACTGATGTCCACTGCATGATATCAAAGTCACCAACAGGAACTCCATTTTCATCAAAAGAAATTCCATCTCTGGAAATATTGTGATGTTGGAAGTTTCTCAGGAACTTATGAAGCTGCATAAAAACATAGAAAAAACATGACAATTTGAGCCTTCATTCAGTGTTTTTCTTGCTCTTGTTCTGGATTGGAGGTACTCTGAATAATTCAACCTCTTCAAATCACCACTACAGTCTGAAGGATATTGATTTAGCCGGGTTGGGCTTCAAAAATTTTAGTAAAGGTTTCTCTGCTTGGTTGCTGGGTGGGAATGGCCATGGTGGGCATGGCCTAATCGGCCTTCTGCACCATGGTGGAGGGGTGGGTGTTTTCACCCTCCTCGGGCTCCGGAGGCTCTCTGGAGGCCAGAAACGGGCCCATTTCCAGCCTTTCAGAGCCTTTGGGAGTCCCGTTTTCCACCCTCCCCGAGCCTCCATGCTGACCCTGCACTTACCTGGCATCCAAAGTAGGCCGTGTGGAGACTCCTGGGAGGGGAGGGTTGGGGTGGGAGGGACAGTTTGGGTTGGGATGGGGCAGGTTGGGTGGGACAAGGCCAGTCAGGAGTGGGATTTGTGTGGTTTGCCGAACCACACAGAATCTTCACTAGAGGATCGCCCAAACCCGGACGAACCCAGAGCAGTCCATCTGAGACAAGATCATTTGCAGATATGGGAAAACTTGTAATGGGAGAAGATTGAGAATACAATTTTACCATCAATCCTGATCAAGATGAACTTAGCGGACTTTAACTTTGGGCTAGCAATGTAACACAAATTGCATAGTGATGATATCTCTTTCAAAGAATAGCTATGGAAGCATATTCATTAGTTCATGTGTGGATGAACCTTTTGTTCCCCCTGGAACATCCTTTGATTTATATCTTGTTGCTATATTAGAAACTTTTAGCCAGCAAAGTCCAATTTTAATCCAGAACAAACAATCCAGCTGAACTCCTTAGCTTGGAGACTAGATCACTTTGTGATCACAATAAAGGGTTGAGGTTTGTTGGAATATTCTGATGCTTGTTTAATTTTGAAAATTATGTTGTCACCATAGAGCTATTTCTGTCCCAAAACATCCCAAAATAGCACAGATTATTTAACTTTGGAAGTTTTTTCTCTATCATCTCTAACTCACTGTCAGGGTTCCAAGTAATATGCCCATAGCAAACAGGACTCTGAGGCAAGCAGGTCCCTCAAATATCAGTTTTATTGGACATATCATATAAGTATAGGCTGGTGAAAAATGACTCTAAATGTTCCCCCAGTTTTCACCTAATTAAAAGTAAAAGTTTTCCTCCCCTTTCCAAACAGTCACAAAGTCCAATCAAGGTGTCATCCGGTGTGTCCTTGGTTCCCAGGAGAAAATATTTTGTTTTGGTTACAAAACCCCAGCTATCTCTATTCCCCTCTCCCTATCCCTCAGCTCCAGTGAGGCAACACTAAAGCATCAAAATGGCCTCAGTCAGATCAGCTTCAGAGTGGACACTCACTCTCAAATACCACAAATTGGGCAACTGCTCTTTGGAATATTTTACCCCCCTCTACATCTAATTTAATATTGAGGAATTGGAAGGGGAGAATCAATGGAACCTCAAAGGAGAAGACTTACCTGCCATGGCTGTACAGTCTGGGGTGGTTGATGGTCTCCAACTTGAATTCTCCTCTTACTCCATTGGGAGGAAGAGGCAGCACTGAGGACCCAGGCCACAATTTGAATTATTTGGGAAATACGGGAGGAATCCTGAGACAGGATTCTTGCAATCACATCATGGGGTGGGAATTCCCAATCCTCTTTTTCTCTGCATTTTTTTCCAAACTTTCTTAGATAACACAGGACTTGAATAAGAACACTGGAACGCTTCCTTTCCATACAATATGACCATAGATGCATAAGAATTAAAGTTATAATACTGATTCCTTCTCTTTGTCTGGATGAGGAAGGAAAACAAAGCATATTTATTTTGGAGATCAACCCAGAGGTCAAAAATACCTACACTTTTAGCTGTCAAAGTTGTTGCAATCCACACTCTTCCCACAATGGATTTATTAGTCATATCAATGTTTTGTATTGTTGCTGCTAATATTACGGAGGCCTGAAAATCCAGTTGGCATACTATAATTTTTATTACACTCTCGATAAGAGAACGGAACATTTCCCTTTTTTCTTGCATGAGTTTCTCCAGCACTTGTCTTCATATTTGCTTCTGGGACGGTTCCTGAGAGGACAATGCAAATCCCATTTTTTAGGGTGAGAACTTCCAAGCGTCTTTTGAATGTTTCTCCTGTTTCATTGTCCTGAGAAAGGAGGCCGATCCACGTCCATTGGAACTGCAGGAGCAGCTTGACAATTGCTGAGTAAGGAGGTTCTTGGTTTGGGGTCATCCGATATGAAAAAGGAAAACGATGATTTTGCTCAGCCATCTGGTTGATGACACTATAGTTGATCTAAGATAAAAGTGAAGGTATTGGTAGTTTGTGCCAGTTTTGATGATAAAAGTCAGATGGTAAATCTAAGGGCCTTTCCCCACTGCTGAGAGGTATTTCAAACGATAACTGCATGAATTTTGCTAGTTTCCTTGATGTTCTGTCCTGTTGTCTTGTATGCTCCCTTTGAAACCAGGGAGCTCTGAATTATCTGTGGGTAATATTCATTGGTGGTCCTCATAGAGCACACCCTTCTGGTCGCATTATAACTCTGTGGGTCACCCATCCACTCAGTCAATTAGTCAATCAGAATAGAGCTGGAAAGTCTTCTAGTCCAACCACCTGCTCAAGCAGGAGACCCTAGTCCAGGGGTATCAAACTCAAGGCCTGGGGTGCTTAGATCTGGCCCGTGGGGCCGCCCAGGAAATAGCAAGGATCAGCCCGCGGTGCTTCTGTGAGGGAAAATGGAGCTAGAGAGGGCCGTGCATTGCCCTCCCGAGCTCCATTTTGGCTGGCAGAGGGTTGCAGGAGGCTGTACAAGCTGAAAACGGAGCTCAGGAGCCCATTTTCCCTGGCAGAGCATTCGGGCCACCACAGGTGCCCCTGACACAAGTGAGGTCATGCTGACCACGCCCACCTTGTCCACGCATTCCCCCAAGGTCAAACACAACCCTGATGCAGCCTTCAATGAAATCAAGTGACACCCGTGCCCTAGTCCAACCCCCTGCTTAAGCTGGAGACCCAATACCATTTCAGACAAGTGACTGTCCATTCTCTTCTTAAAAAACCCCAGTGATGAAGCACCCACAACTTCTGAAGGCAAGCTGTTCCAATGGTTAATTGACCTCAAAGCCTTAATTCCAGTTTGCTTCCTTCCTTTATTAGTTTTCATCCATCGTTTCTTGTCCTGCCATCTGGTGCTTTGGAAAATAAATTGACCTCTTCCTCTTTGTGGCAGCCTCTCAAATACTGGAATACTGCTATACACTCGTGGAATATCTTTTTAAACTGACAAACATATTAATTTCTCATAGATTATTACTGATTATTTGATTGCTTCATATGTTGGGCTTGAAATATTGTTTGTTATATCCTCCTCAGCAATTGTTTAATATTGGTATATTATTTCATTGTCTTCATTCATATAATTGATTTCAAATATTTCTATATAAACTCTTTGTTGTTGTTGTTGTTTGTTGCGAAGTCGTGTCCGACCCATCGCGATTACTACTTGACTACATGGACAACGTTCCTCCAGGCCTTCCTGTCTTCTGCCATTCTCTGGAGTACATTTAAACTGATGTCTACTGCTTCAGTGACTCCATCCAGCCACCTCTTTCTCTGTCGTCCTCTTCTTCTTTTGCCCTCAATCTTTCCCAGCATTAGGCTCTTCTCCAGTGAGTCCTTCCTTCTCATTAGGTGGCCAAAGTATTTGAGTTCCCTCTTCAGGATCTGGTCTTCTAAAGAGCAGTAAGGGTGATCTCCTTTAGGACTGACCGATTTGATCACCTTGCAGACTCGCAGAAGTATTCTCCAGCACCATAGTTCAAAGGCCTCAATTCTTTGATGCTCAGCCTTCCTTATGGTCCAAATTTCACAGCCATACATTGCAACTGGGAAAACCATAGCCTTGACTATAGGCACTTTTGTTAGCAAGGTGATGCCTGTGCTTTTTAGTATGCTGTCTAGATTTGCCATAGCTTTCCTCCCCAGGAGCAAGCGTCTTTTAATTTCTTGGCTGCAGTCCCTGCAGATCTGCAGTGATCTTGGAGCCCAGGAAAATAAAATCTGTCACTACCTCCATTTCTTCCCCATCCATTTGCCAGGAATTGAGAGGGCTGGATGCCATGATCTTAGTTTTCTTAATGATGAGTTTCAAGCCAACTTTTGCACTCTCCTCCTTCACCCGCATCAAGAGCCTCTTTAATTCCTCTTTGCTTTTTGCCATTAGAGTGGTGTCATCTGCATATCTGAGGTTATTGACATTTCTCCCAGCAATCTTAATTCCAACTTGTGATTCATCTAGCCCCGCCTTTCTCTTGATGTGTTCTGCATATAAGTTAAATAGGCAGGGCAATAGTATACAGCCTTGCCGAACTCCTTTCTCAATATTGAACCAATCAGTGGTTCCATGTCCAGTTCTCACTGTTGCTTCTTGACCTGCATATAGGTTTCTCAAGAGACAAATTAGATGGTCTGGTACTCCCATCTTTTTAAGAACTTGCCACAATTTGTTGTGATCTGCACAATCAAGGGCTTTAGCATAGTCAATGAAGCAGAAGTAGATGTTTTTCTGGAACTCCCTAGCTTTCTCCATGATCCAGAGTATGTTGGCAATTTGATCTCTAGTTCCTCTGCCTCTTTGAAATTCTGCTAGCTCTCGGTCCACATACTGCTGGAGCCTAGCTTGTAGGATTTTGAGCATAACTTTGCTAGCATGTGAAATGAGTGCAATCGTGTGGTAGTTTGAACATTCTTTGGCATTGCCCTTCCTTGGAATTGGAATGTAAACTGACCTTTTCCAATCCTGTGGCCACTGTTGAGTTTTCCAAATTTGCTGGCAAATTTGAGTATAGCACTTTTACTGCATCGTCTTTTAAGATTTTGAATAGCTCAGCTGGAATACTGTCACTTCCACTAGCTTTGTTGACTTCCTAAGGCCCATTTGACTTCATATTCCTGGATGTCTGGCTCGAGGTCAGTGGCCACCCCATCGTGGCTATCAGGGACGTTAAGCCCATTCTTGTATAGTTCTTCTGTGTAATTTTGCCACCTCTTCTTAATCTCTTCTGCCTCTGTTAGGTCCCTGCCATTTGGTTCTTTATGATGCCCATCTTTGCATGAAAAGGGCGTTGTATACTTACCTGAACGCCCCTTCTCGTGGGGCGGAGCTAGCCTCCAAGAATGGGTTAAATCTGCCCTCCAGCCAATCAGGACCGAGATTCCAAAGCTATAAATAAGACCCCCTGTGCCTCAGCACCCCCTCTTTTACGAGGAACGAAGGTCAATCTCAGAGTGCTTTCCCAATTTTAAACAACTTTATTTAAATCACATGACTTTGCACATGTTGACTAACAAACTTTATAACCTTTGTAATAGTCTTATTTAGTAACTTGACTTAACATGTTAATCACCATATTTCAACAATTAAATGTGTTTGATCATGTTATAACAAAAAATGTCACGTCTAACTTATAAACTCAATAAACATTTCCGACAAGCAATCAAGATGATTTTCAACCTGTTAATTATCACACTTGTTCAATACTTTTATAACCAGTAATGGCAACTTAAACAAATAACATAACAAGTGCCTTCAATAATACTTTATATAATTTTTAGGGAGGGACTTGGAGGCTAGCTCCGCCCCATGAGAAGGGGCATTCAGGTAAGTATACAACGCCCTTTCTCCATACTGGGCGGAGCTAGCCTCCAAGAATGGGACATACCAAAGTATTTTCGTCCCAGGGTGGGTCAACTCATTGTCAAACAGACGAGCTTGTGTCCCTTACCACCTGCTGTAAGACACGCCTTCCAAATTCCGCCTCCTCAGAGGCGTAAATATCCAATTTATAATGTCTGACAAAGGGCGTTAATGTTGACCATGTTGCTGCCTTACATACTTCCTCAATTGTAGCCCGACCATGCCATGCCGCTGTAGTGGCGGCACTGCGGGTTGAATGTGCTGTGAGACCGCTAGGTAGGGGCAATGATAGACTCTCATATGCCTTAGTAATCGCTGCCCAAAGCCAACGTCCCACCATAAAGGAGGAAGCTTTGTTACCCATGGAGAAAGGTTTGAAAGACACGAATAATGCCTCCGTTCTTCTGAAACTACTTGTGCGTTCAATGTAAACGAGTAATGATCTCCTAACATCTAATAGATGCCACCTCTGTTCATCCTCATTAGTTGGAGATTGGAAAAAACTTGGCAAAATAATCTCCTGTGCCCTATGAAAGTAAGTGTTGATTTTTGGCACAAACGTTGGGTCCAGCCTGAGAACTACTCTGTCAGAGTGAACAACACACAAGTTTTCCCTTACAGATAATGCTGCTAACTCAGAAATTCTTCTTGCTGAAGTTATTGCAATTAAAAATAGTACCTTGTAAGTCAATAACTCAAGAGGAACCTGACTTAGTGGTTCGAATGGACTCTTGGTCATTGCTTCAAGTACTTGAATGAGATCCCAAGTGGGAAATCTGTGTACTGTGGGTGGGCAAAGATTCACTGCCCCCTTTAAAAATTGCTTGAGAAGTGGATGTGCTGATAGGGGATTCCCTGAAGGACTAGATAAAACAGTAGTTAGTGCTGCCACTTGTCGTCGGAGTGTACCTGGGGAAAGACCCCTGGCTAGACCCTGTCTTAAAAACTGAATAATATTGATTATATTCAAATCCACTGGGGAATATTCCATCTGGTAACACCAGTCCCTAAACACTCTCCAAGTAGCAGAATAAATTCTCTGCATGGAAGGCTTTCTTGAGGCTAACATAATTTGAGAAATGTTCTCAGGTACCCCACGATGTCTTAGAGTGATCCGCTCAACCTCCATGCAGTCAACTGAAGCCAATGAGGCTCTGGATGGTAAATTGACCCCTGGGAAAGCGACCACCTTGTCTGCGGGATCCGCCACGGAGGTGATACGGAGAGGGACATAAGGTCCGCGAACCATGCTCTCCTGGGCCAATGCGGAGCTAGCATCACTACCTCTGCTCTCTCCTGCAAGATCCGCCTGATTACTTTGGGGATCAAAGGAAGAGGAGGGAATGCATACAGTAGACCTCGCGGCCAAACGCAGCGAAGAGCGTCTGTCCCCTCCGCCCCCTGAGTCTGGTACCTGGTGAGGAACCGTGGTAATCTGGTATTCTTCGGGGTGGCAAACAGATCCATAACTGGTAACCCAAACCGGGTGACTATCTGTTGGAATAGGTCCTGATGGAGGGACCATTCCGCTGGATCGATGATATTCCGACTGAGCCAGTCGGCTGTCGTATTGTTTACCCCTGAAATATGATCTGCTGTGATTGATTGGAGATTTTTCTCCGCCCATAATCCTAGGTCCAATGCCTCTTTCATGAGTGCCTTGGACATGGTTCCCCCTTGTCTGTTTATATGGGCCTTTGTTGTAACATTGTCTGTCAAGACTAACACATTTTGGCCAGACAAGGGGTTCTGAAAATGATCCAGAGCTAACCGTACTGCCCTGAGTTCTAGTAAATTGATAGGGAGGCTCTGTTCCTCTCGAGACCAAATTCCTTGAGCCACTTGTGAACAGATGTGCGCTCCCCATCCCATGGTACTTGCATCTGTTGTTAGAGTCATATGTCTTGTCTCCAAGAAGAGAGACCCTTTGTTGACCGCCGTTGAAGTCCACCACAGGAAAGATCTGCGGACTTCCGATGGTAAGTGGACCCTGGCCGGGGAGTTGCTTCGTTGGGACCTCTGAAATGGTAGAAGGAACCATTGTAATTCTCTGGAGTGCAGTTGAGCCCAAGGGATGATGTGTATTGCTGAAATCATAGTGCCCAGGAGAGAGGATAGTTGGTTTAAAGGAACCAACGATTTTGATTGAATCTGATGAATCAAATCCATTAGTTTATCTCTTCTCTCCTGGGACAAATACACCCTGCACTCCAGAGAATCAATGGTGGCGCCAAGGTGAGTTATCCTGGTGCATGGGACTAGTTGACTTTTCCCCAAATTTGCTAGGAAACCGTGATGTTCCAGTGTATCTAGTGTTATCTGTACATCCTGTTCTGCCTGAGACATAGAGGATGATTGTATAAGAATGTCGTCTAGATAACACTGAACACGCACAGGTAAGGATCTTAGATGCGCAGCCAGGGCGGCTAGTATTTTTGTAAATACCCTTGGCGCTGAAGACAGGCCAAAAGGTAACGCCCTGTATTCGTAATGCGCACCCCCATAACAGAAACGTAAGAATTTACAATGATCCTGCCTAATTGGTATATGAAGGTAAGCTTCAGATAGATCAACTGATGTTAAGAAATCTCCTTTTCTGATGCCAGCCAATATCGATTGTAAGGTGTGCATTTTAAACCTTTTGTATATCACATATTTGTTTAGACGCTTTAAGTCAAGGATTGCTCTCCACCCTCCAGAGGATTTGGGAACGACAAATAAAATTGAATAAAATCCCTGCATGTGCTGATCCTCAGGCACTTGTTGGATTGCTCTAATATCCAAAAGATGTTGTATTGCTTGGTTCACAAGAGTGCGTTTTGAGTTATTGGAGGAAACAGGACAGCGAATAAAAAACCTTGGAGGAGTGGAGAGAAATTCTAAAGCTAGTCCTAATGATAGGGTTTGAAGTACCCATGCGTCATTTGTTATTTCCTCCCATCGAATGGCAAATAATGCCAGACGACCCCCAATGGGAGGATCCGGTATTGGTTTACTTATACCGGCGGTAAGGGCGTCCACCGGCACCTCTAAAGGGCTGCTTGGATTGTGAGCCCCTATAATTTTTGTCAGGAGCTGCCCGCTGCTGATGTTGTTGCTGTTGTTGATAGTGGCCACTATATTGGCCCTGATACTGTCCCTGGTACCTATTATAAGGATGGAATGAATTTTTAGATCCCTTCTTAGAATGGTAATATGAAGAGGACCTTACAGTAGATTTTTTTGTACAGGGAGCCAAAACCTTACGTTTGTCCTTTGTTTCAGTAACTACTGGATCAATTGCTGGACCAAATAGAGATTGTCCAGTGATAGGCGCTGCTGCCAACTTCCATTTGTGTCTCAGGTCAGCGGGCCAACTTCGAAGCCAGTGCATGCGTCTTGCTACCATGGCTGACCCCATTGCTCGTGCTGAAAAACGTACTGCTTGGAGTGAAGCATCCGATGTAAATTGTGCTGCTGCCAGCAACTTATTGATGTCTTGATGTGCCCGGTTATCCTCTGGGGGGATGTGATCACGTAGGGCATTCAGCCATTTCAAAGATGTGCGACAGAAAAATGATGCTGTCGTTGAGGCTTTCACTGCCCAGGCGGCTGCTTGATGCGTACGTTGTAGGACAGCTTCTGTACGACGCTCCTCCGGCCGGAGAAGGTCATCAGGATCTCCAGCTATTGGTGTGGTGGAATAAAGGGCTAAGACGGGACTATCCACTGTTGGAATTGGCAAATGCTGTGATAGCTTGGTAGAAACGTTAAAATAACGCTTGTCCAAAGTATTTGGTAAAGGACCAGCTGCTGGAGCCTGCCACTGTTTTGTGATTGCTTCCACAAACAAGTTTGGTGTGGGAATAACTTCACTGTTACTTGTGGAGGCTTCCCCAAAAATGGGATCCTCCTCTGCGACTGCATCCTTAGCATCAGTAGATGATGTTGGAATATTTGCAGTTGCTTTTGCTTTGTGTAAAAGTGACCTGAATAATGCAGGTTGAAATAGAGCTGTGGATATTGTTGGCTCTGGAGCCAAATCTTCATCTTCGGACAATTGGGAGTCCCATTTTACCTGCTCTATTGGTTCTAACTCAGTTGCACCTTGATCGGTATCTTGAGTGTCATGAAGCTTAGGTGAGCTTAAGGGAGAGGAGTCCTCCTCATCTAAATCTTGATAAATAGAGATGACAGGTTCCTCATAACTGCAACCTTGCATAGAGGGGCTGATGTCAGATTTAGTTTGCTTATAACTTGACATAGCCTTTATTCCAGCTGTCACTCCCTTTTGGATGGCTGCATTAATGCGAGTCTGGACAGCAGGATCTTCTAAGGGATCCATGTGAGCTGCGCTACTGACTCCTCTAACCCCATGTGCCAAATCAAGGGCTGGGGCTCCCCAAACATCACCTTCTCTTAAAGAGACATTTACATTATCTAATGATAAGTTGTCATTGGATTGAATGGGAGAAAGGTGTTGATTCTGTGTTAAGACATGTAACCTTTCATTCCCAGATGGCCTTTGGGCTGCAGCTGGCTGTTGCGATTGCCCCTGAATTGCTTGCGCTTTATTAGGTGCTTTGCCAGCTGCTTCTGGCTGTTTGGCCAATTTAGGCTTTTTTGCCCTGGTTGGGGGGGGTGAAGCCGTTTGCGATCCCTCCATTGTGGGTGTGGCCATCTGATTAGTGTCCCTGGGGGCAGGAGCCGAAACGGTAGGCGGCTTGTCTGTTTTAGTCTTCGCCTTTCCGCTTCGCTGCCCCTTGTCAGTCATGTCTTCGAGCGCTCGCCGACGCTCCAAACTGAGCAAAATAACTTTCGGGAGAACTGTTTTGAAGCTTCGAAGTCTGGCGCGCCTTAGCCAATCAGAGGGGTGATCAAAATGGCCACCGGGTGACATCAGCTGTCCCTCGAGGCTCGCAATGGTTTTTTTCGAAGATTCGAGCCGTCAGCTGTCTCTCGAGACTGGCAACGTTTTTGCAACTAGCTTGCCTCGGCCCGATCAACGGAAATAACTGTAACAGCTGATTACGATGTATGGCTATCTCTCACTTGCAAAAAAGGAAGTCTAGCCAAATTCAGTGCTCTGTCAGCTATTAGAGCATAAACTCCAGCTGAAGGGATAGGTATGTTGGCCACTCAAGCGTGGAAGCTTCTGTGGCTTGTTGTTTATTTTTGACAGCTAGGACCTCTATCCCTGTTATTATTAGACAATTATTGGTCAATAGAAAGAAAAATTAGAGTTTTTGAAATGACCATTTATTGTCTATACACTCCCAACCGGAATATTGCACTGGTTATATTATGGGCCTTCAGCTGGGGTGCCTTGGGCGGTTGGGCAATTGCCCACCGCTACCTCCCACCCAAGTAAAAATGACAGGTGTCACTTGGGGAGGCTAAAATCAATAAAAAGGTTTCTTTAAAATTTAGAGTAATGAAGACTCACTTTGAATATTGGTAGGAACTAGAATCCAAGAATGGGTAAAGCACGATGTCCTTTCTGGCTCAGCACCGAAGTAAAAGAGGGGGTGCTGAGGCACAGGGGGTCTTATTTATAGCTTTGGAATCTCGGTCCTGATTGGCTGGAGGGCAGATTTAACCCATTCTTGGAGGCTAGCTCCACCCAGTATGGAGAACATTCCCTTCATATCTCCAATTTTCTTGAACAAATCTCTGGTCCTCCCTATTCTGTTGTTTTCTTCTATTTCTTTGCGCTGTTCATTTAAGAAGGCATTCTTATCTCTTCTAGCTATTATCTGGAATTCTGCATTCAAATTGGGTGTATCTTTCTCTTTCCCCCTTGCCTTTCGCTTCCCTTCTTTCCTCAGCTATTTGTAAAGCTTCCTCAGACAACCATTTTGCTTTCTTGCATTTCTTTTTCTTTGGGATGGTTTTAGTTGCTACCTCTTGTACAATGTTGTGAACCTCCGTCCATAATTCTTCAGGCACTCTGTCTTTCATATCTAATTCCTTAAATCTATTTGTCACCTCTACTGTATATTCATCAGGGATATGATTTATTTCATACCTGAGTGGCCTAGTGTTTTTCCCTACTTTCTTCAATTTAAGCCTAAATTTTGCAATGAGAAGCTCATGATCTCGAGCCACAGTCAGCTCCTGGTTTTGTTTTTAGTGACTGTATAGAGCTTCTCCATCTTTGGCAGCAGAGCACATAGTTAATCTGATTTCTGTGTTGACCATCTGTTGATGTCCATATGTAGAGTTTCTACATATTTCTAGGTTCTACCATATCACAAGATCTAAAATGGACACCTAACATCAAAAACGTCATCAAAAAAGCACAACAAAGAATGTTCTTTCTGCGACAACTCAGAAAGCTCAAACTTCCCAAGGAGTTGCTGACACAGTTCTACAGAGGAATTATTGAGTCTGTCATGTGCATCTCTATAACTGTCTGGTTTGGTTCTGCAACTCAACAAGACAGACACAGACTTCAGAGGATAATTTGAACTGCAGAAAAAACAATTGCTACCAACCTGCCTTCCATTGAGGACCTGTATACTGCACGAGTCAAAAAGAGGGCTGTGAAAATATTTACAGACCCCTCACATCCTGGACACAAACTGTTTCAACTCCTACCTTCAAAACAACGCTATAGAGCACTGCACACCAGAACAACTAGACACAAGAACAGTTTTTTCCCGAATGCCATCACTCTGCTAAACAAATAATTCCCTCAACACTGTCAAACTATTTACTAAGTCTGCACTACTATTACCATATTTTTTGGAGTATAAGATGCACCTTCCCCCCCTAAATGGGGGTGAAAATTTGGGTGCATCTTATACACCGAATGTAGCCCCACCCAGCCTCTCAAATGGAGGTTTCAGGGGCTGAAAAATCCTCTGAAATGGAGATTTGAGAGGCTGGGAAAAAATCCTCTGAAAAGGAGGTTTCAAGGACTGGAAAAATCCTCTGAAACGGAGGTTTCAAGGAATGGAAAAGCAAGGCGCAGAGCTGAACCAACAAACTTGTTGCTAAAGTTCATCTCTGGGAACAGCTGTTTGGGGCAGATTCACCCACCAATCAGCTTTTTTCTTATTTTCCTCCCCAAAAACTAAGGTGCATCTTATACTCCAGTGTGCCTTATAGTCCGAAAAATACGGTAATCTTCTCATCGTTCCCATCACCCGTATCCTCCTACTAATAACTGTATGGCTGTAACTTGTTGCTTGTATCCTTACGATTTACCTTGACTGGTTCCTAATATGATTTGATTGTTTATTTGTAGCCAGACTATCATTAAGTGTTGTACCTTATGATTCTCAACGAATGTAGTTTTTCTTTTATGTACACTGAGAGCATATGCACCAAAGACAAACTCCTTGTGTATCCAATCACACTTGGCCAATAGAAAATTCTATTCTATTCTATTCTAAAATCGCTGCAGATTTGGCTGCAGAGCACATAGTCAATCTGATTTCTGTGTTGACCATTTGGTGATGTCCATATGTGGAGTCATCTCTTGGGTTGTTGGAAAAGAGTGTTTGCTATGACCATTGTGTTCTCTTGACAAAATTCTACCAGCTTGTACCCTGCTTAATTTTGAACTCCAAGGCCAAACTTGCCTGTTATTCCAGTTATCTTTTGGCTTCCTACTTTAGCATTCCAATCCCCCATGATGATAAGGACATCATTTTTTGGTCTAAATTCTAGAAGGTGTTGTAGGGCATCATGGAACTGGTCAACTTCCGCCTCTTCAGCACCAGTGGTTGGGGCATAGACTTGGACTACTGTGATGTTGAATGGTTTGCCTTGGATTCAAACTGAGATCATTCTGTCGTTTTGGGGATTGTATCCCAGTACTGCTTTTCCTACACTTTTATTGACTATGAAGGCTACTCCATTTCTTCTGAGGGATTCTTGCCTGCAGAAGTATACATAATAGTCGTCTACATTAAATTCACCCATTCCTGTCTATTTTAGTTTGCTGATTCCTAAGATGTCGATGTTCAGTCTTGTCATCTCCTGTTTGACCATGTCCAGGTTGCCTTGATTCATGGATCTTACATTCCAGGTTCCTATGGAGTATAGATCTTTACAGCATCAGACTTTCCTTTCACCACCAGATACATCCAGAGCTGAGTGTCCTTTTGGCTTTGGCCCAGTTGCTTCACTCTTTCTGGCACTACTAATACTAGCCCTCTGCTCTTCCCTAGTAGCATATTGGACAACCTCTGACCTGAGGGGCTCATCTTCCAGCATCATATCTTTTTGCCTTTTGGTACTGTCCATGGGGTTTTCATGGCAAAGATACTGGAGTAGGTTGCCATTTCCTTCTCCAGTGGATCACATTTTGTCAGATCTCTCTGCTATGACCTGTCTGTCTTGGGTGGCCCTGTATGGCATAGCTCATAGCTTCATTAGGCTAGGCAAGCCCCTTTGTCACGTCAAGGCAGTGATCCATGAAGGGGATATATGTATATACACACGCATATACAATGCATGTGTGTGTGTGTGTGTGTGTGTGTGTGTGTGCATGTGTGTGTGTGTATGTGTGTATACAGTGGTGGGCTGCAACCGGTTTAACAACAGGTTTTGTGAGCACGCGCTTTCTGTGCATGCGCAGCATTCAAAATACACCAATTTCAAGCTCTACAGCTTACCTTCTAGGGCAGCCCCGGTAAGTAAAACAGCTGAGGCGCGGAAATCCACTGTACCGCATGAATCAGCTGGGCTGAAAAACACGGACATATAGGATAGGATAGGGCAGGGACGGGTGGGTGGGGCCAACTGATCGCCAGAACTACCGGTTTGTTAGAATCGGTCCTAAATGGCAGCAGCCCACCATTTTATGTATACACACATACTTTTGAATTAAAAATTCTTTCAACTCTTCTAATATTTACTCTCTGACTTTCAATTTATTTGGAGAAATATATACAAGTGCTGCCTTCTAGGCAAATCTGAACAATTTATAACACGGAATTAATTTTATTTGGCTTTATACCTGTGGAATTTTATAGATGCTCAAGACATTGGAAATATGATCAAAGAGTTCAGAATTCATCTCTTCAAGAATCGGCAGCAGGTTCTTTTGTCTTCCACATCTGTAGTTTGGGACGTTCTCCTGCCCTGTAGACAGCACATCCAGCATGGCCTCATATGTCATTCTTGCACTGAAAAAGTTCTGATAGATGTTGTAGCCCAGGGTGATGTTGGGTAAGAGCCTTGAATTCTGGTTCACTTCATGAACAGCCAACATTTAGGGCAGAATGTGGTAGAAGTTGTTCTCACTGCAACATAAAAAATTTCATCATCTTTTTTTGCTCTATATCAACGATTTATGTGCTCAACTTAAAAGCAATTGTGTTCTTTTTGCCGATGATGTAAAATTATTCAATTCTACAGATAGTTCTGTTGTTTTGCAAAGTGATCTCGACTATGTGTCTGAATGGCCATCTATTTGGCAACTTCATATTTCGATTAATAAATGCTCTGTCTTACATATTGGTAAACATAATCAGAATGTCAAGTACAAGCTAGGTGGCATTGATCTAGAATAGAATAAAATAGAATAGAATTCTTTATTGGCCAAGTGTGATTGGACACACAAGGAATTTGTCTTTGGTGTGTATGCTCTCAGTGTACATAAAAGAAAAGATACATTTGTCAAGAATGGTTGTCATAGGGTTCAAGTAAGCAATCAGGAAACAATCAATATGAATATAAATCGTAAGGATACAAGCAACAAGTTACAGTCATACAGTCATAAGTGGGAGGAGATGAGTGATAGGAACGATGAGAAAAACTAATAGTAATAATAATGCAGCCTAGTGAATAGCTTGACAGTGGTGAGGGAATTATTTGTTTAGCAGAGTGATGGCGTTCGGGAAAAAACTGTTCTTGTGTCTAGTTGTCTTGGTGTGCAGTGCTCTATAGCGACGTTTTGAGGGTAGGAGTTGAAGCAATTTATGTCCAAGATGCGAGGGGTCAGTAAATATTTTCACAGCCCTCTTTTTGACTCATGCAGTATACAGGTCCTCAATGGAAGGCAGGTTGGCAGTAATTGTTTTTTCTGCAGTTCTGATTATCCTCTGAAGTCTGTGTCTGTCTTGTTGGGTTGCAGAACCAAACCAGACAGTTATAGAGGTGCAGATGACAGACTCAATGAGTCCTCTGTAGAACTGTATCAGCAGCTCCTTGGGCAGTTTGAGCTTCCTGAGTTGGCACAGAAAGAACATTCTTTGTTGTGCTTTTTTGATGACGCTTTTGATATTAGTTGACCATTTTAGGTCTTGAGATATGATGGAACCTAGAAATTTGAAGGTCTCTATTGTTGACACTGTGTTGTCTAGTATTGTAAGAGGTGGTAGGATGGGAGGGTTTCTCCTAAAGTCTACCACCATTTCTACGGTTTTGAGTGTGTTCAGTTCCAGATTGTTCCGGTTGCACCACGAGGCTAGTTGTTCAACTTCCCGTCTGAATGCGGTTTCATCGTTGTCTCGAATGAGGCCAATCACTGTTGTATCATCTGCAAACTTCAGTAGTTTAACAGATGAATCGTTTGAGATGCAGTCATTGGTATATAGAGAGAAGAGAAGTGGTGAGAGTACACAGCCTTGGGGGTCCCTGTGCTAATTGGCATCTGATGTGATTTTGCCTAGCTTCACCTGCTGCTTCCTTTCTGTTAGGAAGCTTGTGATCCACTTACAAGTGTGTTCAGGTACTGCTAGCTGATTTAGTTTAGTTAGAAGAATGGCCGGTATGATGGTGTTGAATGCTGAACTAAAGTCTACAAAGAAGACCCTTGCGTAGGTATTTGGAGATTCAAGATGTTGTAGGCTGTAGTGCAGAGCCATATTAACAGCTGTAATGATTCTGTAATGATTTCTGTAATAGAGTTGTCAAATTCTGGAATGCTCTACCAGATTCAGTTGTCTGAGGTACAAATTTTCACAGTTTCAGTCACAAATTGACTTCCATGGACCTTACTTCATACTTAAGGGGTCAATAGAGGGAGCATGCATAAGTGCACTAACTTGCCTATCATCCTTGTCACTGTATTTTTATTCTTTTATTCTTGTTCTCGTTTTTGTGTGACAAATTCCAATAAATAAATAAATAAATAAATAAATAAATAAATAAATAAATAAATAAATAAATAAGTAAGTAAGTAAGTAAGTAAGTAAGTAAGTAAGTAAGTAAATAAATAAATAAATAAATAAATAAATAAATAAATAAATAAATAAATAAATAAATAAATAAATAAATCTTCAGTTTGGATTTTCATGAAATCATGTCATATTTACTGTAGCTTTATAGCTATATATAAAGCTATATAGCTATAAAGAAATATCAGAGAGAGAGAGATAGCAAGCTTGTAATGTCAGGATCAAAGGAATCCTATCAAAATCACCAGAACTGATTCTGCCTATCATTTTGTCCACCTTATGACTTCGAAGGGGGGGGAATGAGGAAAATTATTCTTATAGTTCAATAGCCAGGGAAGGAAAACAGTTACAATAGTAAGAAACCTCCACATCTTCTTTTACTCAAAAAGGAAGTGTGAAGGTTTCTTACTATTGTAACTGATTCAATCTGCTTAGAATAAATGTTTGCAAAACCAAAGCATTTATTTTATTTAGTTATCTATTTGCAAAGTTAATATATCACTCATATCAATTCACAACAATCCATAAAATGTCATTAAAATCATACCCTTAACCCCAGGCACCAGACTACATATGCTCATAGCTCTCAACCCCCATTCTAGCCCAATGCTTGGGAGAAGATCTGTATCTTCCAATGCCTCCAGAATGTTAATAAGGGATGCTACCAAGTGTATATCGTGTACGTTGTGATTATATTATATGATTTCTTCCTGTTATGCCACTTTGGAGATGACTTACAGCTGGATTCAAGGGCTGGATTAGCAAATTTAAAAGTGAATAAAATTTTTTAGTCTGTCTTTATTAAATTAAAAGTTAGTTACTGAAGTTATAGGTTTTTTTTAGACAGGCGGAAAAATTGGAAATTTGAAATGTGACTTAGGATATTCTATTATTCTTATGTTAGAGATATTATAAATATATGTTTACTGATTGGGTATATATGCTGTTATGTATGTATGTGTTTTTAAGGTGGAGAAAAATAAAAAACTTTTTCAAAAAAAAAGGAGAAATGAAATAATTCCTAGAAAAGACATTGGAGCAGGTAAAATCAATCCCCAGAATCCTTGGACATGCTGACAATTACCTTTTCAGTTCGTGGGTTGGAGGCTTGTAGAATGAAAATTGGTACAATCGAGCTACGATTCCAGACATTATTCCATTAATCCAGTAGTCTCCTGGCTTGTAGTAATGGAACCACTCCTTTTCTTCTATTATCACCTTAAATGGACATTTCATCAGCATACTGGCACAGGGAATTTGAGACAGAAGCAGAAGCAGAAGCAGAAGCAGAAAACACTGTATATGCAGCAGCAGCAACATTTGACATATACAGTACTGAAGGAGACTTCCTATAGTTTTTTCTTCAGCACAGAGCTAAATCTCAGAGATCACAGAAGACCACAACTACAGTGAAGAAGGTCCAGTTTGCCCCCAGATTTGGAAGAGCTATCTGCAATTTCAGACTACTACAGTATTTGCCCAGTTTTACCCCAAACTCTGATCTCATCACAGGAGGCTGTTACAAATCAGATTATCACATGCTGTCTATCCCCTTTGTTGTCACATTGATTGGCAACTAATTGTGGTGGTGGAAATCCCATAAACCTTGTTCAAAGAAGAAGAAATAATCATGATTATTTTAATAATTAGAAGGGGAATTGGGAATGAGCATTGCCATAAAAGTGTGCCGTTGGAGAAAAGAGTTTTGTTTGACTCAGGAGAATAATCCTAATTTGAGAGTCAAGAAAGGAACAATTCAGGGAAGTTTGATTGTTTTTTAGTCTCCAAACTTAGTTCTTGAGTTTCTAAAGCTTAAAATGTGGAAAAACAGTTCAATGTTCTTGAACTAGGCAGTGGGCCATTATAATTCCTTCTTATTCTGTCTGATGTGGATGAGGCCATCTTTCTCAATGAAGATTAGATACTCCAGAACGGTTAACTCCAGATCATGATATATTCAACAACCTATTGGAGCCCCCTGTTAAATGTCTTGAATCTTTCAAAATGTGGAAGACTATCAGTCTTCATGGTTACAAAGAAGATGTAGTCAAAATTCCCTGGTGCATTAATCTGAAAAAATAGCTTGTTACTGACTTTTTTTTATTGAAAAAGTTTTATACGTACAAAGTACAAACATTTTTTCTTTTTTTCTCCCCCCCTCCCCCCTCCCCTCCCCCCAATCCCTCCCCCCATCTCCCCCTCCCCCCTCCCTGGATTTTCCAGAACATACACAGGGTATAATATAGTGTACACAAATATAAAACTAAAATATGCAAACAAATTATTTACTTCCAAATATCTTTAGGTCTTAACTCCTTATACTATAGATTAAACAAAAAACTAAAAATTAAAATATGTCCTTCACAGTCTGTTTGGATCTTCTTAGTCTGATACTTGATTTGAATATAATCAGTCCATCTTCTCCATTACCAAATGTATCATTTGAATAGTCTTTAAAATGTTCTGAAATTTTAGCCATCTCTGCCAAATGCACATCTCTTAATGTTCCTTTTTGAATAGTAGATGAATCTTCCTCTTCCAGTATTATGCCACCAGCAACCTGGCAGCAATTGTTAAATTCAAAACCATCTTAAACCATATATAAAAATACATAACATCTTCACATTCACTTAATCTCTATTACATTACCTTACATTCTATACTTATTCCTCATTTCCTTAAATGTCAAAACCTCTTGTTCATCCACCTTAAGTTTGTTTTTAAAAGTCACCTGTAAGATCCGGTTTCGCAATGTCCTTGTAGTAAAATATATTACAATGTCTCTTATTTTATTTATTTATTTATTTATTTATTTATTATGGTGTTCTTATATGCCGCCCAACTCCCGAAGGACTCAGGGCGGCGTACAACAGAGAAAATACAAGACACCAATTCATAAATATTACATTTAAAAAACAGATATAAAAATTAAAAACACAATATTTAAAATCGTCCAATACTCATTCAACAACCGTACATACTTGGCAAATGTTTCTGTCTGGCAAACCAGGAATTGACTCGATATATTTTTTCAATCTGCCAGCCCAATTCCGCTTTTGTTCCCCCCAAGATTTGCACAAATGCTTCCAAAATCTTTTCTTTTAAATTATCTTGTTTATTTTCTTTTACCCCTCTTAATCTTAAAGCAAATTTCAAATTTCTTAAAGCAAATTCCATATCATTGTACTGGATCATTATTAAATCTGCCTCAGTTCCTTCAATTTTGTTCTGAATCTCTGACTACTTTTTCACCCAAAGTCACCGTAGTTTGTTTAATTTCAGCCACATCTTTTTCCAATAATTCCATATTAACTGCCACAGCTTTAAATACAGATACCACATCGTCTCTTGTTTGTTGAATCTGAGATGAAAACTCCTCTGTGACAGCTTGTATTTTTTCATTAATTTCAGTAAGTTTTCCATTAATTTCTTTAATTTTTTTATTAACCACAGAAGCAATTTCTTTCTGCATATCTTTCATGGCTTGCTGCCACTTTTCAAGCGTTAAAGTCTGTGTTGGAAGGGCAAAATCTTGCAGATTAACAATATGAGTGGGGAAACTTTCAACTCTTCCTATTCCTTTGAAAGGAACAGTCTTTGCCAGTTTTAAAGCCATCTTCAGTTTGTATTAATTTTTGTATATTATTAAAAAGCCAAAAAACAAAGTTCATCAAAGTAAAAAGTAAAAAATAAAAAGGTTTCTTACAAGCGTCTATTAGCAAACAGAACTCTCACTAGCTTTCGGTAGCTTTCACTTTTCCACGCCCTTTCAAATTCCAAGCGCCATCTTTTTGCATATTAGCTACTTTGTTACTTCCAAAAAATACAAAGAGCACCGGAGTTAAGTTAGAATACTTGCAGTTAAATTCACCTGGTATGTTCCATCTGCTACATTGTTTAAAATAGTGAAATCCATTGGTTACAAGCAGAGATGTTCGCGGCTTCTTGCTCCGCTAAAAAAAAAAAGCGGAGGCATTCCAGGTCCGGAGCTGTTGACAGGCTTCTAGGGAGCCCTCACCCTTTGCATCCCAGAGCTTCTTCTGGAGTACTTGGGGGGGCTCTACTTTGGCCCATCTGCTCTTCTCCCTTCCCTTTGCCCGGGGCGGGAGTTTCCAAGCCGCCAGACAGCTGATGTGGCTAATCTGGCAGCTTTAACGGAGCCTGGGATCAGAAGCTCATGAAGAGTGTCAACGAAGCTCGCAGTGCCACCGGAAGTCCCATTACTGACTTCTTCATGATGTGGTGATATTTGCTGTTTCTTACATAAATTATGTAGTAGGAACCTCTCTCCATTGCATCCTCCAAAACCATTTAATGGAGTATAAATTAATTAGTTACATATATTGCCTAGACAATAAGTTGCTTCAAGGATGAACATTAATCTGAAACTCTAATTCCAAAGTGAAGTCTCCAAAGTATGGACTCCAAAGATATGGGCCAGTTGTGGCTCCTGACAGAATCCACTGGTGAGCTCTGTGCTATGAGGCTTCCACCAGGTTTGAAGACAGGTGTCCCCAAACACTAATAAAAAAAACCATGCATGGCAGGACAAAATCATGCACACAGTTATTACTACAATGGACTTTCAGTCTCATATTGTGTTAGACTCTGTACTTTGGAAGACTACCATCACCATTGGCCAGCAAGGAAGACACAGCAACTGAGAAAACAACACTGAAAATGGTTTGTTGAAGGAGACAGGTCATTTTCATGGGGTGACCAATAAACAGAAGGGAGGTCAAGAAAGAAAACAGGAGTGAAACCAGGAGGATGTAGATCTGTTTCTGATCGTTGGCTTTGTCTATGTGAGTTTCTCAGTATTTAATGAAGATTCCCAGAATAAAGGCAGTAGTTATGGATAAAGCAATGACAAAGAGAGTCAGGATGATACCCAGAATTTCTTTATAAGATAAGAAAATTATAACTTTAGGGACACATTTATTTTGCTTCTTATTGGGAATACTGAACATCTGGACACTTTTCACAATGGGCTGCATCTGAAAAACCCAAGCAACCCACAAATCCCACAATTTTGTAGTGTATAACCTTAAGTATAACCTTAAGATTTATTTTAAAGGTTGTCTCATTGTCACACTGCCTGGTCTTTTCTTAAATGATTGATTGAATTTTCTGCTGCCCTAATCACTGCAAAGATCTGATTCCTGTGTTCAGGAATGGCTATATACATTTCCAAAACAAATGTCTGGCTTCTAGGGCACTTTGTGGGAGAAAAAAATGGGCAAATTAATAGCAATGTAGATTCCCTCAGAACATGGAAGTCTATGACAGCCTTGGAGGTTAAACAGGATTGGACCTGATATGGATTTGAATAGTATCCTTTCATTGCTCCTTAGCCACCTACCTTCCTGGGTAGAGATTGTTCCTTCCATTCATGGAGAACAGTCGTTGCCACCAGATAAGGTCAATGGAAGTTAAAAGGGGCCAGTCTTACTTAGACTGTGGGAACGTAATGACATTTGGTCAGAACCTGGGCATTTTAGGGCCTACGGGTGGTCCTAGTCTGGCCTGCAATGTCTGCAGCATCAGTATTGGCGGGGGGGCAGGGCATTGGCAGCATTGGGGGCAGGATGTTGATGGTGCCAGGGTGTCAGTGTGGTGTTGGCGGAGAGGACAGAATGGGCAGGATGGCACCAGGGGCAGGGTGGCAGTAGCATTAGGGATGGGCTGGTGGTAGCATTGGGGATAGGGGGCAGCATTGAGGGTATTGGGCAGAGCAGCGACAGCATTGGAAGACAACAGCAGTCTTTTGCAACAGTACCAGTTTCTCATGTATGGCTTTAAAGTTCAAAACCAACACTTTAAACTTCATTTAGAAGCTAATAAGGACCAAAGGAAGTTAGCGCAGAATCCCTTTGACCCACCAACAGCTGAGTAATTGCATTCTAGTCCAATTGAAACTGCTGAATGTTTTTTGAAGAAATACCCATATACAGCACTTTGAAGTAATGCTCACTGAAGTAGTGCTGATACAATCTTACTCCAGATTCTGTTGCCAAAGATGTACTAGACAAATCTGGGAAAATGTAGAAGAAAAGAGAAGAAGAACATGACCAGCATCATGGTGGACAGACTGTCTTTCTAATTTACATAAATCACCTTTGCGATCATATTACAAGCAACTGCGTCCTCTTTGCTGATGACATAAAACTATTTCACACCACCGACAATACTGCTGCCCTACAAAGCGACCTTAACTATGAGTCATAATGGTCGAACAATTGGCAACTTCAAATCTCAACCAACAAATGCTCTGTCTCACACATTCACAACAAAAATCAGAACACCAAATACAAGCTGGGCGGATATGACCTCATAGATGACCCTCACTCTGTCAAGGACCTAGGAGTACTCGTTTCAAAAGACCTAAGCCCAAGAGCTCACTGTAACAGCATTGCCAAAAAGGCATTAAGAGTTGTTAACCTAATTTTGCGAAGCTTCTTCTCCGGTAACATTGTACTACAAACCAGGGCATACAAAACCTTTGCCAGACCAATTCTCAAATACAGCTCATCTGCCTGGAATCCGCACTATATATCGGACGTTAATACAATTGAACAGTTCCAGAAGTATTTCACGAGAAGAGTCCTCCACTGCTCTGCTCACAATAGAATCCCTTATGCCACCAGGCTTGAAATTTTGGGCTTGGACAATCTGGAAGTACGCCACCTATGGTCTGACCTAAGCTTAGTACACAAAATAGTCTGCTACAACGTCCTACCTGTCAATGACTACTTCAGCTTCAACCTCAATAATACACGGGCAAACAATAGATACAAACTCAAGGTAAACCGCTCCAAACTCGATTGCAAAAAATACGACTTCTGCAACAGTGTGGTCAATGCCTGGAATCCACTACCTGACTCTGTTGTTACATCCTCAAACCCTCACAGCTTCAACCTTAAAATGTCTACCGTGGACCTCACCCTATTCCTAAGAGGTCCGTAAAGGGGGTGTGTATAAGCGTACCAGCATGTCTTCCGTCCCTGTCCTACTGTTCCCAATATTCATACTCATTTCTTATGGATATACTTTATCTGTTTATACTTATATGATTAATATGATCTGATTGCTTATTTGTACCTGGACTATCATTAAGTGTTGTACCTTATGATTCTTGATGAAAGTATCTTTTCTTTTATGTACACTGAGAGCATATGCACCAAGACAAATTCCTTGTGTGTCCAATCACACTTGGCCAATAAAAATTCTATTCTATTCTATTCTATTCTATTCTATTCTATTCTATTCTATTCTATTCTATTCTATTCTATTCTATTCTATTCTATTCTATTCTATTCTATTCTATTCTATTCTATTCTATTCTATTCCAGTGTAACCCCCTGCTTAGGCAGGAAACCCTATACCATTTCATTCTTGTTGTGTTCATTCTTGTTGAGTGCTGGGCTCTGGACACTTTGATTTTCTAAACCAGTGGTTCCCAAAGTGGGCAGTACCGCCCCCTGGGGGGCGGTGGGATGCCTTAGGGGGGTGCTAAGAGACAAGGGGGCAGCAGGGGAGCGCTAAGAGGGGCCAGGGGGTGGCAGGTGGTTCGCCGGTCCTGTCCCTGCACTGCCACCCATGTCTGCCCAATTGCCCGCTCGCTGCTTTTCCCACCACTCTTTTCCCAGCGGGGGCTGAGCGGGCTGCAAGACGGGTGTCTTACTGGAGTTTGGCAGCTCCATGGTCTCCAGGCTGGTTTCTTTAGGGAGAAAAAGCTTGCAAAATACAGAAACTCTTCTCGTGAGGGTGAGCAATTAACAACTTCTCGCAGTGAGAAGAGTTTCTGTATTTTGCAAGCTTTTTTCCCTAAAGAGACCAGCCGACAGACACACAGAGCTGTTAAACCAGTAAGATGCACATCTGGCGGTGGGACACAGTTTGGGGGTGACAGGTCGAGTGGGGTGGAGCGGAGAGGGGCAGGGGCTGGGCAGGCCACGAGATGGGCCACATATGGCTTGAGCGGCTCACGCCGGGGCTCCTTGAGAGACTGAGAAGTAGGGTCCCAATTCAAGGGGCACCAAATTTGTTTCATTCCTGGTCAGCCAACAAGCTAGGATCCCAATCTATTTACGCCCACACAGGGGCCACCTAGTACAGTATATTTTGGCCACCCGTTCTGGAATCGCTCTTGTAATCATAGCAACTCTTGGCTGTCGCCTCTCCTCCGCATGCATGCATGCCCCGGATGCTTAGACTGCTGGCAACGAAGAGCCCCCTCAGCCAAGGATCCAACGGCTCCAGCCGAAGATGGGGAGAGGGGTTTAGGCCTTCCGCTCACTGTCCTCAGCCCCATGAGGCGCTGGGCTTTGTGGAAGAAGGCTTTGTGGAAGGTTGCGAGATGCATCCCCTGCAGAGGAGCTCTTAACGTTGCGCAGAAAGCAGATGGTGGCAACTCCCTCACCTTCCCAGCGCTACTGTCACTCATGGGGCTGAGGATGGTGAACAGAAGGCCTACACCCCTCTCCCCATCTTCAGCTGGAGCCGTTGGATCCTTGGCTGAGGGGGCTCTTCGTTGCTGGCAGTCTAAGTGTCTGGGGTATGCGTGCGGAAGAGAGGCGACAGCCAAAATATACTGTACCAGGTGGCCCCTGTGTGGCCATAAATAGATTGGTGTCCTTGCTTGTTGGCCGACCAGGAATGAAACAACTTTCCCGTATTTCGTCCAGCACCACTCTCGCCCTCATTTAAAAACATGTGCTTCCCATCGGCACATTATGTGCCCAGATCCTATGCTCTCAAGATTGTAATCTGTGCAGGCTGGTGATAATAAAAGGGTGGGCATTTTAAAAAGTGCTAGGATTCCTTAGCTGCTCGTGGGCTTTTTGAAATAAAATGAATTATTCATGGTGCTTAAGCCACATTATTTTGCATACTTTTCTCTTTACTGGGAGTAAAAATACAGTTTTTACTGCTCTTCGGCTGTTGCGGGAGGGGATTCCCTCGATTCTGGTCGCTCTTTACCCGGCAGTTTCTGCCTGTCCCAATTCTCCCCCTTGCCGTGAGAGAGAGACAGAACTAGAGCGATCAAGAGGTGACTATGTGCACACCCCATGGGACTGGCTCGGCTGCTCTGGGCTGCCTCCGGCAGTGTTTTCAAACATGCCCCTCTTCCTCGCAGACAGAAGTGCATTTTAAATTGCCGTAGGCAGAGCCCAGAGGAGCCGATCTAGTCCCGCGGGGTGTGTGCGCACCCGCCTCTTGCTTGCTATCGCTCTCGCGGCTGGGAGCCACTCTTTCTGCGGCGGGTACTCTTTGGCCGGGGGGAGAGAGAAAGAGAGAGCAATCGAGAGGCAGCTAAGCTCACACCCCGCGGGACTGTCTCGGCTGCTCTGGGCTGCCTCCGGCAGCGTTTTCAAGCACGCTCCTCTTCCTTGGCCAAGCCGCCAATGAGACAATCAGTGCACTTCCCCGCCCAGCCTTCCTCGATGGGGGAAGATGGTAGGAAGGAAGGAAGACAGACTGAAAAAGAGAGGAGGGAGGGAAGGGAAGGGAGGGAATAAGGAAAGAAAAAGGAAAGAAAGGAAGAAAAAGAGAGAGGGAGGGAGGGAGGGAGGAAGACAGAAAGAAAGATGGTAGGAAGGAAGGAAGACAGAAAGAAAAAGAAAGATGGTAGGTAGGAAGGAAGACAGACAGAAAAAGAAAGGAGGGAGGGAGGGAAGGGAGGGAAGGAAAGAAAAAGGAAAGAAAGAAAGAAAGAAAGAAAGAAAGAAAGAAAGAAAGAAAGAAAGAAAGAAAGAAAGAAAAAGAAAGAAAGAAAGAAAGATGGTAGTAAGGAAGGAAGAAAGACAGAAAGAAAGAAAAAGATGGTAGGAAGGAAGGAAGACAGACAGAAAAAGAAAGGAGGAAGGGAGGGTGTTAGAACCCTGTTCAAACGATTGGGTGTGTTAATATATGATTAAGCCACAAATCATTGTTATGTGTATATTGCTTTAAATGTATTGTGGATGATTACTATATAAGTAAGCAAGAGAGCATGCTCAGTGTGGTTTATGGTTGGTGGTTTAGTGTGGTTTAGTGTGGTGAATGGTGTTTGACGGTGTGTTCCGGATTGAAGACTCTCTGCTGCTTTACTGATGAGTAGATTACTTTATGGCTGTGTGGAATTGCTGTGAAAATAAGAGTAACTATCTGTGATAGTATAGAATTAAGTGATAGCTGTAATCTTTGTGAGTTAAAACAAAGATAGGCAAGAAGAAGAAACTTTGCATTGACTGAATAACTGTGTATGACTTGGACTTCCTATTTAACTTTGCTACTATTCAAGTAAAACTATTTTGTACATACTAAAGATATTCTGTTTATTAACTGAATAGCATTCATATCAAACTGCAACACCGTTACTACAACACATTTTGCTGTGTATGTGCTTAACAGCACAATAACTCCTTAACAGTGGGAATAAGGAAAGAAGGAAGGAAGGAAGGAAGGAAGGAAGGAAGGAAGGAAGGAAGAAAGAAAGAAAGAAAGAAAGAAAGAAAGAAAGAAAGAAAGAAAGAAAGAAAGAAAGAAAGAGATGGTAGGTAGGAAGGAAGACAGGCAGAAAAAGAAAGGAGGGAGGGAAGGGAAGGGAGGGAAGAAGAAAAGAAAAAGGAAAGAAAGAAAGAAAAAAAAGAAAGAAAGATGGAAGGAAGGAAGGAAGGAAGGAAGGAAGGAAGGAAGGAAGGAAGGAAGGAAGAAAGATGGTAGGAAGGAAGACAGAAAGAAAGAAAAAGAAAGAAAGAAGGGGGAAGGGAGATAAGAAAGAACGAAAGAAAGAAAGAAAGACTTATGACCACAATTGAGCCTAACATTTTGGTTGCTAAGCAAGAGCATTCTTAAGTGAGTTTCACCACATTTTACAAGTTGGCCACGCCCACCCAGTCACCTGACCACCAAGCCACACCCACCTGAAGGGGGTGGGGGGTAGGGGGCGGTGAGGATGAGTTTTTAGCACTAAGGGGGCGGTGGACTGAAAAAGTTTGGGAACCACTGTGCTAAACGATTGGAAGGAGGAAATGTTTCTCATCTTTGCAGATAACCCAGAAGTGGCTAGGATAGGTATGACACTACAATGACAGAAATCAAAATTAGGACAATCTAGAATCCTGATTTAGCATAATGAGTGAAACTGATCAGTATGTGAATATAAATATATTGCAATTGCTTTGCTTTTCCAATGCTTTCTGAATATCCAAAAAGAGATAGTATAGAAGGCAGAGGTAATGGCACTGAGAGACCATTACCAAGACAAGGTCAGATAAAAGTAGTACTGACCTATATGATATAGCTTTCCTAATCTGTAATACACTTAAGGGGTGACAGACAAAAAGACAAAAACAAAGAAAAGACACGTGCAAAAAAACAAATTTATATATTTATAGCTAAAGGTTTAGGTGGGTATAGGTAAAGATTTCCCCTGTCAGTCATGACCAACCCAAGGGGCGGTGCTCATCTTTGATTCACAAATGAAGAGCCTTTATCTGAAGATGCTTCCATGGTCATGTGGCTGGCATGACTATACACTGAAGATGCATGGAACATGGTTACTTTCCCACTGAAGTGGTACCTATTTATCTACTTGCATTTACATGCTTTTGAATTGCTAGGTTGGCAGGACACACACAGAGACACACAGACACTATATGCACAGTACTGCATATGGAAATGGAAATGGATATGGATATGGACATGGATAAAAAACAGGAACCGATTTTAATATTCCTCATAAGAACACCTTCATTATCACATCAGATGTCTATATGATTCCCCCCCCCAAATCATCCATAGTTGTAAATATTTTTCTTTTGATTGAAGACCATCTAAAATAAAAATTTGTCTCATTAATTTATTCAAAGGGATGGAGAAAAAAACTTAAAGTTGCAACAATGTTCTCTCTCTCTCTCTCTCTCTCTCTCTCTCTCTCTCTCTCTCTCTCTCTCTCTCTCTCTCTCTCTCTCTCTCTCTCTCTCTCTCTCTCTCTCTCTCTCTCTCTCTCTCTCTCTCTCTCTCTCTCTCTCCCATCAATCTATCTATCTCATTTATCTATCTACGTTATCTTACATTATCCAGCCAAAAGAGATCAATCAAGTTAATACAGTATTTGAAATTAACTATATTTTAAAAACAAAGTCAGAACATCACCCCAGAAAATAAAATATAACACCAACCAATATAGTAACAAAAACACACATCATCATTAGCCATAGTCTTTAATTTAATCTAAAACCATATCAGAACACCCTGGTAACAGTTTATCTGGCCTGGTTTCAGAAATTTTATTAATGTCATTGATGATGGTTATGATTTAACATGAATTCAGATTGTGACAATTGAAGAATATGATTAATTCAAATAGTTTGAGTTGTTTTAGAAACTTTACTATTCAATTATTCACATGGAATGAAGAAAGATAAGCTACAACACATAAAACATTACTTCAAAGTATGTGATTTTATACTGCATGTAAACTGTACAAAAATAGACACCAACATAAGGAACCTTAAAGTTTTTTTAGCATCAGATGTTCTTTGGTGTTCATGTCAGGTCTCAGGATAATAATGTAGCATTTATGGACAAAGATGCAGCCCAGTAAACCCAGGCCGGAGGCCAGGATGGAGAAGATCTGCACGGCTACCATGTATTTCCCCTTGGTGCTCAGATATGTGGGAACAAAGGAGATCCAAACACTACAAAATACCAACATGCTGAAGGTGATCAGTTTGGCTTCATTGAAGGCCCCTGGCAGATTTCGAGCCAGAAATGCCACCAAGAAACAGATGGCAGCCAAAAAACCCATGTAGCCAAGAGCAGAGTAGAACATGGTGACAGAGCCTTCATTGCACTGCAGCAGGATATGTTCTGGTTGGGAATGAAAGTCAGAATCTGGGAATGGGGGAAAGATTCCCAGCCATATCATACAGATGCCTACTTGAATTCCAGAGCAGGATAAAACAATAGAGTTGGCCAGACTCTTCCCCAGCCATTTCTTCATGGTGCCTTCATTGCACTGCAGCAGGATATGTTCTGGTTGGGAATGAAAGTCAGAATCTGGGAATGGGGGAAAGATTCCCAGCCATATCATACAGATGCCTACTTGAATTCCAGAGCAGGATAAAACAATAGAGTTGGCCAGACTCTTCCCCAGCCATTTCTTCATGGTGCTCCCTGGCTTTGTGGCCAGAAAGGCCACCACCACCATTACAGTCTTGGCCAGCAAGGAAGACACAGCAACTGAGAAAACAATACTGAAAATTGTTTGTCGAAGGAGACAGGTCATTTTCACAGGGCGACAGATGAATAGAAGGGAGGTCAAGAAAGAAAGCAGGAGTGAAACCAGGAGGATGTAGGTGAGTTCACAGTTGTTGGCTTTGACTATGGGAGTTTCTCTATATTTAATGAAGATTCCCAGAATAAAGGCAGTGGTTAGGGACAAAGCAATGGCAAAGAAAGCCAGGATGAGTCCCAACAATTCTTCATAGGATAAGAAGCTTATACTTTTGGGGACACACTGATCTCGCTTCTTATTGGAATACTGGTCATCTGGACACTTTTCACAGTGGACTGCATCTGAGAAAAAATGGTTAGCATGTATCTGTTTCTGCAGCTGTAGGAGCATGAAAATCACATCAGAAATCCATTACTTCATTTTGAAAGAATAATATAATATTTCTGCCCAGGGATGTTCATATGACACAACATTAGTTAAAATAACCAACAGTCTTTTTAAAGGCTGAAGATGAATGTGATTATCAGCTCTCAAAACTTGTCCTTTTTCCCAAAACCAAGCAAGAAAGTAACAAGTCAATAGGAAGCAGCAACCTTTCATTATTTATTGCAATGTTCACGCCATCATACAAAATTTGGTGATAGTTTGTGGATGCCTTCAAGAAATGTCATGTTTTTCTTGCTTCTTGATCAAATAACCCTCCAAAAATCAATAGAGAATAATGATTGTATCCTGATTTTTTGTTGTTTTTGGAGCCACCCACTGTACCTTCTTGCCCAGAGAATGTTCCTTCCACACACAGAGAACAGTCGTAGCAGCAAACTGGGGCTCCCTCTCTCACAAGCTTGGCATAACCTGGGGAGCAACTTTCTGTACATCTTGAATAAGGCACCCTCTAAACATAAACAGAAAGATTAGTCAGGGCAATATAGGAATGAGAAGGATTGACTGAAATCAACTGGCTTCCAGAAGCTCAGGAGCACATTGAGCAAAATGAGTCAAGGAGTTGTGGCATGAACTTTAATTACTCTGCTTGCAAGGGGCAAATGAAAGGTCATCCTCTTTCTCTATCAATCTCCATTGTAGATCCCAAAACGGACTCATTGCCTTATTCTTCTTTCCAAAGGAAAGTAGTTCCTTTACAAAAGATGTTTCTTCTTAGGGCATGTATGAGAATGCTATAACTTATATATTTTTCTCTATCTTTGCTTTCTCAGGAAAGCTCCAACATTTAGCTTTCTCTAGAGTCCCTATCTTTCTCTCCTACAACTGATCATTGTATCATCATATGCAAATGACTTTTTTAGCTGCCCTCATTTCCCTCACCACATTCTTAGTGATATCTTTCACTTATGCAATTCAGTGGGCTAAACCCTTCATATTCTGGATTTTCTCCCAAAGGTGCTTTTTCAAAAGACAACTGATCTTTGTTTTCCCTTGAAGACGTTTCGCAACTCATTCCAGAAGCTTCTTCAGTTCTGACTGAATGGAGGAGTATGGAAGGATTTATATTCCTTGCAGTCATCTGGTCGTTAGCAGTCTTTCTGAAAGTTGTTGAGGCCACTTGGAATTTATCTGTGTCCTCAGGGTCACCTGAATAGTGCAAATGGGTGTGGAACCTTTTTTCAACTGCTGAATCTATATCCTGTTTACAACACAGTCTTTTCATCAGTTCCAAATCTTTCCATTCTCCACCATTCAGTCAGAACTGAAGAAGCTTCTTGGATGAGAAGCAAAACATCGTCAAGGGAAAACAAAGTCCAGGTGCATTTTGAAAAAGCACCTTTGGCACAACCATGACCTGGATGACTGAGAATCTCCATAGACTTTCTGGATTTTTTCTTACTGAAAACAGGATAATTTAGAAATTATGCCAACATATTCCAGTTTAATATTGTAGATTGCAAATGTCGCAATACAATGCAGCAGGTTCCAGTGTGTGATAGATTATTGTAAAACCTCTAAAGTAAAATGATATCTAACAAATTAATGAGGCTTTAAGTTCTCTTATTTGGAAGTGATCTCAATTGGACTCAATAAGAATTATTTCTGAGCAGAAAAATGTCCAGATATGGAGACAAATAGAAGAGCAAAATCCAAGCAGCCTCAACTACTTTGTTAAATAAAGTTGGCCATTGGATGGCACTTTGATTGACAGAAATCTTGACTTCCGAGGAGGCTTCTCTTTCTACACTCCCAATTTTCACCCCCGCATCTGATTTGTTCAAAATTATCGTCCACTGCATGATATCAAAGTCACCAACAGGAACTCCATTTTCATCAAAGGAAATCCCATCTCTGGAAATATTGTGATGTTGGAAATTTCTCAGGAACTTATGAAGCTGCATAAAAACGTAGAAAAACATTACAATTTGAACCTTTATTCAATGTTTTTCTTGCAATTATTCTGGATTGGAGGTACTCTGAATAATTCAACCTCTTCAAATCACCACTATAGTCCGAAGGATATTGATTTACCCAGGGGTGGGCTGTCAGAGTTCTCTAAGTGTTCTCATGGTTTTCACCTAATTAAAAGTTAACGTTTTCCTCCCCTTTCCAAATAGTCACATGGTCCAATCAAGTTGTCATCTGGTTGCCTGGTGACTTCACTCATCCTCCCTCTGGCCATCGGTGGGAATGTCCTTGGTTCCCAGGAGAAAATATTTTGTTTTGGCTACAAAACCCCAGCTATCTCTATTCCCCCCTCCCTATCCCTCAGCTCCAGTGAGGCAACACTGAAGCATCAAAATGTCCTCAGTCAGGTCAGCTTCAGGGTTGACACTCAGTCTCAAATACCCCAAACTGGGCAACTGCTCTTATGAATATATCACCCTTTTCTACATCTAATTTAATATTGAGGAATTGGAAAGGGAGAATCAATGGAACCTCAAAGGAGAAGACTTACCTGCCATGGCTGTACAATCTGGGGTGGTTGATGGTCTCCAACTTGCATTCTCCTCTTACTCAATTGGGAGGAAGAGACAGCACTGAGGACCCAGGCCACAATTTGAATTATTTGGGAAATATGGGAGGAATCCTGAGACAGGATTCTTGCAATCACATCATGGGGTGGGAATTCCCAGTTCTCCTTTTCTCTGCATTTTTTCCAAACTTTCTTAGATAAAACAGGACTTGAATAAGAACATTGGAATGCTTCCTTTCCATACAATAGGACCATAGATGGATAAGAATTAAAGTCATAATACTGAGTCCTTCTCTTTGTCTGAATGAGGAAGGAAAACAAAGCATATTTATTTTGGAGATCAACCCAAAAGTTAAAAATACCTACACTTAAAACTGTCAAAGTTGTTGCAATCCACACCCTTCCCACAATGGATTTATTAGTCATATCATTTTTTTGTATTGTTGCTGCTAATATTACTGAGGCCTGAGAATCCAGTTGGCATACTATAATTTTTATTTGACTCTTGATAAGAGAAAGGAACATTTCCCTTTTTTCTTGCATGAGAGTTTCTCCAGCACTTGTCTTCATATTTGCTTCTGGGACGGTTCCTGAGAGGACAATGCAAATCCCATTTTTTAGGGCGAGAATTTCCAAGCGTCTTTTGAATTTTTCTCCTTTTTCATTGTCCTGAGAAAGGAGGCCGATCCACGTCCATTGGAACTGCAGGAGCAGCTTGACAATTGCTGAGTAAGGAGGTTCTTGGTTTGGGGTCATCCGATATGAAAAAGGAAAACGATGGTTTTGCTCAGCCATCTGGTTGATGACACTGTAGTTTATCTAAGATAAAAGAGAGGATATTGGTAGCTTGTACCAGTTTTAATGACAAAAGTCAGATGGTAAATCTAAGGGCCTTTCCCCACTGCTGAGAGATGTTTCAAACGATAACTGCATGAATTTTGCTAGTTCCCTTGATGTTCTGTCCTGTTGTCTTGTATGCTCCCTTTGAAACCAGGGAGCTCTGAATTATCTTTTTTTTTGCAAAAAGTTTTTTATTTTTTCTCCACAACTCCATTTGTTTATCAATACACACATACCTTAAAATATATATGAATAATATACATAGTTATACATTTTGATTCAACCATTCAAAAGTCAATATCTTATTTTGCACCAACCACTGTTCATCAGTCTGTTCTTCTTCTTTCCGTTACACTCCCCTCCCTCTATCTCCATCTCCTCCTTCTACCTTCTTGCTCCTTCAGTCCCCCTCTACCTCTCTCCACACCTTCTCCTCTCCCTTCACCTCCTACTTCCTCTTTCTCCCTCTTTACCTTTCCCTGAGTGCTCTTCATCCTAACTCATCTCATATTTAACAGACTGATAGTATATTCCACTAGCGGTGCCTCTTCTAAGATTTTTATTCTTATATCATTTATATATATATAGCTCCTTAATCTAGGTATATTTTGCTAAACTAATGCTTGCCGCAAATCTAATTTTGTCTTCTGGGTCCACCACCAATTAATTTCTAATTTTAACTCCAAATTAACTGCTATAGCTTAACTTCTCAAGATAGTTATTATCTCTCCTGCCTCTTAATTTTAAGCCATATTGCTTTCTCCCCTTCCTTAATCTCTTTACTCATCATTTGTTCCCCCCCTATTTTTATCATTTCTAAATGCCCCATAAAAACCAACATTTTAATTATATAATTTATATTAAAATCTTGTAATCGTGTTAATTATTCATTTCAACTTCTTATATTAATCATCAGAATTCTTTCTGTATTACCTCAAATTCGTAAATTAAACAAATCTTGTATCCTATACAAAAATAATTATTCAAATTATATGTATTTCCAACAATTGACCTATTTTCATTCTTTCTTATGTTTTATCTTTCCCTCTGTCTGTACAAATATTTAATTCCATCAATTTTAAATTTAAATAAATACAACCAATTTTATACCAATCTACAATAAAATTATAAATTCACAGGAAAAAGCCTATTTATTAAATGATTATATTAAATATTTAATAAAATCTTATTCACTATTAATAATAATTATCACAATCCAATATAATGTAATAATACTGAAATAGAAAAAATTCTATTCCTCCCCATCATCAATCATCCATTTTCTTTTGATTTCCACCCCCCTTTTCTTAACTTCTTTTTTTCTTCCTTTTACATTTGTACCCCCAACTTCTTTTCCTCCAAACTCCTTTTCTCCCCTTTAAGTATATTATTTGTATAGGTCTACTTTCAATTCTTCTTAATCTTTTCTCCTTATTTTCCCCTTCTTTTTTAAGTTGTTTCATCCAATACCAATATTCTCCCCCTACTCTCCTTTTGTCACTGTAAATCCCAGTGTAATCATCATAAATTCCAACATAGTCATCAGTCTGTCCATTTTCAATGTCCTTTTTCCTTTTGTCTCTGTAGGTCCCAGTGTATTCGTCAATCTGATTTCTCTCTTCTAATTTCTTCTCCCCTCTATTCTTCTTATTCTTCATTTTTTCCATTTTCATTTCTTACCATCATATTTTCAAAGTCTTTATTGTCATTTAATTCTTTTCCCTTTTCTTTTCCAGCTCCAAATCCCAAAAAGCATCTTTTTAAATCTTCACCCAAGACTTTCAAGAGTGCCACCAGCTCTTCACAATCACTTGCCTCCATAGCATCAAAAACACAGTTCACAAATCTTTACAATCCATCCAGCTGTTAACAAATATCTGTTTCCACAGCCTTTTTAAATTATCTTCTTTTAAATGAAATATTGTCAATTCCAACACTTAAGTTTTCCATATTTCTCATTCAAATGCCAAATCCTTCTGATCTTTTAATATTAAAGTTCATTCCAAGTTCATTCCAATCTAAACAGATCCAAACAATGTCTTTTAATACGATAACAAATTGCTCACTGTTTTAAGTTTTTCCAGACTCCAAGATAGTTCTTTCTGTATCAGCAGCTGTCAAAATATCCATGAAAATATTCCACAGTTGTAGTAATTCTTCCAGTCAGCAGATGGCGTTCTCCATTTCCAAACCCCCGAATCTGCTTTTCCTGTTCAACAATGTTCCTCTATATTTAAAATCAACTTAACTTTTACAAAAAATTCTCTTCCAAAATTATTTTCTGAGTCACTTAAATCTCCACTAGATCTGTTGTAACACAGTTTAAAATTCTCAAAATTGGGCTTTAGTTTCAGTTCCTTTTAGCTTAGTTTCTCTATGATCTTCTACTTGCTAGATAGCCGCTTTCTCAATTTCCAGTCCTTTTGTTCTCATTTTAATCTTTAAAAAAAGGTCTTTAAAAGTGTTCTATCAGCAAAATCACTCACCAGCTTCCATTTTCATTCTCTCTCTCCAGCACATAATCTTGAATCTTCTTTCCCAGTTGACCTCCAATCTCCAAATCAATCAAACCATTTCTGGCCACCGCAGCTTGAACGACGAAGTCGTTTTCCTTCACCGCTGGCCGAGAAGTCTGCGTCGGCTCCCTGGGAGGTTTGCCATCCCCCCCAGCTTACTGACAGGTGCCTCTCTTCTTCACCACCCCTCCAGGGTGGTTCTGACCTGGTTCTGACTGAGCCAGGTCTCCAAGCGGCTTGGATATCGGGATCCATGTGGAGCATGGGGAACTCCATGATGCTGCGGCGTTTGGCCTTACCCCACTGCTGAGAGATGTTTCAAATGATAACTGCATGAATTTTGCTAGTTCCTTTGAAACCAGGGAGCTCTGAATTATCTGTGGGTGATGTTCATGGGTGGTCCTCGAAGAGCACACTCTTCTGGTCACATTATAACTCTGTGGGTCACCCATCCACTCAGTCAATTACTCAATCAGAATAGAGCTGGAAAGTCTTCTAGTCCAACCACCTGCTCAAGCTGGAGACCCTAGTCCAGGGGTATCAAACTCAAGGCTCAGGGGCCGTATCTGACCTGCAGGATGCTTAGATGAGGCCCACAGGGCCACTGTGGAAATAGCAAAGGACCAGCCTGCAGTGCCTCTGCCAGCAAAAATGGAGCTAGAATGGGCAGAGGGTTGCAGGAGGCTGTACAAGCTGAAAACGGAGCTCAGGAGCCCATTTTCCCTAGCAGAGCATTGGAGCCACCACAGGTGCCCCTGACACAACTGAAGTCATGCTGGCCACGCCCACCTTGTCCACACCTTCCCCTGAGGTCAAACACAACCCTGATGCAGCCTTCAATGAAATCGAGTGACACCCGTGCCCTAGTCCAACCCCCTCCTTAAGCAGGTGACCCAAAACCATTTCAGACAAGTGACTGTCCATTCTCTTCTTTAAAAACCCCAGTGAAGAAGCACCCACAACTTCTGAAGGAAGCTGTTCCAATGGTTAATTGACCTCAAAGCCTTAATTCCAGGTTGCTTCCTTCCTTTATTAGTTTCCATACATTGTTTCTTGTCCTGCCATCTGGTGCTTTGGAAAATAAATTGACCTCTTCCTCTTTGTGGCAGCCTCTCAAATACTGGAATACTGCTATACACTCGTGGAATATCTTTTTAAACTGACAAACATATTAATTTCTCATAGATTATTACTGATTATTTGATTGTTTCATATGTTGGGCTTGAAATATTGTTTGTTATATCCTCCCCAGCAATTGTTTAATATTGGTATATTATTTCATTGTCTTCATTCATATAATTGATTTCAAATATTTCTATATAAACTCTTTGTTGTTGTTGTTGTTGTTGTTGTTTTTGTTGTTGTTGTTAGTTGAGAAGTCATATACGACACATCGCGACCACATGGATAACATTCTTCCAGGCCTTCCTGTCTTCTAACATTCTCTGGAGTCCATTTAATCTCATGCCTTCTGCCTCAGTAACTCCATCCAGCCACCTCATTCTCTGTCGTCCCCTTCTTCTTTTGCCCTCTATCTTTCTCAGCATTAGGCTCTTCTCCAGTGAATCCTTCCTTCTCATTAAGTGGCCAAAGTATTTGAGTTTCATCTTCAGTATCTGGCCTTCGAAAGAGCAGTCAGGGTTGATCTCCTCTAGGACTGACTGATTTGATCACCTTGCAGTCAAAGGGACTTGCAGAAGTCTTCTCCAGCACCATAGTTCAAAGGCCTCAATTCTTTGGCACTCAGCCTTCCTTATGGTCCAACTTTCACAGCCATACATTGCAACTGGGAAAACCATAGCCTTTACTATATGCACCTTTGTTGGCAAGGTGATGCCTGTGCTTTTTAGTATGCTGTCTAGATTTGCCATAGCTTTCCTCCCCAGGAGCAAGCGTCTTTTAATTTCTTGGCTGCAGTCACCATCTGCGGTGATCTTGGAGCCCAGGAAAATAAAAGCTGTCACTACCTCCATTTCTTCTGCATATATGTGCCAGGAATTGAGAGGGCCAGATGCCATGATCTTAGTTTTCTTAATGATGAGTTTAAAGCCAACTTTTGCACTCTCCTTGATGTTTCTCCCGGCAATCTTAATTCCAACTTGTGATTCATCTAGCCCCGCCTTTCTCTTGATGTGTTCTGCATATTAGTTAAATTGGCAGGGCGACAGTATACAGCCTTGAAGAACTCCTTTCTCAATATTGAACCAATCAGTGGTTCCATGTTCAGTTCCCACTGTTGCTTCTTCACCCGCATATAGGTTTCTCAAGAGACAAATAAGATGGTCTGGTATTCCCATCTCTTTCAGAACTTGCCACAATTTGTTGTGATCTACACAATCAAAGGCTTTAGCATACTCAATGAAGCAGAAGTAGATGTTTTTCTGGAACTTCCTAGCTTTCTCCATGTTCCAGAGTATGTTGGCAATTTCATCTCTAGTTCCTCTGCCTCTTTGAAATCCTTCTAGCTCTCGGTCCGCATACTGCTGGAGCCTAGCTTGTAGGATTTTGAGCATAACTTTGCTAGCATGTGAAATGAGTGCAATGGTGCAATGGAGTTTGAACATTCTTTGGCATTGCCCTTCCTTGGAATTGGAATGTAAACTGACCTTTTCCAATCCTGTGACCACTGTTGAGTTTTCCAAATTTGCTGGCAAATTGAATGGAGCACTTTTACTGCATCGTCTTTTAAGATTTTGAATAGCTCAGCTTGAATACTGTCACTTCCACCAGCTTTGTTGACTTCCTAAGGCCATTTGACTTCATATTCCTGGATGTCTGGCTCGAGGTCAGTGACCACCCCATCGTGGCTATCAAGGACATTAAGACCATTCTTGTATAGTTCTTCTGTGTAATTTTGCCATCTCTTCTTAATCTCTTCTGCCTCTGTTAGGTCCCTGCCATTTTGGTCCTTTATCATGCCCATCTTTGCATGAAACATTCCCTTCATATCTCCAATTTTCTTGAACAAATCTCTGGTCCTCCCTATTCTATTGTTTTATTCTATTTCTTTGCACTGTTCATTTAAGAAGGCATTCTTATCTCTTCTAGCTATTATTCTGCATTCAATTGGGTGTATCTTTCTCTTTCTCCCTTGCCTTTGCTTCCATTCTTTCCTCAGCTATTTTTAAAGGTTCTGCAACCCAACAAGACAGACATAGACTTCAGAGCATAATTAGAACTGCAGGAAAAAACAATTGCTAGCAACCTGCCTTCCATTGAGGACCTGTAAACTGCACGAGTCAAAAAAAGGGCTTTGAAAATATTTACAGACCCCTCACATCCTGTACACAAACTGTTTCAACTCCTACCCTCAAAACGACACTATAGAGGACTGCACACCAGAACAACTAGACAAAAGAACAGTTTTTTCCCCGAACACCATCACTCTGCTAAACAAATAATTCCCTCAACACTGTCAAACTATTTACTAAGTCTGCACTACTATTAATCTTTTCATCGTTCCCATCACCCATATATTCCCACTAATGACTATATGACTGTAACTTGTTGCTTGTATCCTTACGATTTAACTTGACTAGTTCCTAATATGATTTGATTCTTTATTGGTACCCAGACTATCATTAAGTGTTGTACCTTATGATTCTTTTTTTTTTATTGAAAAAGTTTTATTAGTACAAAGTACAAAAAATTTTTACGTTTCCCCCCCCTCCCCCCATCCCCCTCCCTCACCCACCCCGACTTCCCAGAAAGAACACAGGATATAATCTTCAAATAACCATAAGCTAAAATATACTAAAAAACACATTAATTTCTGTTATATGTGTATACACTTCCCCCCCCTAAGAAAACTCCACTTTATCTAAAATCTATTAAACCATTCTAAAATTCTAACCATATATCATTGTTAAACTATATATATCTTCTTAATCTGATACTTTTTTTGAATATAATCAGTCCATCTACTCCACTCCAACTTGTATCTTTCATTTGAATGATCTTTTAAATATGATGAAATTCTTGCCATCTCCGCCAGGTGTATAACTTTAGATGTCCATTCCTCAGTAGTAGGTATATCCTCTTTCTTCCAATATTGTGCTACCAACAATCTGGCAGCCGTTATCAAGTTCAAGATCAGCTTAGTCTCTATTACAGTACAGTCTGTAGTTATTCCCAGCAAGAAAAACTGTGGTGTAAACTTAATTTTTTTCTTCAAAATATTCTGAATAATCCACCATATTTTTATCCAAAAAGCCTTAATTTTCTTACAAGACCACCAAATATGAAAATAAGTTGCATCTTCACATTCACATCTCCAACATTTAGGTTGTAAATTTGGATACATACAGGCTAGTTTTTTTGGATCAAGATGCCATCTATAAAACATTTTATAAAAATTTTCTCTTAAATTTTGAGCTTGTGTAAATTTCACATTTCTAACCCATATATTCTCCCATGTTTCCATCATTATAGGTTCACCAATATTTTGCGCCCATTTAATCATACAATCCTTAACTAGCTCTGTTTCAGAATCTAATTCCACTAATACATTGTATAATCTCTTTATATGCATTGGTCCTTTATTCTTTATTTGGTTTATCAAATTATCATCTTGCTGCGAGATACCTGCTTTTGAATCCTCTTTCCATCTGGCCTGCAGTTGCCCATATTGAAACCAAGACTTAATTACTCCTCCTTCTTTTAATTGCTCCATTGACTTTAATTGTAACCTCATTCCCTCTGCATAAAGAAACTCTTTATATGTAATCTTGTCTAGTTTTTGCTCTATATTTATATTCTCTATCGCATGCCTGGGCACTGTCCATACAGGTAATTTGTCATTTAATTTACAATGATATTTCTTCCAGACACGTAATAGAGCATTTCTTAATATATGACTCTTAAAGGTTTTATCTACTTTTTTATTATACACTAAATAAGCATGCCATCCATAAAACAAGCCATACCCTTCTATATTTAATGACCTCTCTTCCGTCAAGTTAATCCAATCCGCAATTGCTGAGAGGGTAGCTGCTTCATAATACAATCTTAAATTAGGCAATTTTAATCCTCCCCTCTCGCGTGAATCTTGCATTATTTTCTGATTTACTCTTGGTTTTTTCCCTGCCCAAATAAATTTATTAATACCCTTTTGCCACTCTTTCAGATTGTCATCCTTTTTAAGTATGGGAATTGTTTGAAAGAGAAATAAAAATCTAGGTAAAACATTCATTTTTACTACAGCTATCCTGCCCAGCAAGGACAACTGTAGCTTTTTCCAATTTTCCAAATCTTTCTGTATTTTTTGCCATAATATTTCATAATTATGTTGATAAAGTTTCGTATTTATTGACATAATATTAACCCCCAAATATTTAACCTTTTTAACTATTTCATATCCCGTAACCCTTTCTACTTTTTCCTCTTGATTTCTGGTCATGTTTTTAGCTATTATTTTAGTTTTATCTACATTTATTTTAAGACCAGATACTTGTCCGTAAGAATCAATAATATCCATCAGGCCTGTAATTGATTGATATGGCTGAGTTACAGTAACTACTAAATCATCCGCAAACGCTCGTAGTTTATATTCTTCTCCTCTTATTTTAATACCTTTAACTATCTCGGATTCCCTTATTTTACTAAGTAAAATCTCCATAGACAAAATAAACAAAAGAGGGGATAAGGGACAGCCTTGTCTCGTTCCTTTCTCTATATTAAAATTATCTGTTAGTCCACCATTAACTATTATTTGAGCTGTCTGTTTTTGATATATTGCCTTAATAGATTGTGTAAAATGTTCTCCAAGCTGCATCTTTTCTATTAGTTTTAATAAAAATTTCCAATTCAATCTATCAAACGCTTTTTCAGCATCCAAGAATACCAGTGCAGCAGATACCTGGTTATTCCTCCCCAAATATTCTAGTAAATTGATTATGTGTCGTACATTACTCTTCATTTGTCTACCTTCTATAAAACCAGTTTGATCTTGGTGGATCAATTGTTGCATAAGTATCATTAATCTATTAGCTAATATTTTGGCAAAAATTTTATAATCCATATTTAACAATGAAATTGGCCTATAATTTTTAGGGTCAGTATGATCTTGATTCTCTTTCGGGATCAAAGAGATAAAAGCAGTTTTCCAAGTTGGGGGTACTTCTCCTCCTTGTTGTATGGTATTAAATAACACCTTCAGAGGCTCCACCATTTCATCCTGTAAGTTCTTATAATAAACAGCTGTTAAACCATCTGTACCTGGAGCCTTGCCCAATTTTAGCTGTTTAATAACCGCCAAAATTTCCTCTGAGGTTATGAGTGGATTTAAAATTTCAATCTGTTCCGTGGAAGCTATATGTATATGACCATTTTGTAAGTATCCATCTATATCTTCCTCTTTAATCTTCTCCCCCTTGTACAACCCTGAATAGAACTCTAAGAAAGATTTTTTAATCATTTCACAATCAAAAACTTATTTCCCTTTATACTTAATTTTTTCTACTACTCTTGATTTCTGTTTTTTCCTTAACATGTAAGCCAACCACCTGCCCGGTTTATTTGCATTACAAAAAGTGTTATGTTTAGCATATTGTAAATTAGTTGCTACTTGATCTGCCATTAACATATTAAATTGAGCTTTTAATAAACTAATTGTTTCTTTAATTTTCTTATCTGTTGGTTTAGAAATTAAAGCCCTCTCTTGTTTCTTAATTTCTTCCTCCAATCCTTTTCTTTTAAGTTCCTTCTTCCTTCTATATTTATTATTCAAATATATTAAAACACCTCTCATATAAGCCTTACTTGCATCCCATACCATCTGGATTGATGTACCTTTCTGCATATTCATAACAAAAAATTCATTCATAAATTTTTTACATTCTTTTACATTGTCTTCATATCTAAACAAGTTATCATTTAACCTCCAAGATTTTCTTAATCCATAACCAAATTCCATTTCCAACCAGACAGGGCTATGGTCGGACAATGCCCTCGTGCATATTTTTGTTCTCTTCACCCTGGAAAAAAGATCATTAGTAATTAAAATAAAATCAATCCCGGAAAAAGATTGGTGTCTATCTGAGTAGAAAGTAAAATCCTTTTCTGCAGGGTTTCTTTCACGCCATATATCTCTCAAATCCCAGTCTTCCATCATCTCAAAAAAGGATTTAGGCAATTTTGCTCTTGCAAAGATGTTTTGCTTAGGACCCTTCTTGTCTTTCTTGACATCCAAAATGCCATTCCAGTCCCCTAAAAGAATACAAGTTTTGTAATCCCAATGTATGAGCTTTGAATGCAAAAGGTCGTAAAATCTTTCTTGTTGTTGATTCGGGGCATATAAACCAATCACTAGTATTTTCTGTCCCTTTATTAAAAGTTCAATTGCTAAAAATCTTCCTTGATCATCTGCTTCTATTAACTTTGCAATCAAGTCTTTTTTCACATATATAACAATGCCATTTTTCTTTTCTGGAGCCGTAGCAACAAAATGTGTACCTAATCTTGTATTCATCAGATATTTTTGATCTTGAGTCTTTATGTGAGTCTCCTGTAAACATATCAAGTCATTGTTAAATTGTTTTAAGTAATGAAATATTTTCCTCCTTTTCTGTGGAGAATTCAAACCGTTGACATTCCAGGTAAGAAATTTAGTTCCCATCTCTGGGCTTCTGAAGTGTATGGAGCATACCTTGAAGATCTACCTTAGATTTTTCTTTCGGTCTCGCTCCTCCCACCGCTTCAGATTTAGGAATATCTTGCAGTGCCACCTGTTGTCTTTGTTGTCTCAATTCTTGTCTCCACTTAGCAGCTCTGGTCTGTCTTTGTTCTTTAATCATTTCCTGTCTGTTGAGTTCTAGATTTTGTTCCATTTCGATGGCCAATGACACAGCTCCTTCTTGTACCACTTTCAACAGTTCTTCTCTTTCTTGTTGTTGTTTCCCTTCTGGGGGTTTAGAAGATCCGGGCACTAAAACATCTTCATAAAAATCTCTGGCTTTCTGAACTGTATTAAGACGATATCTCACTCCCATGAACGTAACCACCAATCCGCTTGGTATTTCCCACCTGTATTGAACTTGTTGTCTTCTCAGTTCTTCCACCAGGAAGGTGTATTCCTTCCTGGCTTTCAATATCTTGGAAGGAATTTCCTTCATTGTCATCACTTCTTGTCCCTCGACTTGGAGTTTGTTTACAAATGTCGCTTGTAAAATATCATTATGTAGTGTTCTAGTAGTAAAATAGATGACAATATCTCTTGGTAGATTTCTATTTCTCGCCACCCATGAATTGACGCGATAGATTTTATCTATCTGCCATGCCAGGTCCTCCTTCTTCACTCCAAGTGCTAACTCAAATGCTTCCAACATAATTTCCTTCAAATCCTCCTGCTTGTTTTCCTTAACACCTCTGACTCTTATTGCAAACTCCATGCTTCTATATTGCATAATTATTATTTCTGCCTCCTCCCTCTCAATTTTATTTTCTGCTTCACCAACCCTAGCTCCCAACACTATAGTAGTTTGCTTCATTTCTTGTATTTCTTCTTCCATAATCTCATAATTGGTAGCCAAACCAGAAAAGGCATCAATTATATCTTCTCTAATCTCTTTATTACGAATTGCAATATCATCAGAAACTTCCTGTATTTTCTCATTGGTCTCATTAATTCTTTCATTAATTGCAGAAATCTTCTCATTAGTTTCATTAATTTTAAGATTAAATCCAGCTGCTAACTCTGCTTGCATTGATCTGAGTGCATCTTGTAGCATTGGGAGCGTTAGTGGCTGAGGGGGGGGCTGGTATTTTAGAGGCATGGATAAGAGAGCTGTCTGCACTCGCTGGTGCTCTAACAGAGGTGGGTTTTTTTGAAGCCATTGCAAATCACTTCACTCTTTATAGTTAAAAAGAAAAAGCCAGGAACAAATAGCCAAACTGCCAGGAAGAATTTTATCAAGTCCTTTTTCTTTTCTTCCCCAGAAAGAAATCAAAAAGCAATTTAAAGTCCAAAGTTTTCAAAGAAGGAGCTGGTAGTAAAAACAGCCCTCAACTTTTAACTTTCATTTCCACGCCCAAAAGCCTCCAGCGCCATTTCTTTTGTCCCTTTGTTAATTAATTACTTCCTTCTTCACTTCCAATCCACAAAAAAAGCTTTGCTACTTGCCGTTTACCATCTCTGCCTCCTGGGTCTTTCCGCCTGCTACAGTATATTCTTTTAATCAAGTATGTTGATTGCAGGGATTGGATGCAGATTCTTGCTCCGCGAATAGCGGAGACTTCCCAATTCCGGAGCTGTGGCAAGGTTCCTAGGGGGCCCTCACCCTTCGCGCCCCAGGATCTCACCAGGGGCACTAGGGGGGGCTCTACCTCACCCCGCCGGCTCTCCTCACTCCCCTTCACCCGGGGAGGAGACGATCGAGCCGCCAGACAGCTGTTTGACTGCCGATCTGGCGGCAAACGAAAATCGGGAACAAGCGCTCTGCAGAGAGAGCCCTCGAAGCGGCAGCGCCAAACCGGAAGTCCCTTATGATTCTTGACAGACGTATCTTTTCTTTTATGTACACTGAGAGCATAAGCACCAAGACAAATTCCTTGTCTGTCCAATCACACTTGGCCAATAAAAAATTCTATTCTATTCCATTCTGGCAAAGATACTGGAGTAGGTTGCCATTTCCTTCTCCAGTGGATCACGTTTTGTCAGATCTCTCTGCTATGACCTGTCCGTCGTGGGTGGCCCTGCATGGCATAGCTCATAGCGTCATTAGGCTAGGCAAGCCCCATCACCACAACAAGGCAGTGATCCATGAAGGGGATATGTGTATATACACACACATGTACAATGCATATACATATACATATACATATGCGTGCGTGTGTGTGTGTGTGTGTGTGTGTATACAGTGGTGGGCTGCAACCGGTTTATCAACAGGTTCTGTGAGGACGCGCTTTGCGCAGGTGTGCAGCATTCAACATACACCAATTTCAAGCTCTACAGCTTACCTTCTAGGGCAGCCCCGGTAAGTAAAACAGCTGAGGCGCAGAAATCCACTGTGCCACGCGAATCAGCTATGCTGAAAAATGCAGAAATATAGGATAGGATAGGGCAGGGATGGGTGAATGGGGCCAACTGATCGCCAGAACTACCGGTTCGTTAGAACCAGTCCAAGTTGGCAGAAGCCCACCACTTTATGTATACACACATACTTTGTGAATCAAAAATTCTTTCAACTCTTCTAATATTTACTCTCTGACTTTCAATTTATTTAGAGATATATACAAGTGCTGCCTTCTAGGCAAATCTGAAAAATTTACAACACGGAATTAATTTCATTTGGCTTTATACCTGTGGAATTTTATACATGCTCAAGACATTGGAAATATGATCAAAGAGTTCAGAATTCATGTCTTCAAGAATCGCCAGCAGGTTCTTTTCTCTTCCACATCTGTAGTTTGGGACGTTCTCCTGCCCTGTAGACAGCACATCCAGCATGGCCTCATATGTCATTCTTGCACTGAAAAAGTTCTGATAGATGTTGTAGCCCAGGGTGATGTTGGGTAAGAGCCTTGAATTCTGGTTGACTTCATGAACAGCCAACAAGAAGGGCAGAATGTGGTAGAAGTTGTTCTCACTGCAACATAAGAAATTTGATCATCTTTTTTTGCTCTATATCAACGATTTTTGTGATCAACTTAAAAGCAATTGTGTTCTTTTTGCCGATGACGAAAAATTATTCAATTCTACACATAATTCTGTTGTTTTGCAAAGTGATCTGGACTATGTGTCTGAATGGTCATCTATTTGGCAACTTCAAATTTTGATTAATAAATGCTCTGTCTTACATATTGGTAAAGGTAATCAGAATGTCAAGTATAAGCTAGGTGGCATTGATCTAGCAGATGACCCTCACCTTGTTAAGGACCTAGGTGTACTTATCTCTGACGATTTATGCTCCAAAGCTCACTGTAACAGCATTGCTAAAAAAGCATTAAGAGTTGTAAACATAATTTTGCGAAGCTTTTTTTCCTGGAAACATTGTATTGCTAATTAGAGCTTGTAAAACTTATGCTAGACCAATTTTAGAGTATTGTTCAACTGTCTGGAATCCCCACCATATATCTGACATGAGTACAACCGAGCGGGTTCAGAAGTACTTCACGAGAAAAGCCTTGCACTCTTCTGGACACAATGGAATTCCTTATGCTGGTAGACTCGAAATTCTCGGTTTGGATAACTTACAATTGTGTCGCTTGAGGTCAGACCTAGGTATTGCATAGAAAATTATACGTAGTAATGTTTTATCTGTAAATAACTTTTTGTTTTATTTGCAATAATATACACGTGAACAACCTCTTTAAACTCCATGTAAATCGTTCTAAACTTGACTGTAAAAAAGTATAGAGTTGTCAAATTCTGGAATGCTCTACCAGATTCAGTTGTCTCAGCTACAAATTTTCACAGTTTCAGTCACAAATTGACTTCTGTGGACCTTACTTCATACTTAAGGGGTCAGTAGAGGGAGTGTGCATAAGTGCACTAATGTGCCTATCATCCCTGTCATTGTATTTTTATTCTCCATAGTGGGTGGAGCTAGCCGCCAAGATTGGGATTTGGCACAGCCTCCTAGCCAATCGGACTGAGTCTGTAAAAAGTATAAATAGTGGCTCTAGGGCCTAGTTCCCCCTCTTTTTGACTCAGTCTGAGCCAAGGACTAGTGCCTCTCAGCTATTCAAAACTCAACCATCTACAATCAAATTAATTCTTCTACTATTAATCGTGAGTGTCCCTGAACGAGCCCCCCAAGTGCCCCACATCTGCATTGGGAGAAGGCAGTCAGGCCTCTGGCCGGCTGCTGCTCGCCCCTCCAGCCGAAGGCCCAATCTTACCTTAAAACCGGTTATTAATCCCGGCTGTGGAGGGAGTGGGACCTGTCCCTATCCATCAAAGGGACGGACGGTGCCCAGGTACCGTCCCCATTGGGCTCTGGCAGAGGCTGGCAAGGAATTTGCTGGTTTTTTCTTCTGAACTGATTCTCTGTGGCTGCGTGAGGTGGGCAATCCTCACTGCCCTCTGCCAGATTACAGGCCCTGGGTGTGGCTGACTAATAAAATTGCCCAAAAGAACTCTGCCCTCAGCCACCTAATTGGACTTCCTTTTGTGCTGTGCCCGTCCCTAAACATCACCTGACGGGCCAGTCTGGACTGCGCGGGCCGGCGGCAGTCCAAGGGCCTCGATAATTACATCCTTGCAGCCAGAGCAATTAAGCTCACCCGACTGCCGTTCGGAGCGTTTTGAAAGCTCCCGGCTGTTGCCGAGCGACGGAGATGCTCGGCTTATCTCCGGAGCCGATCGCAGCGTGCTGAGGGAGATCGGAGCAGCGCGGGACAGCGTTTTCGAAGCAGACAGCCGGCGAGGCCTCGTCAGGCCGTTTGCCATCACCTGCAGCCCGTCCACGCTTTGGAGCAGCCGAGGATCGCCCCCCCAACCGCAGCAAGGACATTCCTCCTTCCGTTTGGCTGCAGACCCTCCAGAACGCTGACTGCCGGTTAAGGAGCCAGGGGGTATTTTCTGGGCTACAGAGCCAGCAGCACTTACCTGACTGCAGCAGAGTAGGCCCCTTGAAGACCTCGGCCGCCATTTTGTCCACCTCATGGACGGCCGCCATTTTGTCTTGCCTCTTAGCTCCGCCTACATGTAGTTAGCTGTGTCAGGCCCTGCTGCAAATGGCAGACAAGGCACAGAAATCAGGCAAGGCCAAGGCAAAGACTCCTAGGCCTACAAGACAGGAGCGGAGCCCCCCCAGGGCTACCTCCCCTTCTCAGGCCAGGGATCGTTCACCTCTCCGATCCACTTCTCCTCCTAAATCAGGAAAGCCTCATCACAAGTCCAGGTCAAACTCAGGGACCCATCGTAGCACTCAGGGAACCCCTCAATCTCATAGGGCCAGTCACTCTCCCTCAGATTCAATGTCTCTAGAGAATGTCAACCTTGGGAGGAATGACTCCGATGTTTGGGGTCTACCAACAGCTACTGAAGGGCCCGCCCTTGTGCAAAGTCAGGCTAACCCCTCCAGGGACCCCCTGCAATCTAGGGCAGTGCAGGACCGTATGAATGAGGCCATCAGGAGGGGATTGGAGGCAGCGATCAGAGCCATGGCTGACCAAACTCCATCTTCTCAAGCTAGTAGGTCACCTGACCACTGCCCAGCCCAGCAAGACCAGGACTGCATTGCCTATCCTGAGTGGGATAAGGAGGATGAGGATGAGGATGACTTAGATCACCAAGGACAACCAGACCAGGATCCATCTCAGGTTGAACAATTGCAACCTGAACTCCCAATCCTGGCCATGTCAGATGACGAGGACTTGGCCCCTGAACCAGCTCCTTCTACAGGGCTGTTCCAACCAGCCCTCTTCAGGTCACTCTTGCATAAGGCCAGGGTCACGGCCAACCTCCAACCCTCGACTAGCGAGGTCACCAAGACTACGGCCGGGGATCCCTTGTTCGAACCATCGGCCTTAACAGCCGATGTGGTTCTGGCACCTAAACGATTTATCGAGACTATACTAAAGCAATGGCAATCACCTGCCACCAGTCAATTGCCCACCACACTTGACAAAAATTTTTTTAACTTGGACAGTGCCCTGGACCAACATCTGTCAATGCCTCCTCTGGACGCACCGGTCCTCGCTCTGTATTCCAACTCGCCGATCCCGGGAGAACCTGAGGAGCTCCTCAAGCCAGAGGAGCGCCGCACGGACTCCTCATTGCTGCGGGCTCATCAGTCGGCGGCCTGGGCTGTCCGAGCCGCCTCTACCGCTTCCTTTTTTTGCAGGACCAGCCTCAAGTGGCTCCACGCACTCAAGGACCACCTGCCACCGTCAGATGTCCGGGCGCACCAGGACCTGAATAAGCTCCTGGCGGCCGCCCAGTTTATATCTGAGGCCACCCTGCAAGCGGCGCGATTCTCAGCCAGATCGATGGGATCCACAGTTGTCGCACACCGCATGACCTGGCTTCGCAACTGGTCCACAGATGTCAAGTATAAATGGAAATTGGCCTCTGCCCCAGTTACCAAGCAGAACCTGTTCGGTGAGGCCCTAAATGCTATCCTCATCGAGACAAAGGATAAGCGTAAGGTTCTCCCTTCAAATTTCAAGAAGGGTCCTTTCCGGCCATCCTCCTTCTCTAGGAGGTCTCCCAAACTGGCCTTCCAGCCCTATAATCGATACCAGTCCCAATCCCAGGGACAATCTCAGGGCCCAGGCCAGTCCCAGTATGGGCCTCGGCAAAAAGCCTTACCTAGTCAACCTTATCGGGGCAACCAGTTCAAATGGCCCTTAGAGGAGCCGGTGGTCGCCCCTTCCGCTGGAACAGATAATTCTCTGGCCGATCCTCCCATAGGGGGTCGCCTGGCATTCTATGCCAGTCGATGGGAGGAAATCACCGACGACGCATGGGTTTGTGAAACCCTGAAGTCAGGACTCGCACTCGAGTTCCTCTCCACCCCCCCGAGGTTCTTTCTTAGATGCCCCATGTCACCAAATTCAACAAAAAGGGTCCTCATGAATCAGGCCATCCAGCACCTGTTGGACATTCGAGCCATCCAGCAGGTGCCTGAGGACCAGCAGGGGCAGGGCTTCTACTCCATTTTATTTGTAGTGCCCAAATCCTCGGGAGGGTGGAGAGCAATATTGGACCTTAAGCGCCTCAATAGGTATATCGTCCACAAAAAATTCAAAATGCACACCCTGCAGTCAATCCTGACAAGTATTAGGAAGGGAGATCTACTGTCATCCATAGATCTCTCGGAGGCTTATCTCCATATCCCAATTCGGCCATCTCACCGCCAATACTTGCGGTTTTGCTATGCAGGGGTGCATTATGAATATGGGGCGCTTCCCTTCGGCCTGTCATCAGCGCCAAGGGTCTTCACCAAGGTCCTAGTGGCCTTGACCGCTCACCTTCGATCCATCCCCATCAGGGTCCAGTGCTACCTGGACGACATTCTCATCTCCTCTGTCTCTCCTTCTCAGGCCGAGAGAGATGTCCAGGTAGTGCTTTCCACACTCACCCAACATGGCTTCTTGGTCAATCGACCCAAGAGCCAGCTGACACCCGCCACCAGAATTACCCACCTGGGGGCGATCATTGACTCCCTGGAGTGTAAGGTGTACCTGTCCCAGGAATGGAGAGAGAGCCTATTGGAATTAACCCAGCAAGTTCTGAGACAAAATGCAGCCCCGCTGAACCTGCTGTCCTCTCTCCTGGGCAAGATGACATCGGCCATTCATATTGTCCCTTGGGCTCACTTACACTCCAGGGACCTGCAATGGCTCCTTCTCCCCTATCAGCGTAAGGGTCGAGCCAATTCCCCAGCCAGAGTGGGGCTCCCTCCCACAGTCAGGGGGTCGCTTAAATGGTGGACCACATCTGCGGTCCACAAGGGCACCTGCTTCCTTCCCCCACACCAAACCACTGTTACCACTGATGCCAGTTTGTCAGGTTGGGGGGCCCACGCTGGGTCACAGGTAGCACAGGGCACCTGGTCGCAGTCTGAGGCGACCCTAGGCATTAACATCCTTGAATTAAGTGCTGTCTTTCTTGCCCTACAGCACTTCCGGCCCCTTCTGGAGAACTCCCATGTACTGGTCCTTACGGACAATGTGGCCACCAATGCCCACATAAACAGACAGGGTGGGACCATGTCCGGACAACTGATGATGGAGGCCATGCAGTTGGGGCTGTGGGCAGAAAAGTACCTCCTGTCGCTCTCTGTAGAGCACATATCCGGGGTGAACAACGTCAGGGCAGACTGGCTAAGCCGGAACCGGATCAACCCGGCAGAGTGGAGCCTCCACCCAGACCTGTTTCACCAACTCGTGGGTCACTTTGGTCTGCCAGTGATGGACCTTTTTGCCACCCCGGGGAATGCCCAAGTGCCCAGGTTTCTGTCCCGGTACCAAATCCAAGGGGCAGAGGGAACAGATGCCCTCCGCTGCCCTTGGCCCCCGGGACTGCTTTATGCCTTTCCCCCCATTCCCATCATTCCGCTGGTCATCCGCAAGCTCCTGGAGGAGAAAGCCGAACTGATCCTTCTGGCCCCCCATTGGCCACGGAGGGCCTGGTATGCCGACCTGGTCTCCTTGTCGGTTTCCCCCCCATGGAGGATCCCTCCGACAGAGTGGTCGCTTGCCCAGGGGTCAGTGCAGCATCCAGAGCCTCACTGGCTGCAACTGACCGCCTGGCGCTTGAGCGGCTCACTCTGAGGAGTCGTCACATCCCGGAGGACGTAATGGAGGTCTTGCTGGACTCTCGCAGGCCGTCCACGCACCGTATTTATTCTGCCTCTTGGAAGGCTTTCTGCTCCTGGTGTGCTAGGGAGGGGTATTCCCCCGTGGACCTCTCGATCATAAATGTACTGCAATTCCTCCGTCAGGGGCTAGCTAAGGGTCTTTCCCCAAACACCCTCAAGCGCCAGGTCGCGGCCCTGTCCATGGTACTGTCTTGTCCCTCTCTGGGGAAACTCTCTGGACATCCCTTAATCTCCAGATTCCTTAAGGGGGCAGTTAATTGATGCCCACCTGTGGTACACAGGTATTCCACCTGGGACTTGTCCAAGATTCTGTTAGCGCTCACGGGGGGTGCCTTTGAGCCCTTGCACTCCGTTTCCCTGGACCACCTAACCTACAAGGTGGTCTTCTTGGTGGCCATCACTTCTGCCCGTCGCATCTCCGAACTGGCTGCCCTCTCCATCAGGAGTGACCTTTGTGTTTTCCACCAGGACAGGGTGGTCTTGCGATTGGACCCCACCTTTCTACCAAAGGTAAACTCTTATTTCCACCAGACTCAAGAGGTGGTGCTACCTTCCTTTTACCCCTCTCCTTCCACAGACACTGAAAGACAGTGGCACCTCCTGGACGTGAGACGCGCACTGGACACTTACATACAAAGGACCTCGGCCTTTCGCAAAACCGAGGCCTTGTTTGTCTCCTTCCATCACAATTCCATGGTGCGGAAGGCATCTCCTTTTGTGGTGGGTCGGTGGATTCGTACTGTTATTAACATTGCATATGAACAACTGTCTTTACCACGACCCACCAGGATTACAGCCCATTCCACACGCAGTGCGGCCACCACTGCAGCGTGGAACACTAGGGCTTCCATTGAGGAGATCTGCCGTGCGGCCACATGGTCATCCCCAACGCCGTTTGTCCGGCACTACAGACTGGACGCTTTCGCCTCTCAGGAGGCAAACTTTGGGCGCAGGGTGCTGGAACAGGTAACATTGGAGGGTGGTGGTCCCAGCCAGAACCAGGAGGCCCTCCCTGGGGACTAAATTACTTTGGTATGTCCCAATCTTGGCGGCTAGCTCCACCCACTATGGAGAATGAGACATTGTACTCACCTGAGACGTCCATTCTCGTAGGGTGGAGCTAGCCGCCAAGTCCCTCCCTTCAATTCGAGGTTCTGGCTGGACGGTATGTTTTCACTCTGGGTCATTAGGTATATAGGAATTAGTTGTTTAGAAAACCCTGTACATAAGTATTTAGCAGTCCTACATTGCAGTGTTGTCGTTTTTTCTGACTGATGGTTGTTGGCTTTTTTCAATAAAATTTCTGAATAGTCATAGGCACGTCGAGTCTGGCATTCATCCCTCATCAAAAAGAGGGGGAACTAGGCCCTAGAGCCACTATTTATACTTTTTACAGACTCAGTCCGATTCGCTAGGAGGCTGTGCCAAATCCCAATCTTGGCGGCTAGCTCCACCCTACGAGAATGGACGTCTCAGGTGAGTACAACGTCTCATTCTCTTATTCTTGTTCTCATTTTTGTTTGACAAATTCCAATAAATAAATAAATCTTTAGTTTGGGTTTCATGAAAGCATGTCATATTTACTGTAGCTTTATATCTATATAGTGCAATGCCAAAAAGATAATCAGATACTTATTATTGAATTAAATTATTCAATTTATTTGGACTTTGCAGGTGATAGACATTTTTGAAATTTCTATGAGAGGAACAGTCCCATTGACACCATGAGGAGCTTCTTGGCAAAAGAAATATCGGAGAGAGATAGCAAGCTTTGTTATGTCAGGATCAAAGGAATCCTATCAAAATCCGATCATCCGACGACACGGGTTGAGGTATCAGCAGTATGTTGATGATACCCAGTTGTACATCTCCATCCCGTCTCAATTCAGGGAAGCAGTGGATGTGATGTGCTGTTGCCTGGACGATGTTAGGGTCTGGATGGGAATCAACAGGCTCAAGCTCAACCCTGACAAGACTGAGTAGCTTTGGATATTGCCGCCTAGGGATTTTGTCGACTGCCCCCCCCCCCCGCTTGGTTCTTGAGGGGAGTGAAATTAACTCCCTTGGAACAGGTTCGCAAATTCGGTGTCCTTCTAGATCCACTGCTAAAATTGGATCAACATCTGTCAGCTGAGGCTAGGAGGACCTTTGCAGAGGTTCGCCTGGTGCACCAATTGCGACCGTATTTGGAGAGAGAGGCCTTACTCATGGTCACTCATGCCCTCATCACCTCACACCTGGGCTACTGTAATGCGCTCTACATGGGGCTACCCTCAAAGAGTATCCGGAGACTGCAGTTGGTGCAAAATGCAGCTGCGCGAGCCGTAGTGGGTGTCCCAAGGTACACCCATGTAACACCCATTCTCCGCCAGTTGTATTGGTTGCCCATTAGTCTCCGGATGCAATTTAAGGTGTTGGTTTTGACCTTTAAAGCCCTACATGGCTCAGGGCCAGGTTACCTTCAGGACCGCATCCTACTGCATACCTCCCTACCACCGGTTAGGTCCCACTGAGTTGGTCTCCTCTGGGTCCCATCAGCCAAGCAATGTCGGCTGGCAGGCCTGCAGGGGAGAGCCATCTCTATGGGAGCTCTGGCTCTCTGGAACCAACTCCTCCCAGAGATCCGGACTGTTCCCACCCTGCTGGCCTTCCGAAAAGCCATAAAAACATGGCTCTTCCAGCAGGCGGGGTGATATTGAGATCAATCCCCCATGTTGGTTGACTCAGCCTTCCATCCTTCCGAGGTGGGTAAAATGAGGACCCAGATTGTTGGGGGCAATATGCTGAACTCTGTAAACCACTTAGAGAGGGCTGTAAAGCACTATGAAGTGGTATATAAGTCTAAGTGCTATTGCTATTGCTATGTATGAATGTTGGCGTGTTTTTTAACTTTTGTAATTTTAAATCATTATCATTGTTTTATATTGTTCTTATATTATGCTGTACGCCACCCTGAGTCCTACGGGAGTTTGGCGGCCTATAAGAACCATTAATAAAATAATAAAATAAATAAAATAAAATCACCAGAACTGATTCTGCCTATCATTTTCTCCACATTATGACTTCGGCGGGGGGGGGGGGGGATGAGAAAAAATATTCTTATAGTTCAATAGCCAGGTAAGGAAATGGTTACAATAGTAAGAGACCTCCGCACCTTCTTTTACTCAAAAAGAAAGTGTGAAGGTTTCTTACTATTGTAACTGTTTCAATCTGCTTAGAATAAAGGTTTGCAAAACCAAAGCATTTATTTTATTTAGTTACCTATTTGCAAAGCTAATATATCACTCATATCAATTCACAACAATCCATAAAATGTCATTAAAATCATACACTTAACCCCCAGGCACCAGACTTCATATACTCATAGCTCGCAACCACCATCCTAGCCCAATGCTTGGGAGAAGATCTGTATCTTCCAACACCTCCAGAATGTTAATAAGGGATGCTACCAAGTGTATATTGTGTACGTTATGATTATATTATGTGATTTCTTCCTGTTATGCCACTCTGGAGATGACTAACAGCTGGATTCAAGGGCTGGATTAGCAAGAGATATTTCCTATCTGAAGATGGATCTCTCTTCAACAAGACTCTTTTAGACCTAGAGATTTGCTGCAGAATATTCATGGCTTTAGAGTTATTGTCCTATATTCTACAGTTACCTATAGTTAATGTGATTCCTCTGTGACTAAACAATAACTTATCACTCAAAGTCTCTCCCCTCCTTGAATTTTATCCCTTTTATTTTGTATCCCTTTTATTTTAAACCAAAAGGAACAGGAAAGCCACAAAAGTGGCAAAAGTGTTAAAGGGTGGCAAGAAAGAGTGGAGAGGGTGGTAGGAATTATAGAGTAAATGTAAGGAATTGGAAGAAACAGTGGGAAGAAAATACAAAAGATTTCACTCTGTTCTAAGGTATCATTCAATCACGTTATTGGGAGTCACCGCTTAACTATTGTTCATAAATAAATAAAATAAATATGAATAAATAAGTTGCTGACTCCACAGTCCCAAGGTAATCATTTTGAAAGCAGACAGAATCCATCCAGGCAAGATTCATCGTGGGACAGTGTTGGCAGTGCCCAGTGTTGCCCAGTGTTGAGGCTGACACTTGCGGAAGAAACTTTGCAAACTCAGGTTTTACAAAATCATCAGGTTCCCCAGGAGCCTTTCCTCTAAAGCAAATTGGGAGAAGCAATAATGACTTGCCTTTCTCAAGGTGAGAAATAGAAGAAATGAAATAATTCCTAGAAAAGACATTGCAGCAGATAAAATCAATCACCAGAATCCTTGGACGTGCTGACAATTACCTTTTCAGTTGGTGGGTTGGAGGCTTGGAGAACGAAAATTGGTACAATCGAGCTATGATTCCAGACATTATTCCAGTAATCCAGTAGTCTCCTGGCTTGTAGTAATGGAACCACTCCTTTTCTTCTATTATCACCTTAAATGGACATTTCATCAGCATACTGGCACAGGGAATTTGACACAAAAGCTGAAGCAGAAAAAATTGTATGTGGAGCAGCAGCAACATTTGACATACAATATTCTGCAGGAGATCCTTCCTATAGTTCTTTCTTTGGCACAGAGTTAAATCTCAAAGATCACAGAAGACCACAATGACCGTGAAGAAAGTCCAGTTTGCTCCCAGATTTGGAAGAACTATGTGCAACTTCAGACTGCTTTACCCCAAACTCTGATCTCATCACAGGAGGCTGTTACAAATCAGATTATCACATGCTGTCTATCCCCTTTGCTGTCACGTTGATTGGCAACTAATTGTGGTGGTGGAAATCCCATAAACCTTGTTCAAATGAGAATAAATAATCATGATTATTTTAATAATTAGAAGGGGAATTGGGAACGAGCATTGCCATAAAAGTGTGCTGTTGGAGAAAAGAGTTTTGTTTGACTCAGGAGAATAATCCTAATTTGAAAGTCGAGAAATCAACAATTCAGGGAAGTTTGATTGTTTTTTTAGTCTCCAAATTTATTCTTGAGATTCTAAAGCTTAAAATGTAGAAAAACGGTTCAATACTCTTGAACTAGGCAGTGGGCCATTATAATTCCTTCTTATTCTGTCTGATGTGGATGAGGCCATCTTCCTCAGAGAAGATTAGATACTCCATAATGGTTAACTCCAGATTACGACATATTGAACAACCTATTAGAGCCCTCTGTTATATGTCTTGAATCTTTCAAAATGTAGAAGACTATTAGTCTTCATGGTTACAAAGAAGATCTAGTCAAAATTCCCTGGGGCGTTAATCTGATACAATGGCCCATTATTGACCTCTTCACGATAGCAATAGCAATAACAGACTTATATACCACTTCACAGTGCTTTTACAGCCCTCTCTAAGTGTTTTACAGAGTCAACATATTTTCCCCAACAATCTGGGTCCTCATTTTACTCACCTCGGAAGGATGGAAGGCTGAATCAACCTTGAGCCGGTGAGAATCAAACTGCCAAATTGCAGGCAGCCAGCAGCCAGCAGAAATAGCCTGCAATACTGCATTCTAACCACTGTGCCTCCTCCTCCTGATGTGATGACATTTGCTGTCTCTTAAATAAGGTATCTAGTAGGGAACCAAGAGATGATGCTATATGAGTAAAATGCCACAATGGCTGAAGGTGAAGGGATAAACAAAATTTTTGGACCTGAGCTCAGGGCCATTGCTATATGATGCGCAGGTATGAGTTCTTCTGCTAAGTGTGTACCTGAGATCTCTCTCCATTGCATCCTCCAAAATCATTTGATGGAGTGTAAATTAATAAATAAATTAGTTATATATATTGCCTGGATAATCAGTTGCTTCATGGATGAACATTAATCTGAAACTCTAATTCCTCAGTTGCAGTCTCCAAAGTATGGACTCCAAAGATATGAGCCAGCTGTGGCTCCTGAGAGAATCCACTGGTAAACTCTGTGCGTGCTGGGCTCTGGACACTTTGATTTGGTAAACGATTGGAAGGAGGAAATGTTTCTCATCTTTGCAGTTAGCCCAGTAGTGGCTAGGATAGGTACGACACTTCAATGACAGAAATCAAAATTAGGACAATCTAGAATCCTGATTTAGCATAATGAATGAAACTGATTAGTATATGAATAAAAATACATTGCAATTGCATTTGGGAGGGCTTTGCTTTTCCAATGCTTTCTGAATATCCAAAGAGAGATAGTGTAGAAGGCAGAGGTAATGGCATTGAGAGACCATTACCAAGACAAGGTCAGATAAAAGTAGTACTGATTTATATGACACAGGTTTCCTAATCTGTAATACACTGAAGGGCTGACTGACAAAAAGACAAAGAAGAGACACATGCACAAAAACGTAGTTATAAACGTATAGGTAGGTATAGGTGGTACTCATCTTTAATTCACAAATGAAGAGTCAGCTTTGTCTAAAGATGCTTCCATGGTCATGTAGCTGGCATAACTATACACCGAAGATGCACGGAACATGGTTACTTTCCCACTGAACTGGTACCTATTTATCTACTTGCATTTACATTCTTTTGAATTGTTAGGTTGGCAGGGCACACACAGAGAGACAGACACATACGCGCTATATGGATATAGATATGGATATGGATAAAAAAGGAACCAATTTTAATATACCTCATAAAATCACCTCCATTATAACATCAGATGTCTATATGATCCCCCCCCCAAAAAAATCATTCATGGAGAAAAAAAACTTAAAGTTGCTCCAATATTCATGTCTCTCTCTCTCTCTCTCTCTCTCTCTCTCTCTCTCTCTCTCTCTCTCTCTCTCTCTCTCTCTCTCTCTCTCTCTCTCTCTCTCTCTCCCTCCCTCCCTCCCTCCCTCCCTCCCTCCCTCCCTCCCTCCCTCCCTCCATCCATCCATCCATCCATCCATCCATCCATCCATCCATCCATCCATCCATCTATCTATCTATCTATCTATCTATCTATCTATCTATCTATCTATCTATCTATCTATCTCATTTATCTATCTATAAGTGATCTTACATAATCCAGCCGGAAGAGTTCAATCAAATATATACAGTATTTGAAATTAACTATTTTTAAAAAACAAAGTCAGAACATCATCCCAGAAAATAAAACATAACACCAACCTATATAGTAACAAAAACACACATCATCATTAGCCATAGTCTTTTTTTAAAATCTAAAATTTAGATTTAGATTTTCCGGGGAGGAGCTAAGCGGAGTGGCTGCAAGAGAACTGCCCTCCGCTCCCGTTGCTTGCCTCTCGTCAAAAATAAAGACCCCCGACCCAACTTATTCTATCCAGTGTGGGTCGGAAGAAAATTGGAAAATCCCGGGGCGCACGCCAGCTTATCCAGACGAGGGAATTCTCCCGAATACGAGGGCCAAGAAGTCGAAAGAGATCACCATGCTCCGACAGACGCCGCCGCTCTAAAATGGCGTCTCCGAAAAACAAAACTTCACAGGAAAACCGTAGAGCTTCCCTGAACTAATCATCTTGTGAGAAGCGTGAAAACGTTGGCCGGGATTTGTAGCAATCTGTGGCAAGCCCGGAGAGAGAAAAAAAGGGATATTGGACAATTCCCAGGTATTTATATTTATATTTATACCGAACGGATTTCCTATGCTGTAATATCGAACGGTTTTCCTATGCTTTAAGAAAAAAAAAAAAAAAAAAAATCTCGGAGCTGACTCTCGGCCACGAAGATTTGGGTTGGGCTCTCTTGCAAAAAGACCATTATTGCTGGTGTGTTGTTGTTTTTTGCCGTGGTTTTATTGCTGCTGCGGCAAGCTGCCCTTTTGGAGAATACTGGCTCCCGGAGATAAGAGCTGAGGTTCGGACTTGCTGCAGATGAGTCGGACAAGAGTGGCACCGGGGACAGCCATTTCGATGTCGTTGCTTGTCATCTTGGCGACGAGAGGCCCTTTGGAAAGAACCCCCCAGAGACTGGACTGGCCTGGTTTCCAGGCGGGCAACCAGGACATTAGACTAACATCATACGGCGTTTGGATCCCAGATCTTCAACTCCTCCGTTATAACCCGCAGTATTGGCGGCGACCAAGCCTGGGACAACATTCTGTTAGGCGAGGGAATGGGCCTGGCTTTCAAACGATCCCCCTTAATGCTAAACGGGACTCAGTTTTCCCTCTACCATCACGGGGGCAGCTGTTGGACATTTTTACTGCTGCAGCAGAGGCAACGGATTTTGGATTCACAAAAAAAAATAACAACAAGACTGAGATTAAGGCAATATTAAGAACTAAGCTATACCGGGTTTGGAGGTTGCCTATATCTGCCTCCTATTGCTCTTATTGTTTTTAACCCCCGGAAATACTGCGATTTTATTAATGGTTTGGGCTATGAATGTGTTATGATTGGGTGATAGAGATTGTGTGACTGACAGTGGTAGAATGAGTGAGCTGGGGATTGGGTCTTTGCCCCCCTCTGCTGAGTGTGGAAACAGAAGCGGAGAGGGGTTTCAGTCCATCCCCAGGCTCAGTATGACTGGTATGCATGGTCTGCTGGGAGAGAGGGGGACCAGTTGGGGGGGGGAAGGGATCTCTGGTGTGAGGGGGGACGGGAGCATTAAGGTCATTACAGGGAGAGGTAGGTATGGCGGGAGCAGGGGGGTAGGCCGCTCTCGGGGAACGAGAACTCGCTGTCTCCAAGCGATTCCTTGTTCCGGCCCCTCTAGTTTGGTTCCATCTTGCTCAACCCGAGGTCCTGGTAATCAGGGATGTCAGGGCCCTGGGCTCAAGCTGCTGCTGTTGAATGCCAGGTCAATTGCCAACAAGGCCCCCCTTGTACGGGATCTAATCCTGGAAGAGGGGGCAGACCTGGCATGCATCACTGAGACCTGGCTAGGCCAGGAGGGGGGGTTCCCCTCTCCGAGATGTGCCCGGACGGGTTCTTAGTGCAGCATCAGCCGCGACCCCAGGGAAGGGGTGGAGGAGTGGCGATTATAGCTCGCCAGAACCTTAATCCTCGAAGGAGCCCTGCCCCGGAGATTGTTGGGTGTGAGACGCTCCTTCTGAAGTTGGACTTAGGGGTCCAGGTGGGCCTTTTGTTAGCGTACCTGCCTCCTAGCTACGTTACAAAGGCCCTGCCTGTTCTGCTCGAGGCGGTAGCAGGGCTGGCGATTGAGTTCCCCAGGCTGATGGTGCTGGGGGACTTTAATCTGCCATCGCCCGGTGAAACCTCGGAGGCAGTCCAGGAGTTCATGGCTTCCATGACAACCATGAACCTGACCCAAGTAGTTCAGGGTCCGACTCATGAGGGGGGCCACACGCTTGACCTTGTGTTTCTTTCGGGGCAGTGGAGAGATGATCTGAGGCTGAGGGGTTTAGTCACAGTACCCTTGTCGTGGTCAGATCATTTCCTTCTGAGGTTGGATTTCATGGCACCACTCCTCCACCGCAAGGAGGCGGGGCCGATTAAGTGGTTCCGCCCCAGGCGCCTAATGGAATCTGAAGGATTTCAGAGGGAACTTGGGGAAATACCTGACTCCCTGGTACACGATTCATCTAAGGCCCTAGTGGCTGCTTGGAATCAGGCAGCAACGGGGGCCTTAGATCGGATTGCGCCTTTGCGGCCTCTCCGTGGCAGCGGATCCCGGCGGGCCCCTTGGTTTACTGAGGAGCTCCGGGAGATGAAGCGCCAAAAGAGACGCCTAGAGCGACGATGGAGAACCAGTAAAGCTGAGTCTGACCGGACACTTTTAAGAACTTACATTAAGTCTTACTTAGTGGCGATAAAGGCGGCAAAATGCGCGTATTTTTCCGCTCTTATTGCGTCCGCCGACTCCCGCCCAGCCGCCCTGTTTAGGGTGACTCGCTCCCTCCTAGCCAAGGAGGGAGTTGAAGATCCCTTGCAGGGCAGAGCTGAGGAATTTTCTCAGTTTCTGGCGGATAAAGTCGTTCAGATTCGGACAGACCTGGACTCCATTTGGACAGGGCAAGCCGAGATGACAGGGGTGAGTCTTAGTCCTGTTATTTGGGACGAGTTTGAACCGGTCACTCCTGAGGATGTGGACAAGGCCATAGGAGCGATGAGCGCCTCCACCTGTTTATTGGACCCGTGCCCCTCCTGGCTGGTTTCTGCCAGCAGGGAGGTGACACGCGGCTGGCTCCAGGCGGTTGTGATCGCTTCTTTGAGAGAGGGATCCATCCCACAGCCTTTAAAAGCTGCGGTGGTGAGGCCCCTCCTCAAGAAGCCTTCCCTGGACCCAGCGGATTTAAAGAACTTCCGTCCAGTCTCCAACTTACCCTTTTTGGGTAAAGTTGTTGAGAAGGTGGTGTCGCTCCAACTCCTGCGGCTATTGGAGGATACTGATTATCTGGATCCCTTTCAATCGGGTTTCAGGCGCGGCTACAGTACGGAGACTGCTTTGGTCGCGCTGATGGATGATCTCTGGCGAGCCCGGGATGGGGGTCACTCCTCCATCCTGGTGCTACTTGACCTCTCAGCGGCTTTCGATACCATTGACCATGGTATCCTTCTGCGTCGTCTTGGGGAGATGGGAGTGGGAGGCACTGTTTTACGGTGGTTCTCCTCCTACCTCTCTGACAGGACGCAGTCGGTGTTGACAGGAGGACAGAGGTCGGCCCCTAGGCCCCTGGTTTGCGGGGTGCCACAGGGCTCGGTCCTCTCGCCCATCCTGTTTAACATTTACATGAAACCGCTGGGTGAGATCATCCGACGACATGGGGTGAGGTATCAGCAGTATGCTGACGATACCCAGTTGTACATCTCCACCCCGTGTCAGTTCAGTGAAGCAGTTGATGTAATGTGCCGCTGCCTGGACGATGTGAGGGTCTGGATGGGAGTGAACAGACTCAGGCTCAACCCAGACAAGACTGAGTGGCTCTGGATATTGCCTCCCAAGGACTATGTCGACTGTCCCTCCTTGGTTCTCGGGGGAGAAAAATTGACTCCCTCAGAACAGGTTCGCAATTTGGGTGTCCTCCTAGACCCACAGCTAAAATTGGAGCAACATCTTTCAGCTGTGGCTAGGGGGACCTTTGCACAAATCCGTCTTGTGCACCAATTGCGACCTTACTTGGAGAGGGAGACCTTGCTCACAGTCACTCATGCCCTTGTCACCTCACGGCTAGACTACTGTAACGCGCTCTACATGGGGCTACCCTTGAAGAGCATCCGGAGACTCCAACTGGTACAGAATGCAGCTGCGCGAGCGGTAGTGGGTGTGCCGAGATACACCCACGTAACACCTCTCCTTCGCCAGCTGCATTGGCTACCAATTAGTCTCCGGTCGCAATTCAAGGTGTTGGTCGTTACCTTTAAAGCCCTACATGGCTCAGGGCCAGGTTACCTGCGGGACCGCATCCTACCACATACCTCCCTAAGACCGGTTAGGTCCCACAGAGAGGGCCTTCTCCGGGTCCCGTCGGCTAAACAATGTCGATTGGCGGGGCCGCGGGGGAGGGCCTTCTCTGTGGGAGCCCCGTCCCTCTGGAACCAACTTCCACCAGAGATCCGGACCATCCCCACCCTGCTGGCCTTCCGTAAAGCCTTAAAAACATGGCTCTTCCGGCAGATGGGGTGAATAGGACAACTAGATTCCCCCTGAATGTTGCTCTCATAATGTTTTTTTTAATTATATTTATAATGTATATTATGACTATTGTTTTTAAAATTGTACGCTTCTTATTTATGTTGTACGCCGCCCTGAGTCCCACGGGATTGGGCGGCCTATAAGAGCGTTTAATAAATAAATAAATAAATAAAAACCATATCAGAACACCCCTGGTAACAGTTTATCTGACCTGGTTTCAGAAATTTTATTAATGTCATTGATGATGGTTATGATTTAACATGAATTCAGATTGTGACAATTGAAGGATATGATTAATTCTAATAGTTTGAGTTGTTTTAGAAACTTTACTATTCAATTATTATAATTCAAAATCCACATGAATGAAGAAAGATAAGCTGAAACACATAAAACATTACTTCAAAGTATGTGATTTTATACTGCATGTAAACTGTACAAAAATAGGCACCAATATAAGGAACCTTAAAGTTTTTTTAGCATCAGATGTTCTTTGGTGTTTATTGCAGGTCTCAGGATAATAATGTAGCATTTGGGGATAAAGATGCAGCCCAGTAAACCCAGGCCGGATGCCAGGATGGAGAAGATCTGCACGGCTACCATGTATTTCCCCTTGGTGCTCAGATATGTGGGAACAAAGGAGATCCAAACACTACAAAATACCAACATGCTGAAGGTGATCAGTTTGGCTTCATTGAAGGCCCCTGGCAGATTTCGAGCCAGAAATGCCACCAAGAAACAGATGGCAGCCAAAAAACCCATGTAGCCAAGAGCAGAGTAGAACATGGTGACAGAGCCTTCATTGCACTGCAGCAGGATATGTTCTGGCTGGGAATGAAAGTCAGAATCTGGGAATGGGGGAAAGATTCCCAGCCATATCATACAGATGCCTACTTGAATTCCAGAGCAGGATAAAACAATAGAGTTGGCCAGACTCTTCCCCAGCCATTTCTTCATGGTGCTGCCTGGCTTTGTGGCCAGAAAGGCCACCACCACCATTACAGTCTTGGCCAGCAAGGAAGACACAGCAACTGAGAAAACAATACTGAAAATGGTTTGTCGAAGGAGACAGGTCATTTTCACAGGGCGACCGATGAATAGAAGGGAGGTCAAGAAAGAAAACAGGAGTGAAACCAGGAGGATGTAGGTGATTTCACAGTTGTTGGCTTTGACTATGGGAGTGTCTCTGTATTTAATGAAGATTCCCAGAATAAAGGCAGTGGTTAGGGACAAAGCTATGGCAAAGAAAGCCAGGATGAGTCCCAACAATTCTTCATAGGTTAAGAAGCTTATACTTTTGGGGACACACTGATCTCGCTTCTTATTGGAATACTGGTCATCTGGACACTTTTCACAATGGACTGCATCTGAGAAAAAATGGTTAGCATGTATCTGTTTCTGCAGCTGTGGGAGCATGAAAACCGCATCAGAAATCAATTACTTCATTTTGAAGGAATAATATAATATTTCTGCCCAGGGATATTCATATGACACAACATTAGTTAAAGCAATCAACACTCTTTTTAAAGGTTGAAGACGAATGTGATTATCAGCTCTCAAAACTTGTCCTCTTTCCCAAAATCATGCAAGACTGATGTACGCCGCCCTGAGTCCTTAGGGAGTTGGGCGGCATATAAGAATTCCAAAATAAATAAATAAATAAATAAGAAAGTAACAAGTCAATAGGAAGCAGCAACCTTTCATTATTTATTTTAATGCTCACTTCATCATACAAAATTTGGTGATAGTGCCCAATCTTTCAAAAGTTTGTGGATGCCTTCAAGAAATGTCATGATTTTCTTGCTTCTTGATCAACCCCCCCCACCTTAAAATCAATAGAGAATAATGATTGTATCCTGATTTTTTGTTGTTGTTTTTGGAGCTACCCACTGTACCTTCTTGCCCAGAGAATGTTCCTTCCCCACACAGAGAACAGTCGTAGCAGCAAACTGGGGCTCCCTCTCTCACAAGCTTGGCATAACCCGGGGAGCAACTTTCTGTACATCTTGAATAAGGCAGCCTCTAAACATAAACAGAAAGATTAGTCAGGGCAATATAGGAATTAGAAGGGTTTACTGAAATCAACTGGCTTCCAGAAGCTCAGGAGCACATTGAGCAAAATAAGTCAAGGAGTAGTGGCATGAACATTAATTACTCTGCTTGGAAGGGGCAAATGAAAGGTCATTCTCTTTCTCTATCAGTCTCCATTGTAGATCCCAAAACAGACTCATTGCCTTATTCTTCATTCCAAAGGAAAGTAGTTCCATTGCAAAAGGTGTTTCTTCTTAGGGCATGTATGAGAATGCTATATCTCTATCTTTGCTTTCTCAGGAAACCTTCAACATCTAGCTTTCTCTAGAGTCCCCATCTTTCTCTCCTACAACTAGTCATTGTATCATCATATGCAAATGACTTTTTTAGCTGCCCTCATTTTCCTCACCACATTCTCAGTGATATCTTTCTCTTATGCAATTCTGTGGACTAAACCCTTCATATTCTGGATTTTCTCCCAAAGGTGCTTTTTCAAAAGACAACTGATCTTTGTTTTCCCTTGAAGACGTTTCACTTCTCATTCCAGAAGCTTCTTCAGTTCTGACTGAATGGAGGAGTATGGAAGGATTTATATTCCTTGCAGTCATCTGGTTGTTAGCAGTCTTTCTGAAAGTTGCTGAGGCCGCTTGGAATTTATCTGTGCCCTAAGGGTCACATGAATAGTGCAAATGGGTGTGGAAACTTTTTTCAACTGCTGAATCTATATCCTGTTTACAACACAGTCTTTTCAGCAGTTCCAAATCCTTCCATCCTCCACGATTCAGTCAGAACTGAAGAAGCTTCTTGGATGAGAAGCAAAACATCTTCAAGGGAAGACAAAGTCCAGATGCCTTTTGAAAAAGCACCTTTGGCACAACCATGACCTGGATGACCTAGAACAGTGATGGCGAACCTATGGCATGGGTGCCACAAGTGGCACGCTGAGCCATATCAGTGGGCACGCGAGCTCAGGTCCGGCATGCATGTGTGTGCTGGCCAGCTTATTTTCTGGCCTTCTGGGCCCACTGGGAGTCGGGAAACAGGCTGTTTCCAGCCTCCGGAAGGGATGGGGAAGGCTGTTTTCGCCCTCCCCAGGCTCCTAGAAAGGCTCTGGAACTTGGGGAGAGCAAAAAAATGGGCCTTCCGGTTCAACTGGAAGATGGCAAATGGGCCATTTTCTGCCTCCGGAGGGTGGGGAATGCCGTTTTTGCCCTCCCCAGGCTCCTAGAAAGGCTCTGGACCCTGGGGAGTGTGAAAAATGGTCGTGCCATTGCGTGCCGGGAACGGGGGGGTCACGCATGCATGCGCGGGTGGACGCATGGAATTATGGGTGTGGGCATGCACATGCGTGATCCCCCGCACGCCCCCCTTTTTTGGCATGTGAACCAAAAAAGGTTTGCCATCACTGACCTAGAATCTCCATAGACATTCTGGATTTTCTCTTACTGAAAACAAGATAATTTATAATTTATGGCAAATTATTCCAGTTTAATAATGTAGATTGCAAATCCCGCAATACAATGCAGCAGGTTCCAGTGTGTGATAGATTATTGTAAAACCTCTAAAGTAAAATAATATCTAAAAAATTAATGAGACTTTAAGTTCTCTTATTTGGAAATTATCTCAATTGGCCTCAATTTCTGAGCAGAAAAATTTTCAGATATAGAGAAAAAAGCAGCCTCAACTACTTTGTTAAATAAAGTTGGCCATTGGATGGCACTTTGATTGACAGAAATCTTGACGTCCAAGGAGGCTTCACTTTCTAAACTCCCAATTTTCACCCCGGCATATGACTTGTTCCAAACTGATGTCCACTGCATGATATCAAAGTCACCAACAGGAACTCCATTTTCATCAAAAGAAATCCCATCTCTGGAAATATTGTGATGTTGGAAGTTTCTCAGGAACTTATGAAGCTGCATAAAAACATAGAAAAAACATGACAATTTGAGCCTTCATTCAGTGTTTTTCTTGCTCTTGTTCTCGATTGGAGGTACTCTGAATAATTCAACCTCTTCAAATCACCACTACAGTCTGAAGGATATTGATTTAGCCGGGGTGGGCTTCAAAAATTTTAGTAAAGGTTTCTCTGCTTGGTTGCTGGGTGGGAATGGCCATGGTGGGCGTGGCCTAATCGGCCTTCTGCACCATGGTGGAGGGGTGGGTGTTTTCGCCCTCCTCGGGCTCCGGAGGCTCTCTGGAGGCCAGAAATGGGCCCATTTCCAGCCTTCCAGAGCCTCCGCGAGGCCCGTTTTCCACTCTCCCCGAGCCTCCATGCTGACCCTGCACTTACCTGGCATCCAAAGTAGGCCGTGTGGAGACTCCTGGGAGGGGAGGGTTGGGGTGGGAGGGACAATTTGGGTTGGGATGGGGCAGGTTGGTTGGGGCAAGGCCAGTCAGGAGTGGGATTTGTGTGGTTCGCCGAACCACACAGAATCTTCGCTAGAGGATCGCCCAAACCCGGAAGAACCCGGAGCAGTCCATCTGAGACAAGATCATTTGCAGATATGGGAAAACTTGTAATGGGAGAAGATTGAGAATACAATTTTACCATCAATCCTGATCAAGATGAATTTAGCGGACTTTAACTTTGGGCTAGCAATGTAACAGAAATTGCACAGTGATAATATCTCTTTCAAAGAATAGCTATGGAAGCATATCCATTAGTTCAGGAGATGTGTGGATGAACCTTTTGTTGCCCCTGGAACATCCTTTGATTTATATCTTGTTGCTATATTAGAAACTTTTAGCCAGCAAAGTCCGATTTTAATCCAGAACAAACAATCCAGCTGAACTCCTTAGCTTGGAGACTAGATCACTTTGTGATCACAATAAAGGGTTGAGGTTTGTTGGAATATTCTGATGCTTGTTTAATTTTGAAAATTATGTTGTCACCATAGAGCTATTTCTGTCCCAAAACATCCCAAAATAGCACAGATTATTTAACTTTGGAAGTTTTTTCTCTATCATCTCTAACTCACTGTTAGGGTTCCAAGTAATACGCCCATAGCAAACAGGACTCTGAGGCAAGCAGGTCCCACAAATATCAGTTTTATTGGACATATCATATAAGCATAGGCTGGTGAAAAATGACTCTAAATGTTCCCGCAGTTTTCACCTAATTAAAAGTAAAAGTTTTCCTCCCCTTTCCAAACAGTCACAAAGTCCAATCAAGGTGTCATCCGGTGTGTCCTTGGTTCCCAGGAGAAAATATTTTGTTTTGGTTACAAAATCCCAGCTATCTCTATTCCCCTCTCCCTATCCCTCAGCTCCAGTGAGGCAACACTGAAGCATCAAAATGGCCTCAGTCAGATCAGCTTCAGAGTGGACACTCACTCTCAAATACCACAAATTGGGCAACTGCTCTTAGGAATATTTCACCCCCCTCTACATCTAATTTAATATTGAGGAATTGGAAGGGGAGAATCAATGGAACCTCAAAGGAGAAGACTTACCTGCCATGGCTGTACAATCTGGGGTGGTTGGTGGTCTCCAACTTGCATTCTCCTCTTACTCCATTGGGAGGAAGAGGCAGCACTGAGGACCCAGGCCACAATTTGAATTATTTGGGAAATACGGGAGGAATCCTGAGACAGGATTCTTGCAATCACATCATGGGGTGGGAATTCCCAGTTCTCCTTTTCTCTGCATTTTTCCCAAACTTTCTTAGATAACACAGGACTTGAATAAGAACACTGGAACGCTTCCTTTCCATACAATATGACCATAGATGCATAAGAATTAAAGTCATAATACTGATTCCTTCTCTTTGTCTGGATGAGGAAGGAAAACAAAGCATATTTATTTTGGAGATCAACCCAGAGGTCAAAAATACCTACACTTTTAGCTGTCAAAGTTGTTGCAATCCACACTCTTCCCACAATGGATTTATTAGTCATATCAATGTTTTGTATTGTTGCTGCTAATATTACTGAGGCCTGAAAATCCAGTTGGCATACTATAATTTTTATTTGACTCTCGATAAGAGAACGGAACATTTCCCTTTTTTCTTGCATGAGAGTTTCTCCAGCACTTGTCTTCATATTTGCTTCTGGGACGGTTCCTGAGAGGACAATGCAAATCCCAATTTTTAGGGCGAGAATTTCCAAGTGTCTTTTGAATGTTTCTCCTTTTTCATTGTCCTGAGAAAGGAGGCCGATCCACGTCCATTGGAACTGCAGGAGCAGCTTGACAATTGCTGAGTAAGGAGGTTCTTGGTTTGGGGTCATCCGATATGAAAAAGGAAAACGATGATTTTGCTCAGCCATCTGGTTGATGACACTATAGTTGATCTAAGATAAAAGAGAAGGTATTGGTAGTTTGTGACAGTTTTGATGATAAAAGTCAGATGGTAAATCTAAGGGCCTTTCCCCACTGCTGAGAGGTATTTCTAACGATAACTGCATGAATTTTGCTAGTTCCCTTGATGTTCTGTCCTGTTGTCTTGTATGCTCCCTTTGAAACCAGGGAGCTCTGAATTATCTGTGGGTGGTGTTCATGCGTGGTCCTCATAGAGCACACCCTTCTGGTCGCATTATAACTCTGTGGGTCACCCATCCACTCAGTCAATTAGTCAATCAGAATAGAGCTGGAAAGTCTTCTCATCCAATCACCTGCTCAAGCAGGAGACCCTAGTCCAGGGGTTTCAAACTCAAGGGCTGGGGTGCTTAGATCTGGCCCATGGGGCCGCCCAGGAAATAGCAAAGGATCAGCCCGCGATGATTCTGTGAGGGAAAATGGAGCTAGAGAGGGCCGTGCATTGCCCTCCCGAGCTCCATTTTGGCTGGCAGAGGGTTGCAGGAGGCTGTACAAGCTGAAAACGGAGCTCAGGAGCCCGTTTTCCCTGGCAGAGCATTCGGGCTACCACAGGTGCCCCTGACACAAGTGAGGTCATGCTGACCACACCCACCTTGTCCACGCATTCCCCCAAGGTCAAACACAACCCTGATGCAGCCCTCAATGAAATCGAGTGACACCCGTGCCCTAGTCCAACCCACTGCTTAAGCTGGAGACCCAATACCATTTCAGACAAGTGACTGTCCATTCTCTTCTTAAAAACCCCCAGTGATGAAGCACCCACAACTTCTGATGGCAAGCTGTTCCAATGGTTAATTGACCTCAAAGCCTTAATTCCAGTTTGCTTCCTTCCTTTATTAGTTTTCATCCATCGTTTCTTGTCCTGCCATCTGGTGCTTTGGAAAATAAATTGACCTCTTCCTCTTTGTGGCAGCCTCTCAAATACTGGAATACTGCTATACACTCGTGGAATATCTTTTTAAACTGACAAACATATTAATTTCTCATAGATTATTACTGATTATTTGATTGCTTCATATGTTGGGCTTGAAATATTGTTTGTTATATCCTCCTCAGCAATTGTTTAATATTGGTATATTATTTCATTGTCTTCATTCATATAATTGATTTCAAATATTTCTATATAAACTCTTTGTTGTTGTTGTTGTTGTTGTTGTTGTTGTTTTTGTTGTTGTTGTTAGTTGAGAAGTCATATACGACCCATCGCGACCACATGGATAACATTCTTCCAGGCCTTCCTGTCTTCTGCCATTCTCTGGAGTCCATTTAAGCTGATGTCTACTGCTTCAGTGACTCCATCCAGCCACCTCTTTCTCTGTCATCCCCTTCTTCTTTTGCTCTCAGTCTTTCCCAGCATTAGGCTCTTCTCCAGTGAGTCCTTCCTTCTCATTAGGTGGCCAAAGTACTTGAGTTCCATCTTCAGGATCTGGTCTTCTAAAGAGCAGTCAGGGTTAATCTCCTTTAGGACTGACCGATTTGATCACCTTGCAGACTCGCAGAATTATTCTCCAGCGCCATAGTTGAATGGCCTCAATTCTTTGGTGCTCAGCCTTCCTTATGGTCCAAATTTCACAGCCATACATTGCAACTGGGAAAACCATAGCCTTGACTATAGGCACTTTTGTTAGCAAGGTGATGCCTGTGCTTTTTAGTATGCTGTCTAGATTTGCCATAGCTTTCCTCCCCAGGAGCAAGCGTCTTTTAATTTCTTGGCTGCAGTCCCCATCTGCAGTGATCTTGGATCCCAGGAAAATAAAATCTGTCACTACCTCCATTTCTTCCCCATCCATTTGCCAGGAATTGAGAGGGCTGGATGCCATGATCTTAGTTTTCTTAATGATGAGTTTCAAGCCAACTTTTGCACTCTCCTCCTTCACCTGCATCAAGAGGCTATTTAGTTCCTCTTCGCTTTTTGCCATTAGAGTGGTGTCATCTGCATATCTGAGGTTGTTGATATTTCTCCCGGCAATCTTAATTCCAACTTGTGATTCATCTAGTCCCGCCTTTCTCTTGATGTGTTCTGCAAATAAGTTAAATAGGCAGGGCGACAGTATACAGCCTTGCCGAACTCCTTTCTCAATATTGAACCAAACAGTGGTTCCGTGTCCAGTTCTCACTGTTGCTTCTTGACCCGCATATAGGTTTCTCAAGAGACGAATAAGATGGTCTGGTATTCCCATCTCTTTAAGAACTTAACACAATTTGTTGTGATCTACACAATCAAAGGCTTTAGCATAGTCAATGAAGCAGAAGTAGATGTTTTTCTGGAACTCCCTAGCTTTCTCCATGATCCAGAGTATGTTGGCAATTTCATCTCTAGTTCCTCTGCTTCTTTGAAATCCTTCTAGCTCTCGGTCCACATACTGCTGGAGCCTAGCTTGTAGGATTTTGAGCATAACTTTGCTAGCATGTGAAATGAGTGCAATGGTGCAATGGAGTTTGAACATTCTTTGGCATTGCCCTTCCTTGGAATTGGAATGTAAACTGACCTTTTCCAATCCTGTGACCACTGTTGAGTTTTCCAAATTTGCTGGCAAATTGAGTGTAGCACTTTTACTGCATCGTCTTTTAAGATTTTGAATAGCTCAGCTTGAATACTGTCACTTCCACTAGCTTTGTTGGCTTCCTAAGGCCCATTTGACTTCATATTCCTGGATGTCTGGCTCGAGGTCAGTGGCCACCCCATCGTGGCTATCAGGGACATTAAGCCCATTCTTGTATAGTTCTTCTGTGTAATTTTGCCACCTCTTCTTAATCTCTTCTGCCTCTGTTAGGTCCCTGCCATTTTGGTCCTTTATCATGCCCATCTTTGCATGTAACATTCCCTTCATCTCTGGTCCTCCCTATTCTATTGTTTTCTCCTATTTCTTTGCACTGTTCATTTAAGAAGGCATTCTTATCTCTTCTAGCTATTCTCTGGAATTCTGCGTTCAATTGGGTGTATCTTTCTCTTTCTCCCTTGCCTTTCACTTCCCTTCTTTCCTCAACTATTTGCAAAGCTTCCTCAGTCAATCATTTTGTTTTCTTGCATTTCTTTTTCTTTGGGATGGTTCTAGTTGCTACCTCTTGTACAATGTTGTGAACCTCCGTCCATAATTCTTCAGGCACTCTGTCTATCAGATCTAATTCCTTAAATCTATTTGTCACCTCTACTGTATGCTCATCAGGGATATGATTTAGTTCATACCTGAGTGGCCTAGTGTTTTTCCCTACTTTCTTCAATTTAAGCCTAAATTTTGCAACAAGGAGCTCATGATCCTGAGCCACAGTCAGCTCCCAGTCTTGTTTTTACTGACTGTATAGAGCTTCTCCATCTTTGGCTGCAGAGCACATAGTTAATCTGATTTCTGTGTTGACTATCTGTTGATGTCCATATGTAGAGTTTCTATATATTTCTAGGTTCTACCATATCGCAAGATCTAAAATGGACACCTAACATCAAAAACGTCATCAAAAAAGCACAACAAAGAATGTTCTTTCTGCGCCAACTCAGAAAGCTCAAATTGCCCAAGGAGCTGCTGATACAGTTCTACAGAGGAAATATTGAGTCTGTCATCTGCACCTCTATAACTGTCTGGTTTGGTTCTGCAACCCAACAAGACAGACACAGACTTCAGAGGATAATTAGAATTGCAGAAAAAACAATTGCTACCAACCTGCCTTCCATTGAGGACCTGTATACTACATGAGTCAAAAAGAGGGCTGTGAAAATATTTACTGACCCCTTGCATCCTGGACATAAACTGTTTTAACTCCTACCTTCAAAACGACGCTATAGAGCACTGCACACCAAGACAACTAGACACAAGGACAGTTTTTCCCCGAACGCAATCACTCTGCTAAGCAAATAATTCCCTCAACACTGTCAAACTATTCACTAAGTCTGCACTACTATTACCATATTTTTTGGAGTATAAGACGCACCTTTCCCCCCCTAAATGAGGGTGAAAATTTGGGTGTGTCTCATACACGGAATGTAGCCCCGCCCAGCCTCTCAAATGGAGGTTTCAGGGGCTGAAAAAATTCTCTGAAATGGAGGTTTGAGAGGCTGGAAAAAATCCTCTGAAACGGAGGTTTCAGGGACTAAAAAATCCTCTGAAACGGAGGTTTCAAGGGATGGAAAAGCAAGACGCAGAGCTCACAACTAACAAACTTGTTGCTAAAGTTCACCTCTGGGAACAGCTGTTTGAGGGTATTCCAGGAGGCAGATTCACCCACCAATCAGCTTTTTTTCTTATTTTCCTCCCCAAAAACTAAGGTGCGTCTTATACTCCAGTGCGTCTTATAGTCCGAAAAATATGGTAATTTTCTCATTGTTCCCATCACCCATATCCTCCTACTAATGACTGTATGACTGTAACTTGTTGCTTGTATCCTTACGATTTACCTTGACTGGTTCCTAATATGATTTGATTGTTTATTTGTACTCGGACTATCATTAAGTGTACCTTATGATTTTTGAGGAATGTATCTTTTCTTTTATGTACACTGAGAGCATAAGCACCAAAGAAAAACTCCTTGTGTATCCAATCACACTTGGCCAATAAAAAATTCTATTCTATTCTATTCTAAAATCGTCTTTTGGGTTGTTGGAAAAATGTGCTATGACCATCATATTCTCTTGACAAAATTCTACCAGCTTGTACCCTGCTTAATTTTGTACTCCAAGGCCAAACTTGCCTGTTATTCCAGTAATCTTTTGGCTTCCTACTTTAGCATTCTAATAACCCATGATGATAAGGACATCATTTTTTGGTCTTAATTCTAGAAGGTGTTGTAGGGCATCATGGAACTGGTCAACTTCAGCCTCTTCAGCACCAGTGGTTTGGGCATAGACTTGGACTACTGTGATGTTGAATGGTTTGCCTTGGATTCAAACTGAGATCATTCTGTAATTTGGGGGATTGTATTCTAGTACTGCTTTTCCTACACTTTTATTGACTATGAAGGCTACTCCATTTCTTCTGAGGGATTCTTGTCCGCAGAAGTATACATGATGGTCATCTACATTAAATTCACCCATTCCTGTCCATTTTAGTTCGCTGATTCCTAAGATGTCGATGTTCAGTCTTGTCATCTCTTGTTTGACCACGTCCAGCTTGCCTTGATTCATGGATCTTACATTCCAGGTTCTTATGGAGTATAGAGCTTTACAGAATCAGTCTTTCCTTTCACCACCAGATACATCCAGAGCTGAGTGTCCTTTCGACTTCGGCCCAGTCGCTTCATTCTTTCTGGCACTACTAGTACTAGCTCTCAGCTCATTACCAGTAGCATATTGGACACCTTCCGACCTGAGGGGCTCATCTTCCAGCATCATATCTTTTTACCTTTTGGTACTGTCCATGGGGTTTTCATGGCAAAGATACTGGAGTAGGTTGCCATTTCCTTCTCCAGTGGATCACGTTGTGTCACAGTTCTCTGCTATGACCTGTCCATCTTGGGTGGCCCTGCATGGCATAGCTCGTAGCTTCATTAGGCTAGGGGAGCCCCTTCACCACGACAAGGCAGTGATCCATGAAGGTGACACATGTATATACACATACATATACAATGCATGTGTGTGTGTGTGTGTGTGTGTGTGTGTGTGTGTGTGTGTGTGTGTGTGTGTGTGTGTGTATACAGTGGTGGGCTGCAACCAGGTTAACAACAGGTTCTGTGAGCACACGCTTTGTGTGCGTGCGCAGCGTTCAAAATACACCAATTTCAAGCTCTACAGCTTACCTTCTAGGGCAGCCCCGCTAAGTAAAACAGCTGAGGCGCAGAAATCCACTGTGCCATGCAAATCAGCTGAGCTGAAAAACGCAGAAATATAGGACAGGATAGGGTGGGGGCAGGTGAGTGGGGCCAACTGATCGCCAGAACTACCGGTTCGTTAGAAAAGGTCCAAAATGGCGGCAGCCCAGCACTTTATGTATACACAAATACTTAGTGAATTAAACATTCTTTCAACTCTTCTAATATTTACTCTCTGATTTTCAATTTATTTGGAGAAATATATACAAGTGCTACCTTCTAGGCAAATCTGAACAATTTATAACACGGAATTAATTTTATTTGGCTTTATACCTGTGGAATTTTATAGATGCTCAAAACATTAGATATATGATCAAAGAGTTCAGAATCCATCTCTTCAAGAATTGCCAGCAGGTTCTTTTGTCTTCCACATCTGTAGTTTGGGACGTTCTCCTGCCCTGTAGACAGCACATCCAGCATGGCCTCATATGTCATTCTTGCACTGAAAAAGTTTTGATAGATGTTGTAGCCCAGGGTGATGTTGGGTAAGAGCCTTGAATTCTGGTTGACTTCATGAACAGCCAACAAAAAAGGCAGAATGTGGTAGAAGTTGTTCTCACTGCAGCATAAGAAATTTCATCATATTTTTTTGCTCTATATCAATGATTTATGTGATCAACATAAAAGCATGTTGTAAAATTATTCAATTCTACACATAATTCTGTTGTTTTGCAAAGTGATATCGACTATGTGTCTGAATGGTCATCTATTTGGCAACCTCAAATTTCGATTAATAAATGCTCTGTCTTACATATTGGTAAATGTAATCAGAATGTCAAGTATAAGCTAGGTGGAATTGATCTAGCAGATGACCCTCACCTTGTTAAGGACCCAGGTGTACTTATCTCTGACAATTTATGCTCCAAAGCTCACTGTAACAGCATTGCTAAAAAAGCATTAAGATTTGTAAATATAATTTTGCGAAGCTTTCTTTCTGGAAACATTGTATTGCTAATTCGAGCTTGTAAAACTTATGCTAGACCAATTTTAGAGTATTGTTCAACTGTTTGGAATCCCCACCATATATCTGACATCAGTACAATCGAGCGGGTTCAGAAGTACTTCATGAGAAAAGTCTTGCACTCTTCTGTACACAATAGAATTCCTTATGCTACTAGGCTCGAAATTCTCGGTTTGGATAACTTAGAACTGCATCGCTTGAGATCAGAGCTAGATATTGCATACAAAATTATACATAGTAATTTTGTAAATGACTTTTTCTGTTTTACTCGCAATAATACACAGGCTAACAACCACTTTGAACTTAATGTAAATCGTTCTAAACTTGACTGTAAAAAAAAGTATGATTTCTGTAATAGAGTTGTCAAATTCTGGAATGCCCTACCTGATTCAGTTGTCTCAGCTACAAATTTTCACAGTTTCAGTCACAAAATGACTTCCATGGACCTTACTTCATACTTAAGGGGTCAATAGAGGGAGCGTGCATAAGTGCACTAACTTGCTTATCATCCTTGTCCTTGTATTTTTATTCTTTTATTCTTGTTCCCGTTTTTGTTTGACAAATTCCAATAAATATATCAGCACATATATATGTAAATCTTCAGTTTGGATTTTCATGAAAGCATGCCATATTTACTGTAGCTTTATAACTATATAGTGCAATCCCAAAAAGATAATGAGATACTCATTATTCAATTAAATTATTCAATTTATTTGGACTTTGCATGTGATAGACATTGTTGAAATTTCTATGAGAAGAACAGTCCCATTGATACCACTAGGAGCTTCTTGTCAAAAGAAATATCAGAGAGAGATAGCAAGCTTGTAATGTCAGGATCAAAGGAATCCCATCAAAATGTTCATTTTCTCAACATTATGACTTGGGAGGGAAAATGAGGAAAATTATTCTTATAGTTCAGTAGCCAGGTAAGGAAAACAGTTACAATAGTAAGAAACCTCCACACCTTCTTTTACTCAAAAAGAAAGTGTGAAAGTTTCTTACTATTGTAACTGTTTCAATCTGCTTAGAATAAACTTTTGCAAAACGAAAGCATTTATTTTATTTACTTACCGATTTGCAAAGCTAATATATCACTCATATCAATTCACAACAATCCATAAAATGTCATTAAAATCATACCCTTAACCCCAGGCACCAGACTACATATGGTCATAGCCCCATCCTAGCCCAATGCTTGGGAAAAGATCTGTATCTTCTGACGCCTTCAGAATAGAATAGAATAGAATAGAATAGAATAGAATAGAATAGAATAGAATAGAATAGAATAGAATAGAATAGAATAGAATAGAATAGAATAGAATAGAATAGAATAGAATAGAATAGAATAGAATTCTTTATTGGTCAAGTGTGATTGGACACACAAGGAATTTGTCTTTGGTGCATATGCTCTCAGTGTACATAAAAGAAAAGATACATTTGTCAAGAATGGTTGTCATAGGGTTCAAGTAAGCAATCAGGAAACAATCAATTTTAATATAAATCGTAAGGATACAAGCAACAAGTTACAGTCATACAGTCATAAGTGGGAGGAGATGGGTGATAGGAACAATGAGAAAAATTAATAGTAATAGTAATGCAGCCTAGTGAATAGTTTGACAACCGTGAGGGAATTATTTGTTTAGCAGAGTGATGGTGTTCGGGAAAAAACTGTTCTTGTGTCTAGTTGTCTTGGTGTGTAGTGCTCTATAGCGACGTTTTGAGGGTAGGAGTTGAAGCAATTTATGTCCAGGATGCGAGGGGTTAGTAAATATTTTCACAGCCCTCTTTTTGACTCGTGCAGTATACAGGTCCTCAATGGAAGGCAGGTTGGCATTAATTGGAATACAGCTCACCTGTCTGGAACCCGCACTGCATATCAGACAGAAATACAATCGAGAGAGTCCAGAAATATTTCACAAGAAGAGTCCTTCACTCCTCCGCTCACAACAAAATACCTTATTCCACCAGACTTGAAATACTGGGATTAGACAATTTACGCCTCCGATCTGATCTAAATGTAGTTCATAAAATCATATACCAAAATGTCCTTCCTGTTAATGACTACTTCAGCTTCAACCGCACCAATACACGAGCACGTAATAGATTCAAACTAAATGTAAAGCGCTCCAAACTCGACTGCAGAAAATACGACTTCAGCAACAGAGTGATCAATGCCTGGAATGCACTACCTGACTCTGTGGTTTCTTCCCCAAACCCCAAAAACTTTAACCTTAGACTGTCTACAGTCGACCTCTCCTCGTTTCTAAAAAGTGTGTAAGGGGCGTGCATAAGCGCACCAGCGTGCCTACCGTCCCTGTCCTACTGTCCTATTGTCCTCTTTTATCGTTACTTTTTACTTATGTTTATACAAATTACTACTATACACGTTTGACAAATAAATAAATAAATAAATAAATAAATAAATAAATAAATAAATAAATAAATAAATAAATAAATAAATTGTTTTTTCTGCAGTTCTGATTATCCTCTGAAGTCTGTGTCTGTCTTGTTGGGTTGCAGAACCAAACCAGACAGTTATAGAGGTGCAGATGACAGACTCAATGATTCCTCTGTAGAACTGTATCAGCAGCTCCTTGGGAAGTTTGAGCTTCCTGAGTTGGCGCAGAAAGAACATTCTTTGTTGTGCTTTTTTGATGACGTTTTTGATGTTAGATGACCATTTTAGGTCTTGAGATATGATGGAAACTAAAAATTTGAAGGTCTCTACTGTTGATACTGTATTGTCTAGTATTGTAAGAGGTGATAGGATCGGAGTGTTTCTCCTAAAGTCTACCACCATTTCTACGGTTTTGAGTATGTTCAGTTCCAGATTGTTCCAGTCACACCACGAGGCTAGTTGTTCAACCTTCTGTCTGTATGCGGTTTCATCATTGTCTCGAATGAGGCCAATCACTGTTGTATCATCTGCAAACTTCAGTAGTTTAACAGATGAATTGTTTGAGATGCAGTCATTGGTATATAGAGAGAAGAGAAGTGGTGAGAGTACACAGCCTTGGGGGGGCCCCTGTGCTAATTGTACAGGTATCTGATGTGATTTTGCCTAGCCTTATTAACACAGAATTATAATAAGGGATGCTACCAAGTGTATATTGTGTACGCTGTGATTATATTATATGATTTCTTCCTCTTATACCACTCTGGAGATGACTAACAGCTGGATTCAAGGGTTGGATTAGCAAGAGATATTACCTATCTGAAGATGGATATCACTTCAACAAGCCTTCTTTAGACCTAGATATTTGCTGCAGAATATTCATGGCTTTAGAGTTATTGTCTTATATTCCAAAGTTAACTACAATTAATGTGATTCCTCTCTGACTAAACATTAACTTGTGGAAGAACTTAAAAGGAACTTTGCAAACTCAGGTTTTACAAAATCGGCATATTCCCCAGGAGCCTTTCCTCTAAAGCAAATTGGGAGAAGCAATAATGACTTTCCTTTCTCAAGGTGAGGAATAGAAGGAATGAAATCCAGAGAGATTAGCAAAAATGTTTAAGAACAAATTGATGAAGTATTGGAAATGTAATCATATACCTGGCTCTTTTTACCATATGTGGTGGACTTGTATGGAAGCTAAAAAATATTGGACAGAGGTTCAAATATGGATTGAAAATTGTTTAAAACAAAGTATTGATTTAAAAACTGAAATATTTTTATTAGGCATGCTGCTAGAAAAATTTAACAAAGAAGAAATATACTTAATTGTTCACATAGTGACTGCCGCTAGAATTGTATATGCACAAAATTGGAAGTTGAATAGAATACCAACAGAAAGAGAAGTATTAAGAAAGATAAAGGACTGTGCAGAAACGAATAGACTTACAATGAAAATTAAAGATAAAGAAGACTCGGAGTTTTATAAAGTTTGGGGGAAATTTTATGAATGGGTTGAAAAAGAAGATAGATAAAATTATTCAATGTAAATTTAATATAGAAGAGATAGAGAAATGAGAAATATGATTGTGATAACTCGGATGACAAAAAGAGAAAAGGAGGTAGCATTAAATATATATATATATATATATATATATATATATATATATATATATATATATATATATATATATATATATATATATATATATATATATATATATATATATATATATATATATATATATATATATATATATATATATATACATACATACATACATACATACATACATACATACATACATACATACATACATACACACACAGTATTTTTCGGAGTATAAGACGCACCGGAGTATAAGATGCACCTTAGTTTTTGGGGAGGAAAAGAGGGGAAAACAATCTGCCTACCAGGTATTCATCTGGCTAGCATCCTTAGTCTGGTCAGCTTCAGCACATTATTTTATCTCCTGGTTAGGACTTAAAAAAACCTTCTTCTGAGAGAGTAACAATGAAAGAGCTTGCAAGCCAGTAAGAGCTCGGAAGATCGTTAGCACCTGGTTAGGGCTAGAAAAAAAAACTTCTTTGGAGCAAGTAGAGCAATGAAAAAAAAAACCCTGCAAAGACTTAGGGCTGGAAAAACATTATTCTGAGAGAGTAACAATGAAAGAGCCTGCAAGGTAAGAGCTGGGAAGATCCGTTAGCACCTTGTTAGGGCTGGAAAAAAAAGCTACATTCGAAGTATAAGATGCACCCAAATTTTCAGCCACTTTTAGGGAGGAAAAAGGTGCGTCTTATACTCTGAAAAATACGGGAAATATAAATATAAATATAAATATAAATATAAATATAAATATAAATATAAATATAAATATAAATATAAATATAAATATAAATATAAATTATATATAAATTATATATAAATTATATATAAATTATATATAAATAAAATTTACCAGAAATTAAAGCAGAATATATTGGCAATAGAAATTAACATTTAAGGATACGAATATTTGAATTGAAAAGTGAGTAAAGTTGATTAGTCTCTCTTTATTAAATTGAAAATTAGTTACTGAAGTTATAGGGTTTTTTTAGATAAGCTGAAAAATTAGAAATTTGAAATGTGACTTAGGATATTCTATTATTCTTATGTTAGAGATATTATAAATACATGTTTACTTATTGGGTATATATGCTGTTATGTATGTATGTGTTTTTAAGGTGGAGAAAAATAAAAAAAACTTTTTCAAAAAAAAGGAGAAATGAAATAATTCCTAGAAAAGACATTGGAACAGGTAAAATCAATCCCCAGAATCCTTGGACGTGCTGACAATTACCTTTTCAGTTGGTGGGTTGGAGGCTTGGAGAATGAAAATTGATACAATAGAGCTCCGATTCCAGACATTATTCCAGTAATCCAGTAGTCTCCTGGCTTGTAGTAATGGAACCACTCCTTTTCTTCTATTATCACCTTAAATGGACATTTTATCAGCATACTGGCACAGGGAATTTGAGACAGAAGCAGAAGCAGAAGCAGAAGCAGAAAAAAGTGTGTATGCAGCAGCAGCAACATTTGACATATACAGTATTCTGCAATAAATCCTTCCTATAGTTCTTTCTTCAGCACAGAGTTAAATCTCAGAGATCACAGAAGACCACAACTACAGTGAAGAAGGTCCAGTTTGCCCCCAGATTTGGAAGAGCTATTTGCAATTTCAGACTGCTACAGTATTTGCCCAGTTTTACCCCAAACTCTGATCTCATCACAGGAGGCTGTTACAAATCAGATTATCACATGCTGTCTATCCCCTTTGTTGTCACATTGATTGGCAACTAATTGTGGTGGTGGAAATTCCAAAGGAGAATAAATAATCATGATTATTTTAATAATTAGAAGGGGAATTGGGAACGAGCATTGCCATAAAAGTGTGCCGTTGGAGAAAAGAGTTTTGTTTGACTCAGGAGAATAATCCTAATTCGAGAGTCAAGAAAGGAACAAATCAGGGAAGTTTGATTGTTTTTCTAGTCTCCAAACTTATTATTGCATTTCTAAAGTTTAAAATGTGGAAAAACAGTTCAATGTTCTTGAACTAGGCAGTGGGCCATTATAATTCCTTCTTATTCTGTCTGATGTGGATGAGGCCATCTTCCTCAATGAAGATTAGATACTCCAGAATGGTTAACTCCAGATCATGACATATTGAACAACCTATTGGAGCCCCCTGTTAAACGTCTTTTATCTTTCAAAATGTAGAAGACTATCAGTTTTCATGGTTACAAAGAAGATCTCGTCAAAATTCCCTGGGCTGTTAATCTGAAACAATGGCCCATTACTGACTTCTTCACAATAGCAATAGCTAAGTTCCAAATAGCTCAGTCTTGGAACGTGCTGAAATTTCTAGCATGTATACACTGTTGAAACTGCGACATCTTCACTGGCTTGGGCATGTTGTGAGAATGGATGATGGGTGGATTCCGAAAGATCTCCTGTATGGTGAACTAGTGCAGGGAAAGCACCCCAGAGGGAGACCACAGCTGCAATGTAAGGTTATCTGTAAGAAGGATTTAAAGGCCTTGGGAATGGACATTAACAGCTGGGAAACCTTGACCTCTGATCGTTCAGCTTGGAGGCTAAAGATGCAGTATGGCCTTCTACATTTCAAGGAGACACTTGTTCGGCAGGCCAAGGCAGAGAGGCAGTCCCAGAACCAGCGAAATACGGGGGCCAGGCAGAGCACGATACCATAGTCTTTCGAGACTGAAGGTTGCCAATGACTGACAATACCAATAGCAATAGCAGACTTATATACCACATCACAGTGCTTTTACAGCCCTCTCTAAGTGGTTTACAGAGTCTGTATATTTCCTCCAACAATCTGGGTCCTCATTTTACTGACCTTGGAAGGATGGAAGTCTGAGTCAACTTTGAGCTGGTGTGAATCAAATTGCCAAATTGTGGGCAGCCAGCAGCAAGCAGAAATAGCCTGCAATATTGCATTCTAACCATTGTGCCTCCTCCTCCTCCTTATGTGATGACATTTGCTGTCTCTTACATAAGGTATCTAGTAGGGAACCAAGATATGATGCTATATGAGTAAAATGCCACAATAGCTGAAGGTGAAGGGCTAAACAAAATTTTTGGACCTGAGCCCAGGGCCATTGCTATATGATGCACAGATATGAGTTCTTCTGCTAAGTGTGCACCTAAGACCTCTCTCCATTGCATCCTCCAAAACCATTTGATGGAGTAAAAATTAATAAATAAATTAGTTATATATATTGCCTGGACAATCAGTTGCTTCAAGGATGAACATTAATCTGAAACTCTGATTCCTCAGTTGTAGTCTCCAAAGTATGGACTCCAAAGATATGGGCCAGCGGTGGCTCCTGACGGAATCCATTGGTAAACTCTGTGCGTGCTGGGCTCTGGACACTTTGATTTGGTAAACAATTGGAAGGAGGAAATGTTTCTCATCTTTGCAGTTAACCCAGAAGTGGCTAGGATAGGTACGACACTACAATGACAGAACTCAAAATTAGGACAATCTAGAATCCTGATTTAGCATAATGAATGAAACTGATCAGAATGTGAATAAAAATACATTGCAATTGCATTTGGGAGGGCTTTGCTTTTCCAATGCTTTCTGAATATCCAAAGAGAGATAGTGTAGAAGGCAGAGGTAATGGCATTGAGAGAGCATTACCAAGACAAGGTCAGATAAAAGTAGTACTGATTTATATGACACAGCTTTCCTAATCTGTAATACACTGAAGGGCTGACTGACAAAAAGACAAAGAAAAGACACATGCACAAAAACGTAGTTATATATTTATAGGTAAAGGTATAGGAAGGTATAGGTAAAGGGTTGGTCAGTCATGATCAACCCAAGGGGTGGTGCTTATCTTTGATTCACAAATGAAGAGCCTTTATCTGAAGATGCTTCCATGGTCATGCGGCTAGCATAACTATACACCAAAGATGCACAGAACATTGTTGCTTTCCCACTGAACTGGTACCTATTTATCTACTTGCATTTACATTCTTTTGAATTGTTAGGTTGGCATGGCACACACACACAGAGACAGACAAATATGCGCTATATGTATATGTATCTGTATATGGATAAAAAAGGAACCAATTCTAATACTCCTCAAAGGAACACCTTCATTATAACATCAGATGTCTATATGATCCCCCCCAATCATTAAGAAAAAAACTTAAAGTTGCTCCAATGTTCATGTTGATATTTAATCTATTGTTAATATATAGAATGTTCTCTCTCTCTCTCTCCCTCCCTCCCTCCCCCCACCCCTATCTATCTATCTATCTATCTATCTATCTATCTATCTATCTATCTATCTATCTATCTATCTATCTCATTTATCTATCTATAAGTGATCTTACATAATCCAGCTGGAAGAGTTCAATCAAATATATACAGTATTTGAAATTAACTATTTTTTAAAAACAAAGTCAGAACATCATCCCAGAAAATAAAATATAACAACAACCTATATAGTAACCAAAACACACATCATCATTAGCCATAGTCTTTTATTTAATCTAAAACCATATCAGAACATCATTGGTAACAGTTTATCTGGCCTGGTTTCAGAAATTTTATTAATGTCATTGATGATGTTTATGATTTAACATGAATTCAGATTGTGACAATTGAAGGATATGATTAATTGTAATAGTTTGAGTTGTTTTAGAAACTTTACTATTCAATTATTATAATTCAAAATCCACATGAATGAAGACAGATAAGCTGAAACAGATAAAACATTACTTCAAAGTATGTGATTTTATACTGCATGTAAACTGTACAAAAATAGACACCAACATAAGGAACCTTAAAGTTTTTTTAGCATTAGATGTTCTTTGGTGTTCATTGTAGGTCTCAGAATAATAATGTAGCATTTGGGGATAAAGATGCAGCCCATTAAACCCAGGCCAGAGGCCAGGATGGAGAAGATCTGCACGGCTACCATGTATTTCCCCTTGGTGCTCAGATATGTGGGAACAAAGGAGATCCAAACACTACAAAAAACCAACATGCTGAAGGTGATCAGTTTGGCTTCATTGAAGGCCCCTGGCAGATTTCGAGCCAGAAATGCCACCAAGAAACAAATGGCAGCCAAAAGACCCATGTAGCCAAGAGCAGAGTAGAACATGGTGACAGAGCCTTCATTGCACTGCAGCAGGATATGTTCTGGTTGGGAATGTAAGTCAGAATCTGGGAATGGGGGAAAGATTCCCAGCCATATCATACAGATGCCTACTTGAATACCAGAGCAGGATAAAACAATAGAGTTGGCCAGACTCTTCCCCAGCCATTTCCTCATGCTGCTGCCTGGCTTTGTGGCCAGAAAGGCCACCACCACCATTACAGTCTTGGCCAGCAAGGAAGACACAGCAACTGAGAAAACAATACTGAAAATGGTTTGTCGAAGGAGACAGGTCATTTTCACAGGGCGACCAATGAATAGAAGGGAGGTCAAGAAAGAAAGCAGGAGTGAAACCAGGAGGATGTAGGTGAGTTCACAGTTGTTGGCTTTGACTATGGGAGTTTCTCTATATTTAATGAAGATTCCCAGAATAAAGGCAGTGGTTAGGGACAAAGCAATGGCAAAGAAAGCCAGGATGAGTCCCAACAATTCTTCATAGGATAAGAAGCTTATACTTTTGGGGACACACTGATCTCGCTTCTTATTGGAATACTGGTCATCTGGACACTTTTCACAATGGACTGCATCTGAGAAAAAATGGTTAGCATGTATCTGTTTCTGCAGCTGTAGGAGCATGAAAACCGCATCAGAAATCCATTACTTCATTTTCAAGGAATAATATAATATTTCTGCCCAGGGATATCCATATGACACAACATTAGTTAAAACCATCAACAGTCTTTTTAAAGGCTGAAGATGAATATGATTATCAGCTCTCAAAACTTGTCCTCTTTCCCAAAACCAAACAAGAAAGTAACAACTCAATAGAAAGCAGCAACCTTTCATTGTTTTTTTTAATGCTCACTTCATCATACACAATTTGGTAATATTGCCCAATCTTTCAAAAGTTTGTGAATGCCATCAGGAAATGTCATGTATTTTTCTTGCTTCTTGATGAAATACCCCTTAAAAATCAATAAAGAATTTCGATTGCATCCTGATTTTTTGTTGCTTTCGAAGCCACCCACTGTACCTTCTTGCCCAGAGAATGTTCCTTCCACACACAGAGAACAGTCGTAGCAGCAAACTGGGGCTCCCTCTCTCACAAGCTTGGCATAACCTGGGGAGCAACTTTCTGTACATCTTGAATAAGGCACCCTCTAAACATAAACAGAAAGATTAGTCAGGGCAATATAGGAATTAGAAGGATTGACTGAAGTCAACTGGCTTCCAGAAGCTCAAGAGCACATTGAGCAAAATGAGTCAAGGAGTAGCGGCATGATCATTAATTACTCTGCTTGGAAGGGGCAAATTAAAGGTCATTCTCTTTCTCTATCAGTCTCCATTGTAGATCCCAAAACAGACTCATTGCCTTATTCTTATTTCCAAAAGAAAGTTGTTCCATTGCAAAAGGTGTTTCTCCTTAGGGCATGTATGAGAATGCTAAATATAAATATAAATATAAATATAAATATAAATATAAATATAAATATAAGTATACGTATACGTATACGTATACGTATACGTATACGTATACGTATACATATACATACATACATACACACACACACACACATACACATACATACATACATACATACATACATACATACATACATACATACATACATACATACATATATATATATATCCATCTTTGCTTTCTGAGGAAACCTCCAACATCTACCTTTCTCTAGAGTCCGTATCTTTCTCTCCTACAACTGATCACTGTATCATCATATGTAAATGACTTTTTTAGGTTGCCCTCATTTCCCTCACCACATTCTTAGTGATATCTTTCACTTATGCAATTCATTGGGCTAAACTCTTCATATTATGGATTTTCCCCCAAAGGTGCTTTTTCAAAAGACAACTGATCTTTGTTTTCCCTTGAAGATGTTTCACTTCTCTTTCCAGAAGCTTCTTCAGTTCTGACTGAATGGTGGCGTATTGAAGGATTTATATTCCTTGCAGTCATCTGGTCGTTAGCAGTCTTTCTGAAAGTTGAGGCCGCTTGGAAGTTTATCTGTGTCCTCAGGGTCACCTGAATAGTGCAAATGAGTGTGGAATCTTTTTTCAACTGCTGAATCCTGTTTACAACACAGTCTTTTCAGCAGTTCCAAAACCTTCCATTCTCTACCATTCAGTCAGAACTGAAGATGCTTCTTGGATGAGAAGTGAAACATCTTCAAGGGAAAACAAAGTCCAGGTGCCTTTTGAAAAAGCACCTTTGGCAGAACCATGACCTGAGAATCTCCATAGACATTCTGGTTTTTTCTTAGTGAAAACAAGATAATTTATAAATTATGGCAATTTATTCCAGTTTAATAATGTAGATTGCAAATCCCGCAATACAATGCAGCAGGTTCCAGTGTGTGATAGATTATTGTTAAACCTCTAAAGTAAAATAATATCTAATAAATTAATGAGACTTTAAGTTCTCTTATTTGGAAGTTATCTCAATTGGCCTCAATTTCTGAGCAGAAAAATTTCCAGATATGGAGAAAAAGCAAAATCAAAGCAGCCTCAACTACTTTGTTAAATAAAGTTGGCCATTGGATGGCACTTTGATTGACAGAAATCTTGACTTCCGAGGAGTCTTCTCTTTCTACACTCCCAATTTTCACCCCTGCATCTGATTTGTTCAAAACTGATGTCCACTGCATGATATCAAAGTCACCAACAGGAACTCCATTTTCATCAAAAGAAATCCCATCTCTGGAAATATTGTGATGTTGGAAGTTTCTCAGGAACTTATGAAGCTGCAAAAAAACATAGAAAAAACATGACAATTTGAGCCTTTATTCAGTGTTTTTCTTGCAATTATTCTGGATTGGATGTACTCTGAATAATTCAACCTCTTCAAATCACCACTACAGTCCGAAGGATATTGATTTAGCCAGGAGTGGGCTTCAAAAATTTTAGCAAAGGTTTCTCTGCCTGGTGGCTGGGTGGGAATGGCCATGGTGGGCGTGACCTGGTCAGCCTCCTGCACCATCTGGGGGGGCTTTTCACCCTCCTCGGGCTCCGGAGGCTCTCTGGAGGCCAGAAATGGGCCAATTTCCAGCATTCCAGAGCCTCTGGGAGGCCAGTTTTCTAGCTTCCTCGAGCGTCCACGATGATCCTGCACTTACCTGGCATCCAAAACCGGCCGCGTGGAGACTTCTGGGAGGGGCGGGGTGGGGTGTGAGGGGCAGGGTGGGGTGGGAGGAGCAGTTTGGGGTGGGATGGGGCAGGTTGGGTTGGGTTGGGCAGGGCCAGTCAGGAGTGGGATTTGTGGGGTTCACCGAACCACACAGAATCTTCACTAGAGGATCACCCAAACCCGGAAGAACCCGGAGCAGTCCATCTGAGACAAGACCATTTGCGATATGGGAAAACTTGCAATGGGAGAAGATGGAGAATACAATTTTACCATCAATCCTGATCAAGATGAAGTTAACAGAGTTTAACTTTGGGCTAGGAAAGTAACAAAAATTGCATAGTGATGATATCTCTTTCAAAGAATGGAAGCACATCCACTAGTTCAGGAAATGTGTGGATGAACCTTTTGTTGCCCCCGGATGATGCTTTGATTTATATCTTGTTGCTATGTTAGAAATTTTTAGCCAGCAAAGTCCAATTTTAATCCAGAACAAACAATCCAGCTGAACTCCTTAGCTTGGAGACTAGATCACTTTGTGATCACAATAAAGGGTTGAGGTTTGTTGGAATATTCTGATGCTTGTTTAATTTTGAAAACTACGTTGTCACCATAGACCTATTTCTGTCACAAAAGCATCGCAAACTAGCACAGGTTGTTTAACTTTGGAAGATTTTTCTCTGTCCTCTCTCTCTAACTCACTGTCAGGGTTCCAAGTAATACGCCCATAGCAAACAGGACTCTGGGGCAAGCAGGTCCCTCAAATATCAGTTTTATTGGACATATCATATAGGCATAGGCTGGTGAAAACTAACTGTCAGAGTTCTCTAAGTGTTCCCATAGTTTTCACTTAATTAAAAGTAAAAGTTTTCCTCCCTTTTCCAAACTATCAGTCACATATTCCAATCAAGGTGTCATCTGGTTGCCTGGTGACTTCACTCATCCTCTCTCTGGCCATCGGTGGGAATGTCCTTGGTTCCCAGGAGAAAATATTTTGTTTTGGCTACAAAACCCCAGCTATCTCTATTCCCCCCTCCCTATCCGAAGCATCAAAATGTCCTCAGTCAGGTCAGCTTCAGGGTTGACACTCACTCTCAAATACCACAAACTGGACAACGGCTCTTGGAATATCTCATCCCTCTCTACATCTAATTTAATATTGAGGAATTGGAAGGGGAGAATCAATGAAACCTCAAAGGAGAAGACTTACCTGCCATGGCTGTAAAACCTGGGGTGGTTGATGGTCTCCAACTTGCATTCTCCTCTTACTCCGTTGGGAGGAAGAGGCAGCACTGAGGACCCAGGCCACAATTTGAATTATTTGGGAAATGTGGGAGGAATCCTGAGACAGGATTCTTGCAATCACATCATGGGGTGGGAATTCCCAATCCTCTTTTTCTCTGCATTTTTTCCAAACTTTCTTAGAAAACACAGGACTTGAATAAGAACATTGGAATGCTTCCTTTCCATACAATATGACCATAGATATAAAAGAATTAAAGTCATAATACTGAGTCCTTCTCTTTGTCTGGATGAGGAAGGAAAACAAAGCATATTTATTTTGAAGATCAACCCAGAGGTCAAAAATACCTACACTAAAAACTGTCAAAGTTGTTGCAATCCACACCCTTCCCACAATGGATTTATTAGTCATATCATTTTTTTGTATTATTCCTGCTAAGATTCCTGAGGCCTGAGAATCCAGTTGGCATACTATAATTTTTATTTGACTCTCGATAAGAGAAAAGAACATTTCCCCTTTTTCTTGCATGAGAGTTTCTCCAGCACTTGTCTTCATATTTGCTTCTGGGACGGTTCCTGAGAGGACAATGCAAATCCCATTTTTTAGGGCGAGAACTTCCAAGCGTCTTTTGAATTTTTCTCCTTTTTCATTGTTCTGAGAAAGGAGGCCGATCCACGTCCATTGGAACTGCAGGAGCAGCTTGACAATTGCTGAGTAAGGAGGTTCTTGGTTTGGGGTCATCCGATATGAAAAAGGAAAATGATGATTTTGCTCAGCCATCTGGTTGATGACACTGTAGTTGATCTAAGATAAAAGAGAAGGTATTGGTAGTTTGTGCCAGTTTTAATGATAAAAGTCAGATGGTAAATCTAAGGGCCTTTCCCCACTGCTGAGAGAATTTTCAAACGATAACTGCATGAATTTTGCTAGTTCCCTTGATGTTCTGTCCTGTTGACTTGTATGCTCCCTTTGAAACCAAGGAGCTCTGAATTATCTTTTTTTTTTTGCAAAAAGTTTTTTATTTTTTCTCCACAACTCCATTTGTTTATCAATACACACATACCTTAAAATATATCAATAATATACATAGTTATACATTTTGATTCAATCATTCAAAAGTCAATATCTTATTTTGCACCAACCACTGTTCATCAGTCTGTTCTTCTTCTTTCCGTTACACTCCCCTCCCTCTATCTCCATCTCCTCCTTCTACCTTCTTGCTCCTTCAGTCCCCCTCTACCTCTCTCCACACCTTCTCCTCTCCCTTCACCTCCTACTTCCTCTTTCTCCCTCTTTACCTTTCCCTGAATGCTCTTCATCCTAACTCATCTCATATTTAACAGATTGATAGTATATTCCACTAGCGGTGCCTCTTCTAAGATTTTTCTTCTTATATCATTTCTCTATATATAGCTCTTTAATCTAGGTATATGTTGCTAAACTAATGCTGCCTCAAATCTAATTTTGTCTTCTGGGTCCACCACCAATTAATTTCCAATTTTAACTCATAATTAACTGCTATAGCTTAACTTCTCAAGATAGTTATTATCTCTCCTGCCTCTTAATTTTTTTCTTAATTTTTTAATTGTTTTTCTTCGTTAAACATCATAAAATTTTAACACAGATCTACACCCGTTTTTTTTCATTGCTATTTTCTGTTAGTGCACAGTACTTCCTATATTTATCAAGTCTCATATCTTCATTTTCGTCTCACATTGTCACACAGTCATTCCTTTTTTTCTTAGTCCAATTGTACCATTTGGTCCATGTTTCATTATATTCTGAATCATTTTGTCCTTTGAGTTCAATGGTCAACATATCCAACATATCCTGCCTCTTAATTTTAAGCCATATTGCTTCCTCCCCTTCTTTAATCTCTTTACTCATCATTTCTTTTTCTTTTCCCCCTATTTTTATCATTTCTAAATGCCCCATAAAAATCAACATTTTAGACTTCCGGTTTGGCTCTGCAGACATTGTGGATGCTCCTCGCCGGGCGCCTCCTCCAATATTCTGTAAAAGCCGCCAGAACAGCTGTCTGGCAGCTTGAAAATCTTCTCCCCGGGCATAGGGGAGAGATGAGAGCCTGACAGGTGGGGTAGAGCCCCCCTAGTGCCCTAGGAGCCAACTAGGGGTGCGACGGGTGAGGGCTCCCCAGGTAGCCTGTCTCCTGCTCCAGGACTTGGAAGCCTCCGCTTATGCGGAGCAAGATGCCGCGACCACTGCTGCTTTTACAATGGGATTTATAATAACTTGAAACACTAAAGAAAGCAGACAGAGAAAGGCAGGAGTCCAGAAGGGCAAGTATCTTAATCTTTAACTCCACTGCTGAATTTCAGTTCGGAAAGTAACAAAATAGTGCTAATAAGCAATAAAATGGCGATCGGAGATCATGGGCGTGGAAGTGAAAGTGATTAAGTTTCATTTTGCCAGCAGCTCTTTTCATGGAAACTTTTGATCCTGAGAATTGGCTTTTTTCTTCTTGTTTCCTGATTTTGGATTAAAATAACAATTTATATCTTTTTAAAAATAAAAGACTAACTGGTTTTGTATTTGGAAAGAACTTTGTCAACTAGAGACTTGGCTTTCTCTTTGTACTGTTCTGGAAATATTGGATTTTGATGAGTATTGCTATTTTTTTTTAAAATTTATTACCTCAAATGGCTTCTAAACCTGGAAATACTGTTTCAAATAAAAGAACTGAATATCCCTCTGGTTATACTTCAAGAATGCAACTTACTTCTGAATTAACACCTCCACAGACTCTAACACCTGAAAATTTATATAATACTCTAAAAGTTATGAAAAATGAACTGGTTATGGAATTCAACTCAAAAATTAATGAAATTAATAAACAAATGCAGGTTGCTTTAGAGAAGATGGATCAACAAGTGAGGAAGGATGTGTTAGATGTTTGTAATGTATTAGCAGTAAATATGGAAGTTCTGAAGAATGATGTGGAAATAACTAAACAATCCTTGATAATCTCGGGGGAATACATAGACAAAACTCAAAGTGGTATCGCAAATCTTGAAACAGAGGTGTTAATGACTCAATTCAGAAGCATGGAATTTGCTATAAGGGTGAGGGGCCTGAAAGAGGAAAAATATGAAGATTTGAAAGGAAGGATGGCAGAGGCTTTGGAGCAGGTGTCTGGAATGCTTAAAGAGGAACTGGCTATGCAAATTGATAAGATATACCGAATCAACTCTTGGTTTGCAAAACAAAAACATCTGCCAAGGGACATTGTAATATATTTTACCACAAGGGCTCTACCACAAGGACTGTATGAGTCTGAATAGAATCATACAGGCGACTTTTAAGAATAAGCTTCAGGTAAATGGCCAGGAAGTAATGATATTGAAAGAAATTCCTTCTAAAATGCTTAAAGCCAGAAAAGATTATACTTTTTTGATAGAAGAGTTTAAAAGACGGAACCTACAGTACAAATGGGATGCCCCAACAGGGATAGTGGTCAGATATTTGGAAAAAAGATACCGGCTTAATACGATAAAGAAAGCTACTGATTTTATGTCAACGTTTTAAAGGCTGATATATCCAAAATTCCAGAGGAAATAAGCATGAAAGTAACAGAAGAGGAGAAGGAAAAGCCCTCTATATTTGTTCAAAGGGAAAAAGTTTTGAAGATTCAAGGTGATTTACAGAGCCAGACAGATGTTTATAATGTGGAAAAGGAGACAAAGGATCAAAGTCAGATGGGAGGTGAGCTGACAAACCTAAAACCATCAAGCTACAAAAGGCTGCAAGAACTAGATTCAAAATTTGATCGAGAGGAAGGAATGGTCAGAGTTTGGTGTTAGTGTTGGAATTTACACGATGGATAGAGAGACTAATATGTTTTTTTTTTCTTTTCTCTCTTCCCTTTTTTATCAATATATTTTAAAATAATTAATGATTCAGAATTTTTGTGAAGTTAATAATTTGATATATTGTAATATTAGGTTATTAATATTGCGTTTGACTTTATGATCAAGTTTAAGGTTTTTGAGGTATAAGGGATTAGAAATCTTAAAATACTGGAATTAACAATTTGATAGAATATTTTAAATACTTAGGTATTTTGAATAGGTATAAATACTTAATATTTACTCATTATCTATGTAATATTTACTCAAGTTTTATTGAATATTGAGGAAATGTTGTGATGTTTCAACTGATTGAAATGGGGAGGAAAGACTCTTTTTTCTTTTTTCTTCTTTTTTCTCTTTTTTCTCTTTTCCTTTTTTTTCCTTTTTCTTTTTTCTTATTTTTATTAGATCATATATAGATTATATAAAGGAAAGATATTTAGTGGGGTAAATTATCAGCCTGAGATACTGAATGGTGTTTGATTAATAATATGCTTGATTTTTTGATTATGTTTAAAAAGTTTTGAATAATTAGGAGTTAAAGACTCAAAGAAATGTGGAAATTAAGAATTTCTTTTAACTTAATTTAAACTTATTTTACTGAATATTATGCCCTGTACTTTCTCTGGGAAGTCCGGGGGGTGGGGGAGGGGAGAGGGGGGAGGGTAAGGGGGTGGGTAGAGGTTTGGGGGGAAGGGGGGGAGAAAAGAGAAAAATGTTTGTACTTTTTACTAATAAAATTTTTTGAATAAAAAAATCAACATTTTAATTATATAATTTATATTAAAATCTTGTAATCATATTAATTATTCATTTCAACTTCTTATATTAATCATCAGAATTCTTTCTGTATTACATCAAATTCATAAATTAAACAAATCTTATCCTATAAAAAATAATAATTATTCAAATTATATGTATTTCCAAAAATTGACCTATTTTCATTCTTTCTTATGTTTTATCTTTCCCTCTGTCGGTACAAATATTTAATTCCATCAATTTTAAATTTAATTTAATACAACCAATCTTATACCAATCTACAATAAAATTATAAATTCACAGGAAAAAGCCTATTTATTAAATGATTATATTAAATATTTAATAAAATCTTATTCACTATTAATAATAATTATCACAATCCAATATAATATAATAATACTGAAATAGAAAAAATTCTATTCCTCCCCATCATCAATCATCCATTTTCTTTTGATTTCCACCCCCCTTTTCTTAACTTCTTTTTTTCTTCCTTTTACATTTGTACCCCCAACTTCTTTTCCTCCAAACTCCTTTTCTCCCCTTTAAGTATATTATTTTTATAGGTCTACTTTCAATTCTTCTTAACCCTTTCTCCTTATTTCCCCCTTCTTTTTTAAGTTGTTTCATCCAATACCAACATTCTCCCCCTACTCTCCTTTTGTCACTGTAAATCCCAGTGTAATCATCATAAATTCCAACATAGTCAACAGTCTGTCCATTTCCAATGTCCTTTTTCCTTTTGTCTCTGTAGGTCCCAGTGTATTCGTCAATCTGATTTCTCTCTTCTAATTACTTCTCCCCTCTATTCTTCTTGTTCTTCATTTTTTCCATTTTCATTTCTTACCATCATATTTTCAAAGTCTTTATTGTCATTTAATTCTTTTCCCTTTTCTTTTCCAGCTCCAAATCCCAAAAAACATCTTTTTAAATCTTCACCCAAGTCTTTCAAGAGTGCCACCAGCTCTTCACAATCACTTGCCTCCATAGCATCAAAAACACAGTTCACAAATCTTTACAATCCATCCAGCTCAGGGGTGAAATCCTCCCGGTTCGCCCGGGCCAGTCCTTCGGCGTATAGCCGATGGAACTGTCGGCGGTCGCGGCGCGGAGCTTCTCCTGCCCGCTTTCCCGGCCCGGCTGAACACAATCACCACTTTCCCGGCCCGGCTGAACACAATCATTCGGGTTATTTTTCCCTCTGTGCATGCGCGCGCATGCACAGAGGGAAAAATAACCCGAATGGCGGCGTTCAGCCGGGCCGGGAAAGCAGGCGGGAGAAGCTCTGTGCCGCAACCGCCACCAGTTCCATCGGCTATAAGCCGAAGGATGGGCCAGGGCGAACCGGGAGGATTTCACCCCTGATCCAGCTGTTAACAAATATCTGTTTCCACAGCCTTTTTAATTATCTTCTTTTAAATGAAATATTGTCAATTCCAACACTTAAGTTTTCCATATTTCTCATTCAAATTCCAAATCCTTCTGATCTTTTAATATTTATTTATTTATTTATTTATTTATTTATTTATTTATTTATTTATTTATTTATTTATTTATTTATTTATTTATTTATTTATTTATTTATTTATTTATTTATTTATTTATTTATTTATTTATTTATTTATTTATTTGGTATTCTTATATGCCGCCCAACTCCCGAAGGACTCAGGGCGGCGTACAACAGAAAAAAATACAGAATAACCAGTTTATAAATAATACTTAAAAGCAATATAAAAGTTAAAAAGAGACACAATATTAAAATCACCCAACAACCATTCAACAACCATACATACTTGGGTGTGGATTAAGCTCTACCCCCATCATTCCAATCTAAACAGATCCAAACAATGTCTTTTAATACAATAACAAATTGCTCACTGTTTTAAGTTTTTCCAGACTCCAAGATAGTTCTTTCTGTATCAAGGTCAGCAGCTGTCAAAATATCCATGAAAATATTCCACAGTTGTAGTATTTCTTCCAGTCAGCAGATGGTTTTCTCCATTTCCAAACCCCCGAATCTGCTTTTCCTGTTCAACAATGTTCCTCTATATTTAAAATCAACTTAACTTTTACAAAAAAATCTCTTCCAAAATTATTTTCTGAGTCACTTAAATCTCCACTAGATCTGTTGTAACACAGTTTAAAATTCTCAAAATTGGGCTTTAGTTTCAGTTCCTTTTAGCTTAGTTTCTCTATGATCTTCTACTTGCTAGATAGCCGCTTTCTCAATTTCCAGTCCTTTTGTTTCCATTTTAATCTTTAAAAAAAGGTCTTTAAAAGTGTTCTATCAGCAAAATCACTCACCAGCTTCCATTTTCATTCTCTCTCTCCAGCACATAATCTTGAATCTTCTTTCCCAGTTGACCTCCAATCTCCAAATCAATCAAACTGTTTCTGGCCACTGCAGCTTGAACGACGAAGTTGTTTTTCTTCACCGCTGGCCGAGAGGTCTGCGTCGGCTCCTGGGAGGTTTGCCATCATCCCCAGCTTACCGACAGGTGCCTCTCTTCTTCACCACCCCTCCAGGGTGGTTCTGACCTGGTTCTGACTGAGCCAGGTCTCCAAGCGGCTTGGATATCGGGATCCATGAAGAGCATGGGGAACTCTGTGTTGCTGCGGCATTTGGCCTTACCCCACTGCTGAGGGATGTTTCAAATGATAACTGCATGAATTTTGCTAGTTCCTTTGAAACCAGGGAGCTCTGAATTATCTGTGGGTGATGTTCATGGGTGGTCCTCGTAGAGCACACTTTTCTGGTCACATTATAACTCTGTGGGTCACCCATCCACTCAGTCAATCAGTCAATCAGAATAGAGCTGGAAAGTCTTCTAGTCCAACGACCTGCTCAAGCTGGAGACCCTAGTCCAGGAGTATCAAACTCAAGGCCCAGGGGCCATATCTGACCTGCAGGGTGCTTAGATCAGGCCCACAGGGCCACCGTGGAAATAGCAAAGGACCAGCCCGCGGTGCCTCTGCCAGCAAAAATGGAGTTAGAGTGGGCAGAGGGTTGCAGGAGGCTGTACAAGCTGAAAACAGAGCTCAGGAGCCCATTTTTCCTGGCAAAGCATTGGAGCCACCACAGGTGCCCCTGACACAAGTGAAGTCATGCTGGCCATGCCCACCTTGGCCACACCTTCCCCTGAGGTCAAACACAACCCTGATGCGGCCCTCAATGAAATCGAGTGACACCCGTGCCCTAGTCCAACCCCCTCCTTAAGCAGGTAACCCAAAACCATTTCAGACAAGTGACTGTCCATTCTCTTCTTTAAAAACCCCAGTGAAGAAGCACCCACAACTTCTGAAGGCAAGCTGTTCCGATGGTTAATTGACCTCAAAGCCTTAATTCCAGTTTGCTTCCTTCCTTTATAAATTTTCATCCATTGTTTCTTGTCCTGCCATCTGGTGCTTTGGAAAATAAATTGACCTCCTCTTTGTGGCAGCCTCTCAAATACTGGAATACTGCTATGCACTCATGGAATATCTTTTTTAACTGACAAATATATTAATTTCTTATAGATTATTACTCCTTATTTGATTGTTTCATATGTTGGGCTTGAAATATTATTTGTTATATCCTCCCCAACAATTATTTAATATTGGTATATTATTTCATTGTCTTCATTCATATAATTGATTTCAAATATTTCTATATAAACTCTTTGTTGTTGTTGTTGTTGTTGTTGTTGTTGTTGTTAGTTGAGAAGTCATGTACGACCCATCGCGAGCACATGGATAACGTTCCTCCAGGCCTTCCTGTCTTCTAACATTCTCTGGAGTCCATTTAATCTCATGCCTACTGCTTCAGTGACTCCATCCAGCCACCTCGTCCTCTGTCGTCCCCTTCTTCTTTTGCCCTCTATCTTTCCCAGCATTTGGCTCTTCTCCAGTGAGTCCTTCCTTCTCATTAGAGAAGACACGGAGACGGAGGCTGTTCTACTGGCTTCGTTTGACGTGGTTGAACCCTCACTGGCAGAATTGTGGTTGTCGCTCGGGGAGGGGGGCCTTGGAGAGGGAATGCAGCCCAGGCCTCTCGACCATTGTTTCCCCCGAGGCCTTGTACTGCTGGAGGAAAAACTAGACGCCATAGGGAGACCCATTTGGTGGATTTTGGCCTTACCTTTTATTGTGACATTAATTATTTTGGCGACTCCTAGTGTCCTTATTATTTTTACCACCTTTTTTAATGATATAAGGACAATTACTAACAACAGGCATTACCAAGACATTGGTGAGGAAATCGGGGACTGCCATTTTTTCATCTGGCTGATTGTGCATCAAGGGAAAGTGCATATTAATGACCGCGATGGACCTGAACACAGATCCCAAGGACTGGGAGCTAGCCTTAGAAAGTGCACCCTCCGCTTACCGATAGGCTCTATTATTATGACTTTTTTATTTTTTCTATTGTAAACTGTACCCCGGAAGTGATGAATGTTGTATGATTGAGAACGTTATGACTGTGGTATGAATGACTAGAATGAAATCTTAGAATTTTAGAAGATAATGTGAGGGAGCTGGGAACCGAGGCTTGGTTCCCCCTTTGCTGAGTGTACAAACAGAAGCAGAGGGGGTCCGGGCTTTTTACCCAGCTCAGTATGTATGGTATGGATGGCCTGCAGGATGGGAGGGGGACCAGTGGGGGAGGGGAGGGGGTCTCTGGCAGGGATGAGAGCCGGAACATCTCGGTCATAATGGGAAGAGGCAGGTATGGCGGGAGCAGAGGGGTGGGCTGCTCTCGGGGAATAAGACCTCGCTGTGTACAAGCGATCCCTTGTTCCGGCCCCTCCGATGTGGTTCCATCTTGCTCACCCCGGGTACCTGGTAACCAGGTTGTTCAGGGCCCTGGGCTCAGGATGCTGCTGCTTAACGCCAGGTCAATCACCATCAAAGCCCCCCTGGTACGTGATCTAATCACAGAAGAGGGGGCTGACCTGGTTTGTGTAACTGAGACCTGGCTGGGCCAAGAGGGGGGAGTTGCCCTCTCTGAGATATGCCCAGATGGGTTCTCAGTGCAGCATCATTCCCGAACCCAGGGAAGGGGGGGAGGAGTGGCAATAATAACGCGCGGGAACCTGCATCCTCGTAGGATCCCTGATCCGGAGAGTGTTGGGTGTGAGACGCTCCTTCTGAAGTTGGACTTAGGGGTACAGGTGGGCCTTTTCTTAATGTACCTGCCTCCCAGCTACATAAGTAAGGCCCTGCCTGAGCTGCTCGAGGCAGTAGCCGGCTTGGCAGTTGAGTTCCCTAGGCTTATGGTGCTGGGGGACTTCAACTTGCCTTCTGCTGGCGAAACCTCTGGGATAGCTCAGGAGTTCATGGATTCCATGACAACCATGGACCTGACCCAAGTAATCCAGGGTCCGACTCATGAGGGCGGTCACATGCTCGACCTAGTGTTTCTCTCGGGGCAATGGAGAGATGATCTGAAGATAAGGGACATAGTCATCACCCCTCTGTCATGGTCAGATCATTTCCTACTGAGGTTGGATTTCGCAGCCCCACTCCTCCCCCGCAGGGAGGCGGGACCGACTAGGTGGTTCCGCCCCAGGCGCCTAATGGAGCCGGAAGGATTCCAGAGGGAACTTGGGGAAATACCTGAAACCCTGGTACACAATTCGGCTGACTCCCTGGTGGCTGCTTGGAACACCGCAGCATCAGGGGCGTTAGACCGAATTGCGCCTAAGCGACCTCTCCGTGGATCCCGAAAAGCTCCCTGGTTTACCTAGGAGCTCCGGGAGATGAAACGCCAGAAGAGACGTCTGGAGTGCCGCTGGAGGTCCAGCAAGACCGAATCCGATCGAACACTATTAAGAATTTACATCAGATCTTATTTAGTGGCGATAAGGGCAGCAAAACGATCTCATTTTTCCGCTCTTATTGCGTCCGCAGATTCTCGCCCAGCCGCCTTGTTTAGGGTGACTCGCTCCCTCCTTGCTAAAGGGGAGAGCGAGGAACACTTGCAAGATAGAGCTGAGGAATTCGCAGAGTTTCTGTTGGATAAAGTCGCTCGGATCCGGTCGAACCTGGACTCTGGCTGGGCAGAGTCCATGGAGTTGACAGGGGCAAGTCTTAGTCCACCGTTGTGGGAGGAGTTTGGGCCTGTTTCTCCTGAGGATGTGGACAGAGCCGTGGTGGCGATGGGGGCCTCCACCTGTTTATTGGACCCGTGCCCCTCCTGGTTGGTCTCGGCCAGCAGGGAGATGACACGCGGCTGGATCCGGGCGGTGGTCATCGCTTCTTTGGAGGAGGGATCCGTACCGCAGTCGTTAAAAACTGTGAGACCCCTCCTGAAGAAGCCTTCCCTGGATCCAGCTGACTTGAAGAACTATCGTCCGGTCTCCAACTTACCTTTTTTAGGGAAAGTTGTGGAGAAGGTGGTGGCTACTCAACTTCTGCGACTTCTGGATGAAACAGAACATCTAGATGCCTATCAGTCGGGTTTCAGGCGCGGGTACAGTACAGAAACTGCCTTGGTCGCTCTGATAGATGATCTCTGGTGGACCCGGGATGGGGGAAATTCCTCTATCCTGGTGCTACTTGACCTCTCAGCGGCTTTCGATACCATCGACCATGGTATCCTTCTGCATCGTCTCGGTGAGTTGGGAGTGGGAGGCACCGTTTTACAGTGGTTCTCCTCTTATCTCGCCGATAGGATGCAGTCGGTGTTGGCAGGAGGGCAGAGATCGTCCCTAGGCCCCTATCATGTGGGGTGCCCCAGGGGTCGGTTCTCTCGCCCATCCTGTTTAACATCTACATGAAACCGTTGGGTGAGATCATTCGCAGACATGGGGTGTGTTTCCATCAGTACGCTGACGACACCCAGCTGTACATCACCACCCCGTCTGACTTCAGGGAGGCAGTTGATGTAATGTGCCGATGCCTGGACGACATTAAGATCTGGATGGGGAGGAACAGACTCAGACTTAATCCCGACAAGACCGAGTGGCTGTGGATAATGCCTCCTAAGGACCATGATAACTGTCCCTCCTTGGTCTTCGAGGGTGCGAAACTGACTCCCTCAGACCAGGTCCGCAACTTGGGAGTCCTCCTAGATCCACAGCTAAAATTAGACCATCATCTTTCTGCTGTGGCTAGGGGGGGGCCTTTGCACAGGTCCGCCAGGTGCACCAGCTGCGGCCATATTTGGAGAAGGAGGCTTTACTCACGGTCACTCATGCCCTTGTCACCTCGCGTTTGGACTACTGCAATGCGCTCTACATGGGGCTACCCTTGAAGAGTATCCGGAGACTTCAGTTGGTGCAAAATGCGGCTGCGCATGCTGTGGTGGGTGTGCCAAGGTACACCCACGTGACACCGATACTCCGCCAGCTGCATTGGTTGCCCATCGGTCTCCGGGTCCAATTCAAGGTGTTGATCACCATCTTTAAAGCCCTTCATGGCTTAGGACCAGGATATCTCCGGGACTGCATTCTGCCTCATACTTCCCTCCGACCGGTTAGGGCCCACAGAGTTGGCCTCCTCCAGGTCCCGTCGGCCAAGCAATGCCGGCTGGCGGGCCCTAGGGGGAGAGCCTTCTCCGTGGCTGGCCCCGTGCTCTGGAACCAGCTCCCCCCAGAGACCCGAACCATCCCCACTCTGCTGGCCTTCCGAAAGGCCGTTAAGACATGGCTCTTCCTGCAGGTGGGGGGGACAGCTTAACCCATTCGAGCTTACCCCCCAAGTATGTATGTTGCTGAATGGATGTTGTTGCTTTTATATTGTTTTTTAAATTTTGTACTGTTTTTAAATTTTATGAAATTTTGATTATTCTTGTATTTCTCTTTGTTGTACGCCGCCCTGAGTCCTTCGGGAGTTGGGCGGCATATAAGAATAAATAAATAAATAAATAAATAAATAAGTCTGCACTACTATTAATCTTTTCATCGTTCCCATCACCCATATCTTCCCACTAATGACTATATGACTGTAACTTGTTGCTTGTATCCTTACGATTTAACTTGACTGGTTCCTAGTATGATTTGATTGTTTATTGTTACCCGGACTATCATTAAGTGTTGTACCTTATGATTCTTTTTTTTTAAAGAATAATATTTATTGAGTTTTCCTTTAAAAACATAACAATTAAATACACACAACAACAAAAATAAACACAACAGAAAAAAAACAGATACAAAAACTGTAGAAAACACTACAGTAAGCAAATAACATATGCAATCAACTACAAACATAACACCAACTAATACAAACCATAAAAGTGAAATCATGCTTCTTTGACAGCCTATTAGCTATTACTACTAATCTTTATACACTCGATTATATATTATATCTGTATTTATACATTATAAATATTTCTACAGCTAATTTACCCAATTCATCCTGCTGTTTGCAAACATTACTTCAGTCAGAAAGTGAGGTAAAGTATCATAGTATATGAAATAAACTACAGTTTGTTATATCATTGCAAGCAGTTATACTATAATAGATTTCTGTATTTTTTTTGTCCAAGCCAATTATACCATCTATCCCAGGTTTTATAAAAATCTGTCTCTTCTTTGTCCTGAATTTCCATCGTTAACTTGCACATCTCTGCTACTTCCAAAATTTTATTGACCACAGTTATCATTGTTGGTATTGAGTCCAATTTCCAAGTTTGTGCGTAAGTAATTCTAGCGGCTGTAGTAATGTGTAATATTAAATATCTATCTTCTTCATCAAATTTTCCCCTAAATATGCCTAGTAAGAATAATTCTGGTTTTAATTCAAGATTTCGTGCTATAATTTGTTCTATTATAATTTTAACCTTATTCCAAAATATTCTCACCTGAGGGCAAGTCCACCAAAGGTGGTAATATGTTCCATTTTCTATTTTACACTTCCAGCATTTAGGAGATAATTTAGTAAACATTTTTGCCAGTCGGGCCGGAGGGAGATGCCATCTATAAAACATTTTATAGATGTTCTCTTTATAAGGTATTGCCAAGGTTAATTTGTAGTTCTGTTCCCAAATTTTGTCCCATTCAGAAAGATGTATATTATACCCAAAGTTTTGGGCCCAAGCTATCATTGATCCTTTAACAGTTTCTTCAAACAATTTATATTCTAGCAGATAACTATATAATTTCGATAATACTTTTCCATCAGTACCTAATAATATTTTATCTAGGCCGTTCATATTTTGGAAACCAAGTTGTTTATCTTTACTATATCTAGATTGGACCTGCAGATAGTGCCACCAATCTAGTTGTATACCGGACTCATTAAGATCTTGTTTCATTTTAAGATTATCATAATCGTCCAATACTTGTTGCTAGGTTATTACTGTCTTATCACTTAATAAATTTGGGTAAATAACCGCTTCCACTGGGGAGATCCATTTTGGGAGCTTTATATAATGTTGTTTTTGAGTCTTAGTCCAGCTTTCTAAGAGAGGTCCTCTTATTTGATGGCGGTGAAAATACGAATGTGTAGTATGTTTCCCATCTGCCAAAAATGCATGCCAACCTATCTGTAGGTCGTAGCCCTCTATTGTTAAAATTCGTTTCTTTCTTAATAATATCCAATCTTTAATCCAAATTAGGTTGGCAGCTTGTTGATACAACTCCCAATCAGGTAATCCAAATCTGCCTCTTCTTCTACTATCCTGTAGGAGTTTTGTTTTAATTCTTGCCTTTTTCTTTGACCAGATGAATTTATGTATAATTCTATTTAATGTTACAAAAAACTCTTTTTTAAGTTTTACCGGAGCAATTTGGAATAAAAATAAAATTTTGGGGAGTATATTCATTTTAATGGTTGCAATTTTACCCATAAAAGATAACTGCAGTTTTGACCAATTTTCTAAATCTTTTTTAATTTCTTTGATTAATTTTGAATAGTTGTCTTCTTTTATTGTTGTACATTTAGCGGTTAACCACAGTCCCAAATATTTTACCTTTTTAACAGTTTTAATTCCTAATATTTTTTCCAGGTTGTCCTTTTGTTTTGCCGTTAAGTTTTTAGTTATTACTTTTGTTTTTTCCTTATTTATCCTTAAACCTGCAATCTTTCCATATTTTTCAATTTCTTCTAACAGTTTTGGTCCCGTTTCAATTGGATTTTCCAAAATAATAACCATGTCATCGGCAAAGGCCTGGGTTTTGTACTCCTCTTTTTTATTTTCACTCCTTTTATTTCCTGATTAGTTCTAATTTCTCTTAAAAGTATCTCCAATGCCAAAATGAATATTAATGGGGCTAAAGGGCAGCCTTGTTGAACTCCTTTACATATATTTATTTTCTCTGTTACTTCGTTATTAAATATTATTCTAGCTGTTTGTTCATTATAAATTGCTTTGATTAGTCCCGTAAATTTATTCCCTAGTTCCATTTTTTCAAATAAAGTTATGAAGAACTTCCAATAAAGATTATCAAATGCCTTCTGAGTGTCAATAAATATTAATGCTGCCTGGCTTTCAATATGCTGATCGTAATATTCAAGAACATTAAGTATTATTCTTGTGTTATATCTTATTTGCCTATTTGGCAAAAAACCATTTTGATCTGTATGTATTATTTTATTGAGAATCTTTTTTAATCTTTCCGCAATGATCGTAGCCAATATTTTATAATCAGTATTCAAAAGTGATATAGGCCTGTAATTCTGAATTTGTTGTCTGTTTGTATCTTCTTTCGGGATTAAGGTTACGTATGCTTCCTTCCAAGTATCTGGAATTTTTGCTCCCATTAAAGCCTCATTATATACCTCCAACATTATTAATTCCAAAGAGGTCTGTAATTTTTATAAATTTCAGATGGAATACCATCTGGCCCTGGAGATTTATTATTATTTTGTTTACTTATAGCTGTTCTTAATTCTATTATTGTTATTTTATTGTTTAGTATGGACTTATCTTCCTCCGAAACGACTGGCAGTGTTGTACCTTATGATTCTTGACAGACGTATCTTTTCTTTTATGTACACTGAGAGCATAAGCACCAAGACAAATTCCTTGTCTGTCCAATCACACTTGGCCAATAAAAAATTCTATTCTATTCTATTCTGGCAAAGATACTGGAGTAGGTTGCCATTTCCTTCTCCAGTGGATCACGTTTTGTCAGATCTCTCTGCGATGACCTGTCCGTCTTGGGTGGCCATGCATTGCATAGCTCCTAGCTTCATTAGGCTAGGCAAGCCCCATCACCACAACAAGGCAGTGATCCATGAAGGGGATATATGTATACACACACACATGTACAATGCATATACATATACATATACATATGCATATGCATGTGTGTGTGTGTGTGTGTGTGTGTACAGTGGTGGGCTGCAACCAGTTTAACAACAGGTTCTGTGAGGACGCGCTTTATGTGCGTGCGCAGCGTTCAAAATACACCAATTTCAAGCTCTACAGCTTACCTTCTAGGGCAGCCCTGGTAAGTAAAACAGCTGAGGCGCAGAAATCCACTTGCCACGTGAATCAGCTGAGCTGAAAAACACAGAAATATAGGACAGGATAGGGTGGGGGCAGGTGAGTGGGGCCAACTGCTCACCGGAACTACTGGTTCGGTTGAACCGGTCAAAATGGCAGAAGCCCACCACTTTATGTATACACACATACTTTGTGAATTAAAAATTCTTTCAACTCTTCTAATATTTACACTCTGACTTTCAATTTCTTTAGAGAAATATATACAAGTGCTGCCTTCTAGGCAAATCTGAACAATTTACAACACGGAATTAATTTCATTTGGCTTTATACCTGTGGAATTTTATACATGCTCAAGACATTGGAAATATGATCAAAGAGTTCAGAATTCATCTCTTCAAGAATCGCCAGCAGGTTCTTTTCTCTTCCACATCTGTAGTTTGGGACGTTCTCCTGCCCTGTAGACAGCACATCCAGCATGGCCTCATATGTCATTCTTGCACTGAAAAAGTTCTCATAGATGTTGTAGCCCAGGGTGATGTTGGGTAAGAGCCTTGAATTCTGGTTCACTTCATGAACAGCCAACAAGAAGGGCAGAATGTGGTAGAGGGTGTTCTCACTGCAACATAAGAAATTTCATCATCTTTTTTTGCTCTATATCAATGATTTATATGCTCAACTTAAAAGCAATTGTGTTCTTTTTGCCGATGATGTAAAATTATTCAATTCTACACATAATTCTGTTGTTTTGGCATGTGATCTCGACTATGTGTCTGAATGGTCATATATTTGGCAACTTCAAATTTTGATTAATAAATGCTCTGTCTTACATATTGGTAAAAGTAGTCAGAATGTCAAGTATAAGCTAGGTGGCATTGATCTAGCAGATGACCCTCACCTTGTTAAGGACCTAGGTGTACTTATCTCTGACGATTAATGCTCCAAAGCTCACTGTAACAGCATTGCTAAAAAAGCATTAAGAGTTGTAAACTTAATTTTGCGAAGCTTTTTTTCTGAAAACACTGTATTGCTAATTAGAGACTATAAAGCTTATGCTAGACCAATTTTAGAGTATTGTTCAACTGTTTGGAATCCCCACCATATATCTGACATCAGTACAATTGAGCGGGTTCAGAAGTACTTCATGAGAAAACTCTTGCACTCTTCTGCACACAATAGAATTCCTTATGCTACTAGGCTCGAAATTCTCGGTTTGGATAACTTAGAACTGCGTCACTTGAGGTCAGACCTAGGTATTGCATACAAAATTATACATAGTAATGTTTTTCCTGTAAATGACTTTTTCTGTTTTAATCGCAATAATATGCATGCGAACAACTTCTTTAAACTCCATGTAAATCGTTCTAAACTTGACTGTAAAAAATATGATTTCTGTCATAGAGTTGTCAAATTCTGGAATGCCCTACCAGATTCAGTTGTCTCAGCTACAAATTTTCACAGTTTCAGTCACAAATTGACTTCCGTGGACCTTACTTCATACTTAAGGGGTCAGTAGAGGGAGCGTGCATAAGTGCTCTAATGTGCCTATTGTCCCTGTCATTGTATTTTTATTCTCTTATTCTTGTTCTCATTTTTGTTTGACAAATTCCAATAAATAAATAAATCTTTAGTTTGGGTTTTCATGAAAGCACGTCATATTCACTGTAGCTTTATATCTATATAGTGCAATGCCAAAAAGATAATCAGATACTCATTATTGAATTAAATTATTCAATTTATTTGGACTTTGCAGGTGATAGACATTTTTGAAATTTCTATGAGAGGAACAGTCCCATTGACACCATGAGGAGCTTCTTGCCAAAAGAAATATCGGAGAGAGATAGCAAGCTTGTTATGTCAGGATCAAAGGAATCCTATCAAAATCCGATCATCCGACGACATGAGGTGAGGTATCAGCAGTATGTTGATGATACCCAGTTGTACATCTCCATCCCGTCTCAATTCAGGGAAGCAGTGGATGTGATGTGCTGTTGCCGGGACGATGTTAGGGTCTGGATGGGAATGAACAGGCTCAAGCTCAACCCTGACAAGACTGAGTGGCTTTGGATACTGCCGCCTAGGGATTTTGTCGACTGCCCCCCCTTGGTTCTCTGGGGGAGTGAAATTAACTCCCTTGGAACAGGTTTGCAAATTCGGTGTCCTTCTAGATCCACAGCTAAAATTGGATCAACATCTGTCAGCTGAGGCTAGGAGGACCTTTGCAGAGGTTCGCCTGGTGCACCAATTGCGACCGTATTTGGAGAGAGAGGCCTTACTCATGGTCACTCATGCCCTCATCACCTCACACCTGGGCTACTGTAATGCGCTCTACATTGGGCTACCCTCAAAGAGTATCCGGAGACTGCAGTTGGTGCAAAATGCAGCTGCACGAGCCGTAGTGGGTGGCCCAAGGTACACCCATGTATCACCCATTCTCCGCCAGCTGCATTGGTTGCCCATTAGTCTCCGGATGCAATTTAAGGTGTTGATTTTGACCTTTAAAGCCCTACATGGCTCAGGGCCAGGTTACCTTCAGGACCGCATCCTACCGCATACCTCCCTACGACCTGTTAGGTCCCACAGAGTTGGTCTCCTCTGGGTCCCATCAGCCAAGCAATGTCGGCTGGTGGGCCCGTGGGGGAGAGCCTTCTCTGTGGGAGCTCCAGCTCTCTGGAACCAACTCCTCCCAGAGATCCGGACTGTTCCCACCCTGCTGGCCTTCCGAAAAGCCATTAAAACATGGCTCTTCCAGCAGGCGGGGTGATATTGAGATCAATCCCCCATGTTGGTTGACTCAGTCTTCCATCCTTCGAGGTGGGTAAAATGAGGACCCAGATTGAACTCTGTAAACCGCTTAGAGAGGGCTGTAAAGCACTATGAAGCGGTATATAAGTCTAAGTGCTATTGCTATTGCTATGCATGAATGTTGGCATGTTTTTTAACTTTTGTAATTTTTAATCATTATCATTGCTTTATATTGTTCTTTTATTATGCTGTACACCACGATGAGTCCTACAGGAGTTGGGCGGCCTATAAGAACCATTAATAAAATAAAAAAATAAAAAAATAAAAAAAATAAAATCACCAGAACTGATTCTGTCTATCATTTTCTCCACATTATGACTTGGGGAAGTGGGGAATGAGGAAAAATATTCTTATAGTTCAATAGCCAGGTAATGGAAATGGTTACAATAGTAAGAGACCTCCGCACCTTCTTTTACTCAAAAAGAAAGTGTGAAGGTTTCTTACTATTGTAACTGTTTCAATCTGCTTAGAATAAAGGTTTGCAAAACCAAAGCATTTATTTTATTTAGTTACCTATTTGCAAAGCTAATATATCACTCATATCAATTCACAACAATCCATAAAATGTCATTAAAATCATACCCTTAACCCCCAGGCACCAGACTTCATATGCTCATAGCTCGCAACCCCCATCCTAGCCCAATGCTTGGGAGAAGATCTGTATCTTCCAACGCCTCCAGAATGTTAATAAGGGATGCTACCAAGTGTATATTGTGTACGTTGTGATTATATTATGTGATTTCTTCCTGTTATGCCACTCTGGAGATGACTAACAGCTGGATTCAAGGGCTGGATTAGCAAGAGATATTTCCTATCTGAAGATGGATCTCTCTTCAACAAGACTTTTTTAGACCTAGAGATTTGCTGCAGAATATTCATGGCTTTAGAGTTATTGTCCTATATTCTACAGTTACCTATAGTTAATGTGATTCCTCTGTGACTAAACAATAACTTATCACTCAAAGTCTCTCCCCTCCTTGAATTTTATCCCTTTTATTTTGTATCCCTTTTATTTTAAACCAAAAGGAACAGGGAAGCCACAAAAGTGGCAAAAGTGTTAAAGGGTGGAAAGAAAGAGTCGAGAGGGTGGTAGGAATTAGAGAGTAAATGTAAGAAATTGGAAGAAACAGTGGGAAGAAAATACAAAAGATTTCACTCTGTTCTAAGATATCATTCAATCACGTTATTGGGAGGCACCGCTTAACTATTGTTCATAAATAAATAAAATAAATATGAATAAATAAGTTGCTGACTCCACAGTCCCAAGGTAATCATTTTGAAAGCAGGCAGAATCCATCCAGGCAAGATTCATCGTGGGACAGTGTTGGCAGTGCCCAGTGTTGCCCAGTGTTGAGGCTGACACTTGTGGAAGAAACTTTGCAAAGTCAGGTTTTACAAAATCATCATGTTCCCCAGGAGCCTTTCCTCTAAAGCAAATTGGGAGAAGCAATAATGACTTGCCTTTCTCAAGGTGAGGAATAGGAGAAATGAAATAATTCCTAGAAAAGACATTGGAGCAGGTAAAATCAATCACCAGAATCCTTGGACGTGCTGATAATTACCTTTTCAGTTGGTGGGTTGGAGGCTTGGAGAACGAAAATTGGTACGATAGAGATAAGATTCCAGACATTATTCCAGTAATCCAGTAGTCCCCTGGCTTGTAGTAATGGAACCACTCCTTTTCTTCTGTTATCACCTTAAATGGACATTTCATCAGCATACTGGCACAGGGAATTTGACACAAAAGCTGAAGCAGAAAAAATTGTATGTGGAGCAGCAGCAACATTTGACATACAGTATTCTGCAGGAGATCCTTCCTATAGTTCTTTCTTCGGCACAGAGTTAAATCTCAAAGATCACAGAAGACCACAATGACAGTGAAGAAAGTCCAGTTTGCTCCCAGATTTGGAAGAACTATCTGCAATTTCAGATTGCTTTACCCCAAACTCTGATCTCATCACAGGAGGCTGTTACAAATCAGATTATCACATGCTGTCTATCCCCTTTGTTGTCACATTGATTGGCATCTAATTGTGGTGGTGGAAATCCCATAAACCTTGCTCAAATGAGAATAAATAATCATGATTATTTTAATAATTAGAAGGGGAATTGGGAACGAGCATTGCCATAAAAGTGTGCCGTTGGAGAAAAGAGTTTTGTTTGACTCAGGAGAATAATCGTAATTTGAAAGTCAAGAAAGGAACAATTCAGGGAAGTTTGATTGTTTTTTTAGTCTCCAAACTTAGTTCTTGAGATTCCAAAGCTTAAAATGTGGAAAAAAAGTTCAACACTCTTGAACTAGGCAGTGGGCCATTATAATTCCTTCTTATTCTGTCTGATGTGGATGAGGCCATCTTCCTCAGAGAAGATTAGATACTCCAGAATGGTTAACTCCAGATTACGATATATTGAACAACCTATAGGAGCCCCCTGTTAAATGTCTTGTATCTTTCAAAATGTAGAAGACTATTAGTCTTCATGTTTACAAAGAAGATCTAGTCAAATTTCCCTGGGGCGTTAATCTGATACAATGGCCCATTATTGTCTTCTTCACGATAGCAATAGCAATAGCAGACTTATATACCAATTCACAGTGCTTTTACAGCCCTCTCTAAGCAGTTTACAGAGTCCGCATATTTTCCCCAACAATCTGGGTCCTCATTTTACTCATCTCGGAAGGATGGAAGGCTGAGTCAACCTTGAGCTGGTGAGAATCAAACTGCCAAATTGCGGACAGCCAGCAGCCAGCAGAAATAGCCTGCAATACTGCATTCTAACCACTGTGCCTCCTCCTCCTGATGTGATGACATTTGCTGTCTCTTAAATAAGGTATCTAGTAGGGAACCAAGTGATGATGCTATATGAGTAAAATGCCACAATGGCTGAAGGTGAAGGGATAAACAAAATTTTTGGACCTGAGTCCAGGGCCATTGCTATATGATGCGCAGGTATGAGTTCTTCTGCTAAGTGTGCACCTGAGACCTCTTTCCATTGCATCCTCCAAAATCATTTGATGGAGTGTAAATTAATAAATAAATTAGTTATATATATTGCCTGGATAATCAGTTGCTTTATGGATGAACATTAATGTGAAACGCTGATTCCACAGTTGTAGTCTCCAAAGTATGGACTCCAAAGATATGGGCCAGCGGTGGCTCCGGACAGAATCCACTGGTAAACTCTGTGCACGCTGGGCTATGGACACTTTGATTTGGTAAACTATTGGAAGGAGGAAATGTTTCTCATCTTTGCAGTTAACCCAGAAGTGACTAGGATAGGTACAACACTACAATGACAGAAATCAAAATTAGGACAATCTAGAATCCTGATTTAGCATAATGAGTGAAACTGATCAATATGTGAATAAAAATACATTGCAATTGCACTGGGGAGGGCTTTGCTTTTCCAATGCTTTCTGAATATCCAAAGAGAGATAGTGTAGAAGGCAGAGGTAATGGCATTGAGAGACCATTACCAAGACAAGGTCAGATAAAAGTAGTACTGATTTATATGACACAGCTTCCCTAATCTGTAATACACTGAAGGGCTGACTGACAAAAAGACAAAGAAGAGACATGCACAAAAACATAGTTATAAAGGTATAGGTAGGTATAGGTGGTGCTCATCTTTAATTCACAAATGAAGAGTCAGCTTTGTCTGAAGATGCTTCCATGGTATGTGGCTGGCATAACTATACACCGAAGATGCACGGAACAGGGTTACATTCCCACTGAACTGGTACCTATTTATCTACTTGCATTTACATTCTTTTGAATTGTTAGGTTGGCAGGGCACACATAGAGAGACAGACACATACGCGCTATATGGATATGGATATGGATATGGATAAAACAAGAAGCAATTTTAATATACCTCATAAGATCACCTTCATTATAACATCAGATGTCTATATGATTCCCCCCCCAAAAAAATCATTCATGGAGAAAAAAACTTAAAGTTGCTCCAATATTCATGTTGATATTTTCTCTCTCTCTCTCTCTCTCTCTCTCTCTCTCTCTCTCTCTCTCTCTCTCTCTCTCTCTCTCTCTCTCTCTCTCTCTCTCTCTCTCTCTCTCTCTCTCTCTCTCTCTCTCTCTCTCTCTCTCTCTCTCTCTCTGTCTCTTTATCCAGCCGGAAGAGTTCAATCAAATATATACAGTATTTCAAAGGAACTATATTTTAAAAACAAAGTCAGAACATCATCCCAGAAAATAAAATATAACAACAACCTATATAGTAACCAAAACACACATCATCATTAGCCATAGTCTTTTATTTAATCTAAAACCATATCAGAACACCCCTGGTAACAGTTTATTTGGACTGGTTTCAGAAATTTTATTAATGTCATTGATGATGGTTATGATTTAACATGAATTCAGATTGTGACCATTGAAGGATATGATTAATTCTAATAGTTTGAGTTGTTTTAGAAACTTTACTATTCAATTATTATAATTCAAAATCCACACAAATGAAGAAAGATAAGCTGCAACACATAAAACATTACTTCAAAGTATGTGATTTTATACTGCATGTAAACTGTACAAAAATAGACACCCCCATAAGGAACCTTAAAGTTTTTTTAGCATCAGGTGTTCTTTGGTGTTCATAGCAGGTCTCAGGATAATAATGTAGCATTTGGGGATAAAGATGCAGCCCAGTAAACCCAGGCTGGAGGCCAGGATGGAGAAGATCTGCACGGCTACCATGTATTTCCCCTTGGTGCTCAGATATGTGGGGAAAAAGGAGATCCAAACACTACAAAAAACCAACATGCTGAAGGTGATCAGTTTGGCTTCACTGAAGGCCCCTGGCAGATTTCGAGCCAGAAATGCCACCAAGAAACAGATGGCAGCCAAAAAACCCATGTAGCCAAGAGCAGAGTAGAACATGGTGACAGAGCCTTCATTGCACTGCAGCAGGATATGTTCTGATTGGGAATGAAAGTCAGAATCTGGGAATGGGGGAAAGATTCCCAGCCATATCATACAGATGCCTACTTGAATACCAGAGCAGGATAAAACAATAGAGTTGGCCAGACTCTTCCCCAGCCATTTCCTCATGCTGCTGCCTGGCTTTGTGGCCAGAAAGGCCACCACCACCATTACAGTCTTGGCCAGCAAGGAAGACACAGCAACTGAGAAAACAATACTGAAAATGGTTTGTCGAAGGAGACAGGTCATTTTCATGGGGCGACCGATGAATAGAAGAGAGGTCAAGAAAGAAAACAGGAGTGAAACCAGGAGGATGTAGGTGAGTTCACAGTTGTTGGCTTTGACTATGGGAGTTTCTCTGTATTTTATGAAGATTCCCAGAATAAAGGTGGTGGTTAGGGACAAAGCAATGGCAAAGAAAGCCAGGATGAGTCCCAACAATTCTTCATAGGATAAGAAGCTTATACTTTTGGGGACACACTGATCTCGCTTCTTATTGGAATATTGGTCATCTGGACACTTTTCACAATGGATTGCATCTGAGAAAAAAATGGTTAGCATGAATCTGTTTCTGCAGCTGTAGGAGCATGAAAACCACATCAGAAATCCATTACTTCATTTTGAAGGAATAATATATTTCTGCCCAGGGATATTCATATGACATAACATTAGTTAAAATAATCAACACTCTTTTTAAAGGCTGAAGATGAATGTGATTATCAGCTCTCAAAACTCGTCCTCTTTCCCAAAACCAAGCAAGAAAGTAACAAGAAGCAGCAACTTTTCATTATTTATTTTAATGCTCCCGTCATCATACAAAATTTGGTGATAGTGCCCAATCTTTGAAAAGTTTGTGGATGCCTTCAAGAAATGTCATGTTTTTCTTGCTTCTTGATCAAATACCCCCCAAAATCAATAGAGAATAATGATTGAATCCTGATTTTTTGTTGTTTTTGGAGCCACCCACTGTACCTTCTTGCCCAGAGAATGTTCCTTCCACACACAGAGAACAGTCGTAGCAGCAAACTGGGGCTCCCTCTCTCACAAGCTTGGCATAACCTGGGGAGCAACTTTCTGTACATCTTGAATAAGGCACCCTCTAAACATAAACCGTAAGATTAGTCAGGGCAATATAGGAATTAGAAGGATTGACTGAAATCAACTGGCTTCCAGAAGCTCAGGAGCACATTGAGCAAAATGAGTCAAGGAGTAGTGGCATGAACTTTAATTACTCTGCTTGGAAGGGGCAAATTAAAGGTCATTCTCTTTCTCTATCAGTCTCCATTGTAGATCCCAAAACAGACTCATTGCCTTATTCTTCTTTCCAAAGGAAAATAGTTCCATTGCAAAAGGTGTTTCTTCTTAGGGCGTGTATGAGAATGCTATATCTCTATCTTTGCTTTCTCAGGAAACCTCCAACATCTAGCTTTCTCTAGAGTCCCTATCTTTCTCTCCTATAACTGATCATTGTATCATCATATGTAAATGACTTTTTTAGCTGCCCTCATTTCCCTCACCACATTCTTAGTGATATCTTTCACTTATGCAATTCAGTGGGCTAAAAACCCTTCATATTCTGGATTTTCTCCCAAAGGTGCTTTTTCAAAAGACAACTGATCTTTGTTTTCCCTTGAAGATGTTTCGCTTCTCATTCCAGAAGCTTCTTCAGTTCTGACTGAATGGAGGAATATGGAAGGATTTATATTCCTTGCAGTCATCTGGTCATTAGCAATCTTTCTGAAAGTTGCAGAGGCCACTTGGATGTTTATTTGTGCCCTCAGGGTCACGTGAATAGTGCAAATGGGTGTGGAAACTTTTTTCAACTGCTGAATCTATATCCTGTTTACAACACAGTCTTTTCATCAGTTCCAAATCCTTCCATCCTCCACCATTCAGTCAGAACTGAAGAAGCTTCTTGGATAAGAAGCAAAACATCTTCAAGGCAAAACAAATCCAGGTGCCTTTTGAAAAAGCACCTTTGCACAACCATGACCTGGATGACTGAGAATCTCCATAGACATTCTGGATTTTCTCTTAGTGAAAACAAGATAATTTATAAATTATGGCAACATATTTCAGTTTAATAATGCAGATTGCAAATCCCGCAATAAAATGCAGCAGGTTCCAGTGCGTGATAGATTGTGATAGATTATTGCAAAACCTCTAAAGTAAAATAATATCTAATAAATTAATGAGACTTTAAGTTCTCTTATTTGGAAGTTATCTCAATTGGCCTCAATTTCTGAGCAGAAAAATTTCCAGATATGGAGAAAAAAGCAAAATCAAAGCAGCCTCAACTACTTTGTTAAATAAAGTTGGCCATTGGATGGCACTTTGATTGACAGAAATCTTGACTTCCGAGGAGGCTTCTCTTTCTACACTCCCAACTTTCACCCCGGCATATGATTTGTTCAAAATTGATGTCCACTGCATGATATCAAAGTCACCAACAGGAACTCCATTTTCCTCAAAAGAAGTCCCATCTCTGGAAATATTGTGATGTTGGAAGTTTCTCAGGAACTTATGAAGCTGCATAAAAACATAGAAGAAACATGACAATTTGAGCCTTCATTCAATGTTTTTCTTGCTATTATTCTGGATTGGAGGTACTCTGAATAATTCAACCTCTTCAAATCACCACTACAGTCTGAAAGATATTGATTTAGCCAGGGGTGGGCTTCAAAATTTTTAGCAAAGGTTTCTCTGCCCGGTTGCTGGGTGGGAATGGCCATGGTGGGCGTGGCCTAATCGGCCTCCTGCACTATGGGGGGGGGCTCCAGAGGCTCTCTGCAGGCCAGAAACGGGCCCGTTTTCCACCCTCCCCAAGCCTGGGAGGGGTGGGTCGGAGGGCAGTGTGGGGTGGGAGGAGCAGTTTGGGTGGGGCAAGGCCAATCAGGAGTAGGATTTGTGGGGTTCTCCAAACCACACAGAATCTTCGCTAGAGGATCGCCCAAACCCGGACTAACCCGGAGCAGTCCATCTGAGACAAGACCATTTGCAGATATGGGAAAACTTGTAATGGGAGAAGATGGAGAATACAATTTTACCATCAGTCCTGATCAAGATGATCTTAGCGGAGTTTAACTTTGGGCTAGGAAATTACATAGTGATGATATCTCTTTCAAAGAATAGCTATGGAAGCATATTCATTAGTTCAGGAGATATGTGGATGAACCTTTTGTTGCCCCCGGAATATGCTTTGATTTATATCTTGTTGCTATGTTAGAAACTTTTAGCCAGCAAAGTCCGATTTTAATCCAGAACAAACAATCCAGCTGAACTCCTTAGCTTGGAGACTAGATCACTTTGTGATCACAATAAAGGGTTGAGGATTGCTGGAATATTCTCATGCTTGTTAAATTTTGAAAATTACGTTGTCACCATAGAGCTATTTCTGTCACAAAAGCACCCCAAATTAGCACAGGTTGTTTAACTTTGGAAGTTTTTTCTCTGTCCTTTCTCTCTAACTCACTGTCAGGGTTCCAAGTAATACGCCCATAGCAAACAGGACTCTGAGGCAAGCAGGTTCTTGAAATATCAGTTTTATTGGACATATCATATAGGCATAGGCTGGTGAAAAATGACTCTAAATGTTCCTGCAGTTTTCACCTAATTGAAAGTAAAAGTTTTCCTCCCCTTTCCAAACATTCACAAAGTCCAATCAAAGTGTTATCCAGTTGCCTGGTGACTTCACTCATCCTCCCTCTGGCCATCAATGGGAATGTCCTTTGTACCCAGGAGAAAATATTTTGTTTTGGCTACAAAACCCCAGCTATCTCTATTCCCCCCTCCAGCTCCAGTGAGGCAATACTGAAGCATCAGAATGGCCTCAGTCAGGTCAGCTTCAGAGTGGACACTCACTCTCAAATACCACAAATTGGGAAACTGCTCTTTGGAATATCTCACCCCCCCTACATCTAATTTAATATTGAGGAATTGGAAGGGGAGAATCAATGGAACCTCAAAGGAGAAGACTTACCTGCCATGGCTGTACAATCTGGGGTGGTTGATGGTCTCCAACTTGCATTCTCCTCTTACTCCATTGGGAGGAAGAGGCAGCACTGAGGACCCAGGCCACAATTTGAATTATTTGGGAAATACTGGAGGAATCCTGAGACAGGATTCTTGCAATCACATCATGGGGTGGGAATTCCCAGTTCTCCTTTTCTCTGCATTTTTTCCAAACTTTCTTAGATAACACAGGACTTGAATAAGAACATTGGAATGCTTCCTTTCCATACAATACGACCATAGATGCATAAGAATTAAAGTCATAATACTGATTCCTTCTCTTTGTCTGGATGAGGAAGGAAAACAAAGCATATTTATTTTGAAGATCAACCCAGAGGTCAAAAATACCTACACTTGTAGCTGTCAAAGTTGTTGCAATCCACACCCTTCCCACAATGGATTTATTAGTCATATCAATGTTTTGTATTACTGCTGCTAAGATTACTGAGGCCTGAAAATCCAGTTGGCATACTATAATTTTTATTTGACTCTTGATAAGAGAAAGGAACATTTCCCTTTTTTCTTGCATGAGAGTTTCTCCAACACTTGTCTTCATATTTGCTTCTGGGACGGTTCCTGAGAGGACAATGCAAATCCCATTTTTGGGGGCGAGAATTTCCAAGCGTCTTTTGAATTTTTCTCCTTTTTCATTGTCCTGAGAAAGGAGGCCGATCCACGTCCATTGGAACTGCAGGAGCAGCTTGACAATTGCTGTGTAAGGAGGTTCTTGGTTTGGGGTCATCCGATATGAAAAAGGAAAACGATGATTTTGCTCAGCCATCTGGTTGATGACACTATAGTTGATCTAAGATAAAAGAGAAGGTATTGGTAGTTTGTGCCAGTTTTAATGATAAAAGTCAGATGGTAAATCTAAGGGCCTTTCCCCACTGCTGAGAGATATTTCAAACTATAACTGCATGAATTTTGCTAGTTCCCTTGATGTTCTGTCCTGTTGTCTTGTATTTATTTATTTATTTATTTATTTATTTATTTATTTATTTATTAAAATTTCTATGCCGCCCAACTCCCGGGGGACTCTGGGCGGCTCACAGCAGGTATAGAAACATATAATAAGTAAAAACAATTTTAAAAAAGCCATGTTAAAATACTATCCATTTAATAAACTTTCATTCATACCCCGCCTGCCGGAAGAGCCAAGTTTTTATTGCTTTACGGAAGGCCAGCAGGGTGGGGATAATCCTGATCTCTGGAGGGAGTTGGTTCCAAAGGGAGGGGGCTCCCACAGAGAAGGCTCTCCTCCTCGGCCCCGCCAACCGGCATTGTTTGGTCGATGGGACCTGGAGGAGACCCACTCTGTGGGACCTAACCGGTTGTAGGGAGGTATGCAGCAGGATGCGGTCCCGAAGGTAACCTGGCCCTGAGCCATGTAGGGCTTTAAAGGTAACGACCAACACCTTGAATTGGATCCAGAGACTAATGGGCAACCAATGCAGCTGGCGGAGAATTGGTGCTACGTGGGTGTATCTGGGTACACCCACCACAGCTCGCGCAGCTGCATTTTGCACCAATTGCAGTCGCCGGACACTCTTCAAGGGTAGCCCCATGTAGAGCGCATTGCAGTAATCCAGCCGTGAGGTGATTAGGGCATGAGTGACTGTGAGAAGTGCCTCCTTCTCCAAGTAGGGTCGCAATTGGTGCACAAGACGTACTTGTGCAAAGGTCCCCCTAGCCACAGCTGAAAGATGTTGCTCCAATTTTAGCTGTGGGTCTAGAAGGACACCCAAATTGCGAACCCGTTCTGAGGGAGCTAATTTCTCCCCCCCAAGAACCAAGGAGGGACAATTGGTCAAGTCCTTAGGAGGCAATATCCACAGCCACTCAGTCTTGTCAGGGTTAAGTTTTAGCCGGTTCTTCCCCATCCAGACCCTAACATCGTCCAGGCAGCGGCCCATTACGTCTACGGCTTCCCCGAATTGAGATGTGGTGGAGATGTACAACTGGGTATCATCAGCATATTGCTGATACCTCACCCCGTGTCGTCGGATGATCTCACCCAGTGGCTTCATGTAGATGTTAAACAGGATGGGCGAGAGGACCGAGCCCTGCGGCACCCCACATAGTAGGGGCCTAGGGCTCGACCTCTGCCCCCCTGTCAACACCGACTGCATCCTGTCAGAGAGGAAGGAGGAGAACCACTGCAAAACAGTGCCACCCACCCCCACCTCTCCGAAACGACTCAGAAGGATACCATGGATACCATACCTTTGAAACCAGGGAGCTCTGAATTATCTGTGGGTGATGTTCATTGGTAGTCCTCATAGAGCATACCCTTCTGGTCATATTATAACTCTATGGTTCACCCATCCACTCAGGCAATTACCATATTTTTCGGAGTATAAGACGCACCGGAGTATAAGACGCACCTTAGTTTTTGGGGAGGAAAATAGGGCGAAACAATCTGCCTACCAGGTATTCATCTGGCTAGCGTCCTTAGTCTGGTCAGCTTCAGCACATTATTTTATCCCCTGGTTAGGACTTAAAAAAACCTTCTTCTGAGAGAGTAACAATGAAAGAGCATGCAAGCCAGCAAGAGCTGGGAAGATCGTTAGCACCTGGTTAGGGCTAGAAAAAAACTTATTTGGAGCAAGTAGAGCAATGAAAAAAAATTCTGCAAAGACTTAGGGCTGGAAAAACATTCTTTGGAGAGAGTAACAATGAAAAAGCCTGCAAGGTAAGAGCTGGGAAGATCTGTTAGCACCTAGTTAGGGCTGGAAAAAAAAGCTACATTCAAAGTATAAGACGCACCCAAATTTTCAGCCACTTTTAGGGAGGAAAAAGGTGCGTCTTATACTCCGAAAAATTTGGTAGTCAATCAGAATAGAGCTGGAAAGTCTTTTAGTCCAACCACCTGCTCAAGCAGGAGACCCTAGTCCAGGGGTATCAAACTCAAGGACTGGGGTGCTTAGATCTGGCCCATGGGGGCCCCCCAGGAAATAGCAAAGGACCAGCCCATGGTGCCTCTGCCAGGGAAAATGGAGCTAGAGAGGGCCGCGCATTGCCCTCCCGAGCTCCGTTTTGACTGGCAGAGGGTTGCAGGAGGCTGTACAAGCTGAAAATGGAGCTCAGGAGCCCGTTTTCCCTGGCAGAGCATTCGGGCCACCACAGGTGCCCCTGAAACAAGTGAGGTCATGCTGGCCACGCCCACCTTGGCCACGCGTTTCCCCAAGGTCAAACACAACCCTGATGCAGCCCTCAATGAAATTGAGTGAGACCCGTGCCCTAGTCAACCACCCTGCTTAAACAGGAGACCCAATACCATTTCAGACAAGTGACTGCCTATTCTCTTCTTATAAAACCACAGTGATGAAGCACCCACAGCTTCTGAAGGCAAGCTGTTCCAATGGTTAATTGACCTCAAAGCCTTAATTCCAGGTTGCTTCCTTCCTTTATTAGTTTCCATACATTGTTTCTTCTCCTGCCATCTAGTGCTTTGGAAGATAAATTGACCTCTTCCTCTTTGTGGCAGCCTCTCAAATACTGGAATACTGCTATACACTCGTGGAATATCTTTTTAAAGTGGCAAACATATTAATTTCTCATAGATTATTACTGCTTATTTGATTGTTTCATATAGCAATAGCAATAGCACTTTACTTATATACCGCTTCATAGTGCTTTACAGCCCTCTCTAAGCGGTTTACAGAGTTCAGCATATTGCCCCCAACAATCTGGGTCCTCATTTTACCGACCTCAGAAGGATGGAAGGCTGAGTCAACCTTGAGCCGGTGAGATTTGAACAGCTGAACTGCTGAACTAGCAGTCAGCCTGCAGTCGCAGCATTTAACCACTGCACCACTTCAGCTCTTGGGCTATGTTGGGCTTGAAATATTGTTTGTTATATCCTCCTCAGCAATTGTTTAATATTGGTATATTATTTCATTGCCTTCATTCATATAATTGATTTCAAATATTTCTGTATAAACTCTTTGTTGTTGTTGTTGTTGTTTGTTGCAAAGTCATGTCCGACCCATCGTGACCACATGGACAACGTTCCTCCAGGCCGTCCTGTCTTCTACCATTCTCTGGAGTCCATTTAAGTTCATGCCTAAGGCTTCAGTAAATCCATCCAGCCACCTAGTTCTCTGTCGTCCCCTTCTTCTTTGCCCTCAATCTTTCCCAGCATTAGACTCTTCTCCAGTGAGTCCTTCCTTCTCATTTGGTGGCCAAAGTATTTGAGCTTCATCTTCCCAATCTGGCCTTCTAAAGAGCAGTCAGGGTTGATCTCCTCTAGGACTGACCGATTTGATCACCTTGCAGACTCGCAGAAGTATTCTCCAGCACCATAGTTCAAAGGCCTCAATTCTTTGGTGCTCAGCCTTCCTTATGGTCCAAATTTCACAGCCATAGATTGCAACTGAGAAAACCATGACTATAGGCACTTTTGTTAGCAGGGTGATGCCTGTGCTTTTTAGTATATTGTCTAGATTTGCCATAGCTTTCCTCCCCAGGAGCAAGCGTCTTTTAATTTCTTGGCTGCAGTCCCCATCTGCAGTGATCTTGGAGCCCAGGAAACTAAAATCTGTCACTACCTCCATTTCTTCCCCATATATTTGCCAGGAATTGAGAGGGCCAGATGCCATGATCTTAGTTTTCTTAATGATGAGTTTCAAGCCAACTTTTGCACTCTCCTCATTCACCCACATCAAGAGGCTCTTTAGATCCCCTTCGCTTTTGCCATTAGTGTGGTATCATCTGTATATCTGAGGTTGTTGATATTTCTCCCGGCAATCTTAATTCCAACTTGTGATTCATCTAGCCCCACCTTTCTCTTGATGTGTTCTGCATATAAGTTAAATAGGCAGGGCGACAGTATACAGCCTTGCCGAACTCCTTTCTCAATATTGAACCAAACAGTGGTTCTGTGTCCAGTTCTCACTGTTGCTTCTTGACCTGCATATAGGTTTTTCAAGAGACAAATAAGATGGTCTGGTACTCCCATCTCTTTAAGAACTTGCCACAATTTGTTGTGATCTACACAATCAAAGCTTTAGCATAGTCAATGAAGCAGAAGTAGATATTTTTCTGGAACTCCCTAGCTTTCTCCATGATCCAGAGTATGTTGGCAATTTCATCTCTAGTTCCTCTGCCTCTTTGAAATCCTGCTAGCTCTCGGTCTACATACTGCTGGAGCCTAGCTTGTAGGATTTTGAGATTAACGTTGCTAGCATGTGAAATGAGTGCAATGGTGCAATGGAGTTTGAACATTCTTTGGCATTGCCCTTCCTTGGAATTGGAATGTAAACTGACCTTTTCCAATCCTGTGGCCACTGTTGAGTTTTCCAAATTTCCTGGCAAATTGAGTGTAGCACTTTTACTGCATCGTCTTTTAAGATTTTGAATAGCTCAGCTGGAATACTGTCACTTCCACTACCTTTGTTGACTTCCTAAGGCCCATTTGACTTCATATTCCTGGATGTCTGGCTCAAGGTCAGTTACCACCCCATTGTGACTATCAGGGATGTTAAGCCCATTCTTGTATAATTCTTCTGTGTAATTAACCACCTCTTCTTAATCTCTTCTCTCTGTGTTAGGTCCCTGCCATTTTGGTCCTTTATCATGCCCATCCTTGCATGAAACGTTCATATCTCCAATTTTCTTGAAGAGATCTCTGGTCCTCCCTATTCTATTGTTTTCTCCTATTTCTTTGCACTGTTCGCTTAAGAAGGCATTCTTATCTCTTCTAGCTATTCCCTGGAATTCTGCATTCAATTGGGTGTATCTTTCTCTTTCCCCCTTGCCTTTCGCTTCCCTTCTTCTTCAACTATTTGTAAAGCTTCCTCAGTCAGTCATTTTGCTTCCTTGCATTTCTTTTTCTTTGGGATGGTTTTAGTTGCTACCTCTTGTACAATGTTGCAAACCTCCATCCATAGTTCTGCAGGCACTCTATCTATCAGATCTAATTCCTTAAATCTATTTGTCACCTCTACTGAATATTCATCAGGGATATGATTTAGTTCATACCTGAGTGGCCTAGTGTTTTTCCCTACTTTCTTCCATTTAAGCCTAAATTTTGCAATGAGAAGCTCATGATCCTGAGCCACAGTCAGCTCCCGGTCTTGTTTTTACTGACTGTATAGAGCTTCTCCATCTTTGGCTGCAGAGCACGTAGTTAATCTGATTTCTGTGTTGACCATCTGTTGATGTCCATATGTAGAGTTTCTACATATTTCTAGGTTCTACCATATCACAAGATCTAAAATGGACACCTAACATCAAAAACGTCATCAAAAAAGCACAACAAAGAATGTTCTTTCTGTGACAACTCAGAAAGCTCAAACTTCCCAAGGAGTTGCTGACACAGTTCTACAGAGGAATTATTGAGTCTGTCATGTGCATCTCTATAACTGTCTGGTTTGGTTCTGCAACCCAACAAGACAGACACAGACTTCAGAGGATAATTTGAACTGCAGAAAAAACAATTGCTACCAACCTGCCTTCCATTGAGGACCTGTATACTGCACAAGTCAAAAAGAGGGCTGTGAAAATATTTACAGACCCCTCACATCCTGGACACAAACTGTTTCAACTCCTACCTTCAAAACAACGCTATAGAGTACTGCACACCAGAACAACTAGACACAAGAACAGTTTTTTCCCGAATGCCATCACTCTGCTAAACAAATAATTCCCTCAACACTGTCAAACTTTTTTCTAAGTCTGCACTACTATTACCATATTTTTTGGAGTATAAGACGCACCTTCCCCCTCTAAATGAGGGTGAAAATTTGGGTGCGTCTCATACACCGAATGTAGCCCCACCCAGCCTCTCAAATGGAGGTTTCAGGGGCTGAAAAATCCTCTGAAATGGAGATTTGAGAGGCTGGGAAAAAATCCTCTGAAAAGGAGGTTTCAAGGACTGGAAAAATCCTCTGAAATGGAGGTTTCAAGGGATGGAAAAGCAAGGCGCAGAGGTCAACCAACAAACTTGTTGCTAAAGTTCACCTCTGGGAACAGCTGTTTGGGGCAGATTCACCCACCAATCAGCTTTTTTCTTATTTTCCTCCCCAAAAACTAAGGTGCGTCTTATACTCCAGTGCGCCTTATAGTCCGAAAAATACGGTAATCTTCTCATCGTTCCCATCACCCGTATCCTCCTACTAATAACTGTATGGCTGTAACTTGTTGCTTGTATCCTTACGATTTACCTTGACTGGTTCCTAATATGATTTGATTGTTTATTTGTAGCCAGACTATCATTAAGTGTTGTACCTTATGATTCTCGACGAATGTATCTTTTCTTTTATGTACACTGAGACCATATGCACCAAAGACAAATTCCTTGTGTATCCAATCACACTTGGCCAATAAAAAATTCTATTCTATTCTATTCTAAAATCGCTGCAGATTTGGCTGCAGAGCACATAGTCAATCTGATTTCTGTGTTGACCATCTGGTGATGTCCATATGTGGAGTCATCTCTTGGGTTGTTGGAAAAGAGTGTTTGCTATGACCATTGTGTTCTCTTGACAAAATTCTACCAGCTTGTACCCTGCTTAATTTTATACTCCAAGGCCAAACTTGCCTGTTATTCCAGTTATCTTTTGGCTTCCTACTTTATCATTCCAATCCCCCATGATGATAAGGACATCATTTTTTGGTCTAAATTCTAGAAGGTGTTGTAGGGCATCATGGAACTGGTCAACTTCCACCTCTTCAGCACCAGTGGTTGGGGCATAGACTTGGACTACTGTGATGTTGAATGGTTTGCCTTGGATTTGAACTGAGATCATTCTGTCATTTTGGGGATTGTATCCCAGTACTGCTTTTCCTACACTTTTATTGACTATGAAGGCTACTCCATTTCTTCTGAGGGATTCTTGCCTGCAGAAGTATACATGATAGTCGTCTACATTAAATTCACCCATTCCTGTCTATTTTAGTTTGCTGATTCCTAAGATGTCGATGTTCAGTCTTGTCATCTCCTGTTTGACCATGTCCAGGTTGCCTTGATTCATGGATCTTACATTCCAGGTTCCTATGGAGTATAGATCTTTACAGCATCAGACTTTCCTTTCACCACCAGATACATCCAGAGCTGAGTGTCCTTTTGGCTTTGGCCCAGTTGCTTCACTCTTTCTGGCACTACTAATACTAGCCCTCTGCTCTTCCCCAGTAGCATATTGGACAACTTCCAACCTGAGGGGCTCATCTTCCAGCATCATATCTTTTTGCCTTTTGGTACTGTCCATGGGGTTTTCATGGCAAAGATACTGGAGTAGGTTGCCATTTCCTTCTCCAGTGGATCACATTTTGTCAGATCTCTCTGCTATGACCTGTCTGTCTTGGGTGGCCCTGCATGGCATAGCTCATAGCTTCATTAGGCTAGGCAAGCCCCTTTGTCACATCAAGGCAGTGATCCATGAAGGGGATATATGTATATACACACACATATACAATGCATATGTGTGTGTGTGTGTGTGTGTGTGTGTGTGTGTGTGTGTGTGTGTGTGTGTGTGTGTGTATACAGTGGTGTGTGTATACAGTGGTGTGTATACAGTGGTGGGCTGCAACCGGTTTAACAACAGGTTTTGTGAGCACGCGCTTTCTGTGCATGCGCAGCATTCAAAATACACCAATTTCAAGCTCTACAGCTTACCTTCTAGGGCAGCCCCGGTAAGTAAAACAGCTGAGGCGTGGAAATCCACTGTACCGCATGAATCAGCTGGGCTGAAAAACACGGAAATATAGGATAGGATAGGGCAGGGACGGGTGGGTGGGGCCAACTGATCGCCAGAACTACCGGTTCGTTAGAATCGGTCCTAAATGGCAGCAGCCCACCATTTTATGTATACACACATACTTTTGAATTAAAAATTCTTTCAACTCTTCTAATATTTACTCTCTGACTTTCAATTTATTTAAAGAAATATATACAAGTGCTGCCTTCTAGGCAAATCTGAACAATTTATAACACGGAATTAATTTTATTTGGCTTTATACCTGTGGAATTTTATAGATGCTCAAGACATTGGAAATATGATCAAAGAGTTCAGAATTCATCTCTTCAAGAATCGCCAGCAGGTTCTTTTGTCTTCCACATCTGTAGTTTGGGACGTTTTCCTGCCCTGTAGACAGCACATCCAGCATGGCCTCATATGTCATTCTTGCACTGAAAAAGTTCTCATAGATGTTGTAGCCCAGGGTGATGTTGGGTAAGAGCCTTGAATTCTGGTTCACTTCATGAACAGCCAACAAGTAGGGCAGAATGTGGTAGAAGTTGTTCTCACTGCAACATAAGAAATTTCATCATCTTATTTTGCTCTATATCAACGATTTATGTGCTCAACTTAAAAGCAATTGTGTTCTTTTTGCCGATGATGTAAAATTATTCAATTCTAGAGATAGTTCTGTTGTTTTGCAAAGTGATCTCGACTATGTGTCTGAATGGCCATCTATTTGGCAACTTCATATTTCGATTAATAAATGCTCTGTCTTACATATTGGTAAACATAATCAGAATGTCAAGTACAAGCTAGGTGGCATTGATCTAGCAGATGACCCTCACCTTGTTAAGGACCTAGGTGTACTTATCTTTTACGATTTATGCTCCAAAGCACACTATAACAGCATTGCTAAAAAGGCATTAAGAGTTGTAAACTTAATTTTGCGAAGCTTTTTTTCTGGAAACATTGTATTGCTAATTAGAGCTTGTAAAACTTATGCAAGACCAATTTTAGAGTATTGTTCAACTGTTTGGAATCCCCACCATATATCTGACATCAGTACAATCGAGCGGGTTCAGAAGTACTTCACAAGAAAAGTCTTGCACTCTTCTGTACACAACAGAATTCCTTATGCTACTAGGCTCGAAATTCTCGGTTTGGATAACTTAGAATTGCATCGCTTGAGGTCAGACCTAGGTATTGCATACAAAATTATATGCAGTAAAGTTTTACCTGTAAATGACTTTTTCTGTTTTAATTGCAACAATATGCACGTGAACAACCTCTTTAAACTCCATGTAAATCATTCTAAACCTGACTGTAAAAAAAAGTATAGAATAGAATAGAATAGAATAGAATTCTTTATTGGCCAAGTGTGATTGGACACACAAGGAATTTGTCTTTGGTGCATATGCTCTCAGTGTACATAAAAGAAAAGATACATTTGTCAAGAATGGTTGTCATAGGGTTCAAGTAAGCAATCAGGAAACAATCAATATGAATATAAATCATAAGGATACAAGCAACAAGTTACAGTCATACAGTCATAAGTGGGAGGAGATGGGTGATATGAATGATGAGAAAAACTAATAGTAATAGTAATGCTGCCTAGTGAATAGTTTGACAGTGGTGAGGGAATTATTTGTTTAGCAGAGTGATAGCGTTTGGGAAAAAACTGTTCTTGTGTCTAGTTGTCTTGGTGTGCAGTGCTCTATAGCGACGTTTTGAGAGTAGGAGTTGAAGCAATTTATGTCCAAGATGCGAGGGGTCAGTAAATATTTTCACAGCCCTCTTTTTGACTCATGCAGTATACAGGTCCTCAATGGAAGACAGGTTGGCAGTAATTGTTTTTTCTGCAGTTCTGATTATCCTCTGAAGTCTGTGTCTGTCTTGTTGGGTTGCAGAACCAAACCAGACAGTTATAGAGGTGCAGATGACAGACTCAATGAGTCCTCTGTAGAACTGTATCAGCAGCTCCTTGGGCAGTTTGAGCTTCCTGGGTTGGCACAGAAAGAACATTCTTTGTTGTGCTTTTTTGATGACGCTTTTGATGTTAGTTGACCATTTTAGGTGTTGAGATATGATAGAACCTAGAAATTTGAAGGTCTCTACTGTTGATACTGTGTTGTCTAGTATTGTAAGAGGTGGTAGGATGGGAGGGTTTCTCCTAAAGTCTACCACCATTTCTACGGTTTTGAGTGTGTTCACTTCCAGTTTGTTCTGGTCGCACCACGAGGCTAGTTGTTCAACTTCCCGTCTGAATGCGGTTTCATCGTTGTCTCGAATGAGGCCAATCACTGTTGTATCATCTGCAAACTTCAGTAGTTTAACAGATGAATCGTTTGAGATGCAGTCATTGGTATATAGAGAGAAGTGGTGAGAGTACACAGCCTTGGGGGTCCCGGTGCTAATTGTACAGGTATCTGATGTGATTTTGCCTAGCTTCACCTGCTGCTTCCTTTCTGTTAGGAAGCTTGTGATCCACTTACAAGTGTGTTCAGGTACCGCTAGCTGATTTAGTTTAGTTAGAAGAATGGCTGGTATGATGGTGTTGAATGCTGAACTAAAGTCTACAAAGAAGACCCTTGCGTAGGTATTTGGAGATTCAAGATGTTGTAGGCTGTAGTGCAGAGCCATATTAACAGCTGTAATGATTCTGTAATGATTTCTGTAATAGAGTTGTCAAATTCTGGAATGCTCTACCAGATTCAGTTGTCTGAGGTACAAATTTTCACAGTTTCAGTCACAAATTGACTTCCATGGACCTTACTTCATACTTAAGGGGTCAATAGAGGGAGCATGCATAAGTGCACTAACTTGCCTATCATCCTTGTCACTGTATTTTTATTCTTTTATTCTTGTTCTCGTTTTTGTTTGACAAATTCCAATAAATAAATAAATAAATAAATAAATAAATAAATAAATAAATAAATAAATAAATAAATAAATAAATAAATAAATAAATAAATAAATAAATAAATAAATAAATAAATATTCAGTTTGGATTTTCATGAAATCATGTCATATTTACTGTAGCTTTATAGCTATATAGCTTTATAAGAGAGAGAGATAGCAAGCTTGTAATGTCAGGATCAAAGGAATCCTATCAAAATCACCAGAACTGATTCTGCCTATCATTTTGTCCACCTTATGACTTCGAAGGGGGGGGGAATGAGGAAAATTATTCTTATAGTTCAATAGCCAGGGAAGGAAAATGGTTACAATAGTAAGAGACCGCCATGCCTTCTTTTACTCAAAAAGGAAGCGTGAAGGTTTCTTACTATTGTAACTGTTTCAATCTGCTTAGAATAAACGTTTGCAAAACCAAAGCATTTATTTTATTTAGTTATCTATTTGCAAAGTTAATATATCACTCATATCAATTCACAACAATCCATAAAATGTCATTAAAATCATACCCTTAACCCCAGGCACCAGACTACATATGCTCATAGCTCTCAACCCCCATTCTAGCCCAATGCTTGGGAGAAGATCTGTATCTTCCAATGCCTCCAGAATGTTATTAAGGGATGCTACCAAGTGTATATTGTGTACGTTGTGATTATATTATATGATTTCTTCCTGTTATGCCACTTTGGAGATGACTTACAGCTGGATTCAAGGGCTGGATTAGCAAATTTAAAAGTGAATAAAATTGTTTAGTCTGTCTTTATTAAATTAAAAGTTAGTTACTGAAGTTATAGGTTTTTTTTAGACAGGCTGAAAAATTGGAAATTTGAAATGTGACTTAGGATATTCTATTATTCTTATGTTAGAGATATTATAAATATATGTTTACTTATTGGGTATATATGCTGTTATGTATGTATGTGTTTTTAAGGTGGATTAAAATAAAAAACTTTTTCAAAAAAAAAGGAGAAATGAAATAATTCCTAGAAAAGACATTGGAGCAGGTAAAATCAATCCCCAGAATCCTTGGACATGCTGACAATTACCTTTTCAGTTGGTGGGTTGGAAGCTTGTAGAATGAAAATTGGTACAATCGAGCTACGATTCCAGACATTATTCCAGTAATCCAGTAGTCTCCTGGCTTGTAGTAATGGAACCACTCCTTTTCTTCTATTATCACCTTAAATGGACATTTCATCAGCATACTGGCACAGGGAATTTGAGACAGAAGCAGAAGCAGAAGCAGAAGCAGAAAACACTGTATATGCAGCAGCAGCAACATTTGACATATACAGTATTCAGCAGGAGACTTCCTATAGTTTTTTCTTCAGCACAGAGCTAAATCTCAGAGATCACAGAAGACCACAACTACAGTGAAGAAGGTCCAGTTTGCCCCCAGATTTGGAAGAGCTATTTGCAATTTCAGACTGCTACAGTATTTGCCCAGTTTTACCCCAAACTCTGATCTCATCACAGGAGGCTGTTACAAATCAGATTATCACATGCTGTTTATCCCCTTTGTTGTCACATTGATTGGCAACTAATTGTGGTGGTGGAAATCCCATAAACCTTGTTCAAAGGAGAAGAAATAATCATGATTATTTTAATAATTAGAAGGGGAATTGGGAATGAGCATTGCCATAAAAGTGTGCCATTGGAGAAAAACGTTTTGTTTGACTCAGAAGAATAATCCTAATTTGAGAGTCAAGAAAGGAACAATTCAGGGAAGTTTGATTGTTTTTTTTAGTCTCCAAACTTATTATTGCTTTTCTAAAGCTTAAAATGTGGAAAAACAGTTCAATGTTCTTGAACTAGGCAGTGGGCCATTATAATTCCTTCTTATTCTGTCTGATGTGGATGAGGCCATCTTTCTCAATGAAGATTAGATACTCCAGAACGGTTAACTCCAGATCATGATATATTCAACAACCTATTGGAGCCCCCTGTTAAATGTCTTGAATCTTTCAAAATGTGGAAGACTATCAGTCTTCATGGTTACAAAGAAGATGTAGTCAAAATTCCCTGGTGCATTAATCTGAAAAAATAGCTTGTTACTGACTTCTTCATGATATGGTGATATTTGCTGTTTCTTACATAAATTATGTAGTAGGGACCTCTCTCCATTGCATCCTCCAAAACCATTTAATGGAGTATAAATTAATTACCGTATTTTTCGGAGTATAAGACGCACCGAAGTATAAGACGCACCTTAGTTTTGGGGGAGGAAAACAAGGAAAAAAGGCCTCTGCCTCCAAGCAATTTGCCAAACAGCAAACAGCACAGATGATATGCACTGTTTGCTGTGTATTTCTGTGCATGTGTGCCTGACCCATAGAAATAGCAAAGAATTGGAGAAATGTACATTATGCCAGAAAGTTTTCTTAAATGTAGTCACACTAACTCCTCCCAATTATTTAAATAGATCTACTCCAAGGTAACTAAACTCTAATACTAAACAGGACACTGTTACATTTCATACTATACTTGTACAGAGCTGTTAAAATTAATTAAAATTTCTGGAAGTATACATTATTCTCTATTATTTAAAAGAAGATACAATAGCACTGGGCCTCTTCAGAGCAAGCATTTATTTTAAAAAGCTTCTTTATTTTGTTAAGTTGTCTAGATTTACAGGGATCTCCAACCTTGGCAACTTTAAGACTTGTGGACTTCAACTCCCAGAATTCCACAGCCAGCAAAGCTAACAAAGCTGGCTGTTGAATTCTGGGAGTTGAAGTCCAGAAGTCTTAAAGTTGCCAAGGTTGGAGACCCCTGGCTCTAGAACAATAATAAAGCAGTCTTTTAAAAATAAGTCTAATAATTTGAACATTCTACAGACATTTATAGTTATTCACTTACCCCCTTCCATCCAGTTCAGCAAAAAATAAAAATCTGCATGTCTCTCCCAGCTATTTGCCTCTTTGCAGTTAGTTTCACTTTCATTTTCCCATGTGGCAAACCTAATCAGCTGTAGGTCGGGAACCTGCTACTGACTTGCTTGGCTTTACAGGCTCTTCCCTCTTTGCTGCAAACAGGTAAATTGCTGGAAGACAGAGGCCAAAGGGTGGGGGTGGCTGGGTGGGCGGGGCTGCATTCGGTGTATAAGACGCACCCAAATTTTCACCCTCTTTTTTGGGGTAAAAAGGTGCGTCTTATACTCCAAAAAATACGGTAGTTACATATATTGCCTGGACAATCAGTTGCTTCAAGGATGAACATTAATCTGAAGCTCTAATTCCAAAGGTGAAGTCTCCAAAGTATGGACTCCAAAGATATGAGCCAGCTGTGGCTCCTGACAGAATCCACTGGTGAGCTCTGTGCTATGAGGCTTCCACCAGGTTTGAAGACAGGTGTCACCAAACACTAATAAAAAAACCTGGCAGAACAAAATCATGCACACAGTTATTACTACAATGGACTTTCAGTCTCATATTGTGTTAGACTCTGTACTTTGGAAGACTACCACCACCATTACAGTCTTGGCCAGCAAGGAAGACACAGCAACTGAAAAAACAACATTGAAAATGGATTGTTGAAGGAGACAGGTCATTTTCATGGGGTGACCAATAAACAGAAGGAAGGTCAAGAAAGGAAACAGGAGTGAAACCAGGAGGATGTAGGTCTGTTTCTGATTGTTGACTTTGTCTATGTGAGTTTGTCAGTATTTAATGAAGATTCCCCGAATAAAGGCAGTAGTTGTGGTTATGGATAAAGCAATGACAAAGAGAGTCAGGATGATACCCAGAATTTCTTTATAAGATAAGAAAATTATAACTTTAGGGAAACATTTATTTTGCTTCTTATTGGGAATACTGAACATCTGGACACTTTTCACAATGGGCTGCATCTGAAAAACCCAAACAACCCACAAATCCCACAATTTTGTAGTGTGGTATAGATATAACCTTAAATATTTATTTTAAAGGTTGTCTCATTGTCACACTGCCTGGTCTTTTCTTAAATGATTGATTGAGTTTTCTGCTGCACTAATCATTGCAAAGATCTGATTCCTCCGCTCAGGAATTCTGGCTTCTAGGGCAATTTGTGGGAGTAAAAATGGGCAAATTAATAGCAATGAAGGCTCCCTCAGAACACGGAAGTCTATGACAGCCTTGGAGGTTAAACAGGATCGGACCTGATATGGATTTGAATAGTATCCTTTCATTGCTCCTTAGCCACCTAACTTCCTGGGTGTTGATTGTTCCTTCCATACATGGAGAACAGTCGTTGCCACCAGATAAGGTCAATAGAAGTTAAAAGGGGCTAGTCTTACTTAGACTGTGGGAACATAATGACATTTGGTCAGAACCTGGGCATTTTAGGGCCTACGGGGGTCCTAGTCTGGCCTGCAGCGTCTGCAGCATCAGTGTTGGGGGGGGAGCAGGGCATTGGCAGCATTGGGGGCAGGATGTTGATGGGGCCAGGGTATCAGTGTGGTGTTGGCGGAGAGGACAGAATGGGCCGGAGGGCACCAGGGGCAAAGTGGCAGTAGCATTAGGGATGGGCTGGTGGTAGCATTGGGGATAGGGGCAGCATTGAGGGTATTGGGCAGAGCAGTGACAGCATTGGAGGACTACAGCAGTCTTTTGCAACAGTACCAGTTTCTCATGTATGACTTTAAAGATCAAAACCAACACTTTTAACTTCATTTAAAAGCTAATAAGGACCAAAGGAAGTCAGTGCAGAATCTCTTTGACCCACCAACAGCTGAGTAATTGCATTCTAGTCCAATTGAAACTGTTGAATGGTTTTTGAAGAAACATCCATATACAGCATTTTGAAGTAGTGCTGACTGAAGTAGTGCTAATACAATCTTACTCCAGATTGTGTTGTAAAAGATGTACTAGACCAGGGGTCAGCTGCGGCTCCCTGTCGCTCAAAATATGCGTCACAACTGCCAATGTGCGACACCCACCGACACGCAATTTATTAAGCTTTTCAAAGAAAACAGAATCTTTAATTCAACTATATATGCTAGTTTTGTGGCCACTCAGGAAATAGTCAGGCGCGGAAAGAGTTTTGTGGCTCCCGGTGTTTTCTTTTCTGTGGGAAACTGGTCCAAATGGCTCTCTGAGTGTTTAAGTTTGCCGACCCCTGTACTAGACAAATCTGGGAAAAGGTAGAAGGAAAGAGAAGAAGAACATGACCAGCATTCAAGATGGACAGACTCTTTTTCTAATTTACATAAATGACCTTTGCGATCATATTACAAGCAACTGCGTCCTCTTCGCTGATGACATAAAACTAATTAACACCACCGACGATACTGCTGCCCTACAAAGCGACCTTAACTATGTGTCAGAATGGTCGAACAATTGGCAACTTCAAATCTCAACCAAGAAATGCTCTGTCTTACACATTGGCAACAAAAATCAGAATGCCAAATACAAGCTGGGCAGATACAACCTCATAGATGACCCTCACTCTGTCAAGGACCTAGGAGTACTCGTTTCAAAAGACCTAAGCCCCAGAGCTCACTGTAACAGCATTGCCAAAAAGGCATTAAGAGTTGTTAACCTAATTTTGTAAAGCTTCTTCTCCAGTAACATTGTACTACAAACCAGGGCATACAAAACCTTTGCCTGACCAATTCTCGAATACAGCTCATCTGCCTGGAATCCCCACTATATATCAGACATTAATACAATTGAGCTGGTCCAGAGGTATTTCACAAGAAGAGTCCTCCACTGCTCTGCTCACAATAGAATCCCTTATGCCACCAGGCTTGAAGTTTTGGGCTTGGACAATCTGGAAGTACGCCACCTTTGGTCTGACCTAAGCTTAGTACACAAAATTGTCTGCTACAACATCCTACCTGTCAATGACTTCTTCAGCTTCAGCCTCAATAGTACACGGTCAAACAATAGATACAAACTCAAGGTAAACCGCTCCAAACTCAATTGTAGAAAATATGACTTCAGCAACAGAGTGGTCAATGCCTGGAATACACTACCATTGTTTATTGTTCCATTGTTACGTCCCCAAACACCCACAGCTTCAACCTTAAGCTGTCTACCGTGCACCTCACCCCATTCCTAAGAGATCCGTAAAGGGGGCATGTATAAGCACACCAGCATGCCTTCTGTCCCTGTCCTACTGTTCCCAATATTCATACTCATTTCTTATGCATATACTTTACCTGTTCATACTTATATGATTAATATGATTTGATTGCTTATTTGTACCCGGACTATCATTAAGTGTTGTACCTTATGATTCTTGATGAGTGTAACTTTTCTTTTATGTACACTGAGAGCATATGCACCAAGACAAATTCCTTGTGTGTCCAATCACACTTGGCCAATAAAATTCTCTTCTCTTCTCTTCTCTTCTCTTCTCTTCTCTTCTCTTCTCTTCTCTTCTCTTCTCTTCTCTTCTCTTCTATTCTCTTCTCTTCTCTTCTATTCTATATGTTTATATGTTATGTTCATACTTATAATCATTTTCTCATACATGCTTGACAAACTAAACAAACAAACAAACAAACAAACAAACAACTAGTGTCAAAGTGTGTGTCACTGAGATACATGAAGGCCTACATTATGGGCAGATCATCCTGAAGATGGTCCAGCTATGATGTCAGGAGATGTTGATGCCCACACAACAGTCAGTAATCAGTCCATATGCATTTATTCTCTATCTAGGCCTAAAGAATGCAATATTCAGGGGGGGAAATCATTCAAACCAATACTGATGTTACTTGGAGGTAAGCATTCTGGAATATCTGAATACCTTCATTGAAGAAGATGATCTCATCCACACGGGACAGAATAAGAAGAAATTAAAATGTTTCCCCTGGCTGGTGAAAAAGTTTTCAATTGTTTTACCACATGACAATCTTAAGAGTCTCAAAAATACATTTAAAGAGTAAAAAAAAAAACAGCCAGACTTCCCTGAATCATTCCCTTCTTGATTCTTACATTTGGACTATGCCCCTGAGCCATAGACAATTGTTTTCTCCAATTGCATGTTTCTTATGTAACAGTTATTCCCAGTTCCCCTTCTAATGATTAAAACCATATGTTTTTCATTCTATTTTGAAACAAGTTTATGGAGTTTTCACCACCACCTTTCGTTTTAAACGATGTGATTAAAAATGGGATATAAACAACTGAAAAAACTATCTCCAGCACTGCTGAGAGAAGAGGTAGAATTAACCAGGCACTATGTTAGTGTGAAATCACAGATTTCTTTTCCATATCTGGGGCAAACTGGAAGATCTTTACTGTGGATGAGCTACTTTGCGATCTCTGAGTTTCAATTTTGTGCCCAGAGAAAGAACTTTAGGAAGGATCTCCACCAATATCCATCAAATGCTATTGCTGAAAACACATTTCTTCCTGTTTCTGTTTCTGTCCCAATTTCCCTGTGCCACGATGCAGATGAAATGTTCATTGAAGGTGACAGTAGAAGGATTTAAGAAGTTTAATTACTACAAGCCAGGAGATTACCTGATTACTGCAATAACATCTAAAATATTTTCTCGACGCTTCCCCTATGTTTTCTCTGAGGCTCCAACCCACAGATTGAAAAGGTAATCGTGGGCAAGTACAGGATTTTGGGGATTGAGCTTGCCACCTCCAGTGTTTTCCCTTTTCCAAATTCCTCACTACGAGAAAGGCAGGTCATTACTGCTTCTCCCAATTTGCTTAAGGAAAAGAAGGTTTCTAAGGTACATAATAATTATTGAAAAGCTGAGCATGCAAAGTTCCTTTCAGTTCTTCCACAAGGATCAGTCTCAACACTAAGCAATTTTGGTAGCGCTCTTTGAAGATGGTTCTTGCCTGATGGGGTTCTGCCTGTTCTTAAATGATTACTTTGGCAGTGTGGAGAGTCAGCAGATATTTATTTTTAATTATCTATATGTAAGTCATAGTTATATAGCTGCCCACAGTCTCATAATCAAGTAACTCAATGCCTTTCATCAGAAGGAGTACTCTCATCTCTCCCCCTACTCTGCACTCTATCCTTCCTTCCACGCTTTCCAACATTACTCTCCAACCAATGCCTTTGACCCATTTGGAAAGCTTTTGTGACTGCCATTTTATTTTTGCTTTAAATATAAGGAACACCTTTCAAAAAACCTCTACCCAAGAAGGATAAAGACCTCACACGATAAGCCAATGTTTTAGCTACAGAGGATCACATTAAAGATTGTTGAATATTTTATTTATTTATTTATTTACTTACTTACTTGTTTGTTTGTTTGTTTGTTTGTTTGTTTGTTTGTTTGTTTGTCAAACATGTACAGGATAGCAGTTGTTTGTATAAACATAACATAAGTAAAAAGTACCGATAAAAGAGGACAATAAGACAGTAGGATAGGGATGGTAGGCACAGTGGTGTGCTTATGCACGCCTCTTACAGACCTCTTAGAAATGGGGAGAGGTCGACTGTAGACAGTCTAAGGTTAAAGTTTTGGGGGTTTGGGGAAGAAACCACAGAGTCAGGTAGTGCATTCCAGGCATTGATCACTCTTTTGCTGAAGTTGTACTTTCTGCAATCGTGTTTGGAGCAGTTCACATTGAGTTTGAATCTGTTATGTGCTCGTGTATTGTTGCAGTTGAAGCTGAAGTAATCATTGACAGGAAGGACTTTTTGATATATGATTTTATGAACTACATTTAGATCAGATTGGAGGCGGCATAGTTGTAAATTGTCTAATCCCAGTATTTCTGTCTGGTGGATTAAGGTATTCTATTGCGAGCAGAGGAGTGGAGGACTCTTCTGGTGAAATATTTCTGGACTCTCTCGATTGTATTAATGTCTGATATGCAGTGCAGGTTCCAGACAGGTGAACTGTATTCCAGAATTGGTCTAACAAATGTTTTGTATGCTCTGGTTAGCAGTGTAATATTGCCAGATAAGAAGCTACGCAAGATTAAGTTAACAACTCTCAGAGCCTTTTTGACAATTTTGTTATAGTGCATAAACTCCAAAGCCATCAATATTCTGCAGCAAAACAATCTCTAGCTCTAACAAGGGCTTTTTGAGGCAAGGACCATCTCCAGGTAGGTGATATGATTTTCTCAAGAGTGAACCTAGCACTTGAATCCAGCTATTTGTTACCTCCTGACTCTAAAAAGTAATATAATATTATGACAATGGGTATATTTTGTCAAATTTTGCAACATTTGGTTTTAGCATCCCTTTTTAGCATTCTGAAGGGCTGCGAAGACCTAACTTTTCCTCCCAAGCATTGGGTTAGGATCAGTGGTGGGTTGCTGCCAGGTTTGGACCGGTTCTTTAGAACCAGTAGCGGAAATTTGCCTCTGCTCGCTGAACCGGCAGCGATGACCAGCAGTCCATTCTCCCGAACTGGTCCTCCAGTCGCCACGGATTGCCAAAAAACCCTCTTTGCATGCGCAAAGACTTCTGCACATGCACAGAGGGTCATCTCTGGGAAGGGACGCAAAACTTGCACTTCCGCCGTGATGCGAACTGGTAGGAAGGTAAGTAGAACCCACCCCTGGTTAGGATGGGGGGTTGTGATGTGGGAATACTTGGTCTGGCTTCTGGTGTAAAAAGTATGTTTTGAACAATATTTTTTGATGGTTGTATGCAACGTACACTCATTGTAGATAGCCTATTATTTTGCAGTAAGTCGACAATGTTCCGCCATATTCTGCTCTTCCTCTTGGCTGTTCGTGACATCAACCAGAGCCCAATGGTGTTACCCAACATCACCCTGGGCTACAACATCTATGATAACTTCTTCAATACAAGAATAACATATGAGATCATGATGGACTTGCTGTCTACAGGGCAGGAGAATGTCCCAAACTACAGATGTGAAAGGCAAAAGAACCTGCTGGCAGTTCTTGAAGAGATGGATTCTGAACTCTTTGATCACATTTCTACATTCCTGGGCATCTACAAAATTCCACAGGTATGAGGCTAAAATGAACTTAATTCCATGTCGTAAATTCTTCACATTAGCCCAGAAGGCATACATTATTTATACTTCCAAAAAAATCTGGAGGCAGAGAGTAGACATTGAAAGACCTGAAATAATTTTATTTCTATTAAAAGTATGTGTGCATGTATTCATACCACAATGTGGCTTGAAAACAATGCCTTCTCCTTTTCTGCCACTGAAGAGTTTTTCTTCAAAGAAACAAAACAAGATATAAATGAACTTGGGTCCAGTGGTGGAATGTTTATTAAAGTTGGGTAAAGATGGAGAAACATTAAGACCATTTCTTGCTTGGAAATGGAACGTGAATTTCATTGTATGGGTGCACTGTGTATATACAGTACATACAATGACAATAAATTATTATTATTAATAGTATAATGTGTCCTGTTGCAAGAATGAGTGTTGGTTGGTAAACATGCAATTGCTGTATATAACAGTGTGCTTCTGCCCACTTTGAGAAATGAAAGTGTGCTGTGTATATCACAAGTAATATTAAAATGACTTGGAGGCAGTGGCTATTAGGTATTTTGAAAATATGCTTGACAAATTAAGAAGAAAGAAAGCCAAGAAGGTGCGAGTGGTGAATTTTACATTGAAAAGTTAATGACTAGCACTAAAGAGGTTCAGAATCCTAGAATGTAAAACATAAAAGGATCTGTAGAGATCTTCCAGCCCAACCCTCTGCCCAGAGTAGGAATCTTCAAACTGTTCCAGACAAAGGGCTCTCCAGCTTCTCCTTCAAAATCTCCAGTAATGGAAGTCAAAGAAATGGAAATCAAAGAGAGAAGCAACCTGGAATTAAGGAGAAACTTCCTAACAGTGAGGGCAATTAACCAATGGAACAGCTTGCCTTCAGAAATTGTGGGCACTCCATCACTGGAGGCTTTTAAAAAGAGACTGGACAGTCACTTGCCAGAAATGGTATAGGACAGTGATGGCGAACCTTTTTCTTCTTGCGTGCCAAAAATGGGAGTGCACGCACGCGCTAGTGCGCATGCATGCCGGCACACAACCCCTTCACGCACACCACACTATACATGCACGCATTCCCGCACATGCACACACACCCGTTGGGCCGTTTTTCACCCTCAGGCTTCCCTGAAGCTTCCGGAGTGCGAAAAACGGCCCAACGGGCAAACCGGAAGTTCGGAAAAACAGACTTCCGGTTTGCCCGTTGGGCCATTTGTCGCACTACGGAGGCTTCAGGGAAGCCTCCTGAAGCCTGGGGAGAGCGAAAACAGCCTTCCCCAAGGCCGAAAATCAGCTGGCCAGCATGCGCATAAGCACTGAAGCTGACATAGGGCAACACCTTGCCATAGGTTCGCCATCATGGATATAGGATCTCCTGCTTGAGCAGGGGGCGGGACTAGAAGACCTCCAATGTCCCTTCCAGCTCTATTTTATTCTAAGTCCAGATGGCAGCCTAGTTCAGCACTTAATAACTATTAAAGCTGTTAAATTCAACATTTTAAAAAGTTTGGCTCTGAGGCGCAAACTGCAAAAGAAAGAAATGAAGAAAAGCAATTAGGTCAAACAAGACCATTGAATAGTTTAAGTTCAGACAACACTTTTAACATGCTTCCTCTACTCCAGATACCATCATAAATATTTCTCTCCTATTATGAACTGGAGCTTTCTACCTCATCGGTTCTCTTGGGTTCTTTAGAGTGAGATTGTTAAAAAATGCTTATTAATCGGATGACCCATTTTACAACGTGATTCCATCTGCCTGAATGGATCACTGCTGAAATGACCCCTTTTGATACCAATTTATTTGATAAAATAAAAATAATAATAATAATAATAAATAAATAAATAAATAAATAATACATAGATAGATAGATAGATAGATAGATAGATAGATAGATAGATAGATAGATAGATAGATAGATAGATAGATAGATAGATAGATAGATAAAATAAATTCAACCAACAGTCAGCTAGGCCCTGCACTGAAATCTGTTCTTCTTGTACCAAAAGCCTCCACATAATTACTAACATTGCATATGGCAAATAATAAATGCTTATTCTGTCTACATGGAGGCAGGTCAGCAAAGTCTGTATCATTTGGAAAGGTTACTTCCCTCTATGCAATTGGGAGGGACATTAGTTATCTTTCCTTGGAGTGGGCTGAACAAACTGCATAGTTTCCAAGAATTTCCTGTACCTCTGTATGAATTCCTTTGCCCAACCAATTTTGCATGAAGCTTTGAGCTTGTGCTTCTTCCCCTTCTTGGGCTTGGTTATGGAACATTTCAAGATGTCCTTTACTGCCATTCTTGGAATAATAATAATAATAATTCCCCTCTCAGCTTCCTTTTGAGTTTTTATCAATATTTTCTGATTTCATATAGCAATAGCAATAGCAATAGCAATAGAACTTAGACTTATATACCGCTTCATAGTGCTTTACAGCCCTCTCTAAGCGATTTACAGAGTTCAGCATATTGCCCCCAACAATCTGGGTCCTCATTTTACCAACCTCGGAAGGATGGAAGGCTGAGTCAACCTTGAGCCTGGTGAGATTTGAACTGCCAAATTGAAGGCAGCCGGCAGTCAGCAGAAGTAGCCTGCAGTACTGCACTCTAACCACTGCGCCACCGCGGCTCTGGCTTTTATCGTTAAACTGACACAAACTAGATTTGAACAGCTGAACTGCTGAACTAGCAGTCAGCTGAAGTAGGTTGCAGTGCTGCACTTTAACCACTGCGCCATCTCGGCTCCCTAGCTTAGGGCTTGATGCAAAATTACTCATTGTACTACTGGTACTTGTGATGAAAAAGGAGACTGAATACTGTCAGCTTCTATAATGTTCTGTTCTGTTCTGTGGTGACTGTGTATCCTGCCTTGTGCTTGTCCCCTCTCTGGGATGGAATTATTACCATCACAGTAACAGCCAACATCTGCATTAAAATTGGGTTCGTCTTTTAACTCTTCCCTTGATTTAGTTCTTGCTAGTGTAGAAGAAAAACTGTCCTGATGCTTTGTCATGGGAGGCAGGAACTGGATTTTAAAGGGGAGCCTTGGAAATTGTTATTTTATTTGTTTGTTTGTTTGTTTGTTTGTTTGTTTGTTTGTTTGTTTGTTTGTTTGTTTATTTATTTATTTATTTATTTATTTATTTATTTATTTATTTATTTAGTCAAGTACGTATTGGTAATATACATAGATATAACATTGTTTATATACATAAGATGGGTACTGATAAGAGGGAACATTAGGACAGGGACGGTAGGCACGCTGGTGCACTTATGCACGCCCCTTACTGACCTCTTAGGAATCAGATGAGGTCAACAGTGGACAGTCTAAGGGTAAAGTTTTGGGTTTTGGTGACGAAACCAAAGAGTCAGGTAGTGAGTTCCAGGCATTAACCACTCGGTTGCTAAAGTTGTATTTTCTACAGTCAAGTTTGGAGCGGTTCACTTTGTTTGTATCTGTTGTGTACTCGTGTATTGTTGTGGTTGAAACTGAAGTAGTTGTTGACAGGAAGGACGTTGTAGCAGATAATTTTATGAGTTATGCTTAGGTCGTGCTGAAGACGACGTAGTTCTAAGCTTTCTAAGCCCAGGATTTCAAGTCTGGTTGCGTAAGGTATTCTGTTGCGAGTAGAGGAGTGGAGGGCTCTTCTCGTAAAGTATCTCTGAACACTTTCTAATGTATTTATGTCCGATATGCGGTGTGGGTTTCAGACAGATGAACTGTATTCAAGGATTGGTCTGGCGAATGTTTTGTATGCTCTGGTTAGTAATGTGATATTACCGGAGAAGAAGCTACGTAAGATTAGGTTAACAACTCTTGAAGCCTTTTTGGCGATGTTGTTGCAGTGGGCTTTGGCACTTAGGTCATTTGATATGAGTATTCCAAGGTCTTTGACAGAGTGAGGGTCGTCTGCAAGGTCTTGTCTATTCAGCTTGTATTTGGTGTTCTGGGTTGTTGTTTTTTTTGCCAATGTGTAGGACAGAGCATTTGTTGGTTGAGATTTGGAGTTGCCAGATGTTTGACCATTCTGACACAAAGTCAAGGTCTTATGCTTGGTTTCAGCAGAAGTTGCATATCATAGGATGAAAGACATGATGCAGAGATGGGAAGGAGATGCCCATGATTGAGAAGAGCTTATGCTCCATGGGCTACATGCACAGTGACATCATGCTGCAGCAAAATGTCCGTTGCATGGTCAGTAAGTAAATTTTTACTGATCATACATGTAAGCAAGTTGGGTAAGCCTGTGGAACTGGACCCACTCTATAGGACAAATGGGTTATTGGCTTTTTTGAGTCTCCATATTGTTGAGATAAAACAGCATAATCTTTTAATGAACTCATAATCCCTTGTGGGGTGGAGTCTGGGCAACTGAATGGAGGTGAGTTATTACTGGCCGGATGCCTTTCCTGTCACCAATGCGGAGTTATATCCAGCAGATCAGTGTTGGGTTCCTACCAGTGCGGTCCACTCTATTGCACCATTAGCTGTGGGCCTGTGACATCACCAAGAGTTTACCGACCTGGTGTGGTCGGTTGCCAGTCCCTAGGAGTCGCCATCTTTTTTCATGAATTTTTTGGTGGTTTTTTGCTTCCGCGCATGCATGGAAGCAAAATCGTGCTGAAATCTCACAAGGGGACGTGCATGCGTGTGAGATTTCAGCGAGATTTTGCTTCCGCGCATGCGCAGAAGCAAAATTGTGAGAGGGGGCGCATGTGCATAGTGAGCACGCGCACACACAAAACGTAGTGATGCACGCACAGTGCACCGGTAGCAAGGTAAGTGAGCAACCCGCCCCTGCAGCAGATATATTTCCATCGTGCCCAGAGACAGAAATATCTGCCTCTACCTAGGATCGAACTCACAGCCTCCTGATTGTGAGGCAAGTGTAGGCCACCACACCACTCATTGAGATAAAACAACATGTGCATAATTCTCTTTTTTGGCAACAAACAAGTGAAAGCCATTGTATAATCCAGAAATTTCAAAACCGAGAACTGCTTAAGGTCTGCCTTCAGTTACTCAAATTCCTGCTGATGTACAGAGCCCCAGGCAAAAGCATCAGATGTTGAAGCTTCATAGAGTGCACAGAGGTTTACATTAGAGAGTTATCTGGATTTAGCCATCATTAACAATCTGAATGATGTTTCTGTGTGCATGCCCCTACTAAATCATGAATGCCCTCTGTTCCAATGCACCTATCTGACCAGAATCAATTGCAGAGTATAATATACTATTTGGTGATTATCAGAGTTTGTTGCATAAATCTAAACCAGAAGCACACACAGATAACTGAGTCAGCTGGATTCATTAACTTCTTTATAAACATAATAATATATATACAATACCACAAGTAGATTATTTCTTCAATGTAGCAACAGTTACAAGCAGTTTCATTTCCAGCAGCAGACAAGCTTTCAGTTCAGAGTTCAGCGTGGACAAGAGAGTACAGAGTGGGCTGAGCCAAACCCAGCCTTCTAGCTTCAGTTTTGATTCTCTGCATAGACTCAGAAGTGTTTAAGCTCCCATTGGCTGACTTAGTTGCTGCGCCTATTCATTGGCTGACCTTGTTACCATTGGCTCTCCCAGTTCATGAATAATCTGACAGTGATCCACACAGTGTTTAGAATTCATGTGATTCGCAGCTGTTGGTGGCAAAAGTGCCCCACTGCATCTACTCTAATACATAAGCTTAATTACCTGGCTAGGGTTGGATCAGAAGGATGTGTTGCCTCATCAATTGTCAGGGCTCCCTTAACTCAAAAGAAACAAGGAGAAGAGGAAAGAACACCAAGGGAGCCAGCACATTTAATGCAAATGTTCCTCAGCAGTGGGGAAAGGCCCTTACGTTGAAATATAGCAATAGCACTTAGACTTATATACCGCTTCGCAGTGCTTTTACAGCCTTCTGTAAGCCGTTTACAGAGTCAGCATATCGCCCCCAACAATCTGGGTCCTTATTTTACCCACCTTGGAAGGATGGAAGGTCTGAGTCAACCTTGAGCCCGGTGACATTTGAACTGCCAAATTGCAGGCAGCCGGCAGTCAGCAGAAGTAGCCTGCAGTACTGCACTCTAACCACCGCGCCACCGCGGCTCTGGCTTTTATCGTTAAACTGACACAAACTAGCAATGTCTTCTCTTTTATCTTAGATCAACTATGGTGTCATTAGCCGCATTCCTGATCAAAATCATCGTTTTCCTTTTTTCTACCGGATGACCCCCAAACCAGAACCTCCTTGCTCTGCGATTGTCCAGCTGCTCCTCCATTTCCGATGGACGTGGATCGGCCTCTTTTCTCAGGACAACGAAAGAGGAGAAAACTTTAAGAGAAGCTTGAAAACTGTAGCTGTAAAAAATGGGATTTGCGTCGTCCTCTCAGGGGCCATCCCAGCAACAAATGTGGATATACATACTGGAGGCATGCTTGTGGAAGAAAAAAGGAAAATACTAGACCTTCTGATCAACACCGAAGTAAAAATTATAGTTTGCCAACTGGATTGTCAGGCCATAGGAATGCTATTATCAATAATATATGGCACTGAAAGGATGAATACATTCATTGGGGGGAAAGTGTGGATTGTGACAACTTTGTCATTTTTCAGTATAGAAGTATTTGCCAATAGGCTTGATCTCCAACATAAGCATGCCTTGTATTCCTTCATCACTCATACAAACAGAAGACAAGACTATAACCTTAAGTCATATTCCCCTGCTGAGAAACTGTTTGCAATGGAAGCATTCCAGTGTTCCTATTCAAAGCCTGTGTTGTCTAAGAAAGTTTGGGAACGATGCATAGAAACAGAGAACCAGGTGTTACCACCCCAGGATGTGCTTGCAAAAATGCTGACTGTCGATGGCTCCAGTATTTCCACAGCAATCCAAGCTGTGGCCTCAGTCCTCAATGTTGTCTCTTCCTCCCACCTGAAGAAGAGGAGGATGTGGATTGGAGACCACCAGTCACCCCAGATTGTACAACCATGGCAGGTAGGATCTGTCCGTCAAGGTTCCATTGATGCTTCTCTTTCAACGCCTCCAAATCAAATTGGATGTAGGGAGGTGTGGGATATTCCAGACAGCGGTTGCCCAGCATGTAATATTTAAGAGTGAATGAGAGAGATATTACAGGGGTAAATCTTCCAAATTGAAACTACCTCTGCTGGTTTGAGATGTTGTAATGACAGAGATACAGTGATTATAAAGCGACAAGCAATTTTTCCCATTTGTAAATTAAATCAGTTGCAGGATGCTCCAGCAAGCCCCGGATGAGGTTCAGGCAGGTAGCTAAATCCAGGTCTACCCTTTTGTCAAGATTAAGTTTACTTACAGGTAAGAACAAATGCAATATAAGCATTTCGAATATTTTTTTTAAACCTGCATTAGATTTTGGGTTAACTCTAATCTGCCATAGCACCTCTGGAAGAGAGCAAAATCAGTGTTAAGCATAAGTACTATAAGGATCAATTAGACCAGCGGTTCTCAACCTGGGGGTCGCAACCCCTTTGGGGGTCGAATGACCCTTTCACAGGGGTCGGGAGACTTCGCCCGGATGCCGCCATTTGGGTTCTTTTACCCTCTGTGCATGCGCAGAACGCTTTGCGCATGCGCAGAGGGTAAAAGAACCCAAATGGCGGCGGCGAGTCGGGGTTGCGGTGGCAGGGTGGGTCGCAGTGGTGTCATGGGGGCGGGTCCTCCAGGCCAGACGCAGCAGAGGCTGCAGCTTTGTGCACCCCCCCTTCATCGCAGCCCTTACCGCTGCCATGGCTAGGGCTCACCTCTGCTGCGTCTGGCCCAGAGGACAAGCTGGCTGGCGGCGCGGGAAAAATCCTTCCTGGCCCTTGCCAGCCGGGCCTGGTCTTCTCTCCAGGGCGGCGTCCGGCGGATGCCCCATGCCTTCACTCCTTCCCCCCGTGTGGCAGACCCGGGAAAGGACACGGCTAGACCCACCAAAGCCGCTGCTCCCTCTATGCCTCCGGAAGCGCATTCCTGGCTGTTGCCGTCAAGCGGGGCTGAGCGTGCGAGGCCATGGCAGCAGTAAGGGTCTTTAAGTGTGGAGCGGGGCGGTGGGGCTGCTAAGTGAAGGAAGGGAGAAGAGCTTGAGGTTTCGGAGCGAAATCCGGGAAGTAATGAAAGTCCTTCCCGAGGTCTTTTGTCCTGGCACGGAAAGGGGAGGCGCGGATCATCTCCCCCCCCCCCCCCCGTCAATGGTGTCCCTCTTTACCAAAGTGAAAATCTGGTCACCTTAACAAAAAGGTTCGCCATCACTGAACTAGACGATCTCCAAAGTCCCTTCTAACTCTGTTATTTTGTTATACTGATTTCTAGCCTGATGTCTTCACCATTACACTGAACTGGCTGATTAAAAAAAACACTTTATTGCTTGGATTCTATCTATATCTATACCTGATATTTTGTAGATCATTTTATAATCTATTTTTGGCTGCATCATTACTCTTGAATTTGTGTGTGTGTGTGTTGGTGCAGCTACTGTATTCCTAAACCAATGCTCTCAGTTCTAGACACCTTTTACTCAGTCTATCCTCTATTGCAATATCTCTGTTCTACTGCTACTCCAAATTGTACAATTACAAACCACTACACCTCCATATTTCTCTATTGCTAACCTCTCTAGTTCTCTGCCATTAATATCTGTATTCCTTGGGATTTTTTCTTTCTCTTGCTCCTTCTCTGTTCCCTGCTAGCCTTCCTTCTTCCAGAGCTTTTTCTTGCTATACTTCAGATAAAGGGTGGTGGAAAGAGAAGGAACGGTCCTTCTGCACCCCAGTTTTATGCTGCTGCTACCCCTCTTTCCTTTCTTCTCAGCAGCACTTTGAATTCCTTGAAGCCCTTTGGACTTCAGCAAGGTTCCCACTCTATGGCTCAGTTTTTTTCACAGGCCAGAAAGTGATCTGACATTTAGGAGGTCTTTGCCCCTGAGTACCATTCATTTATTTAGCATATGCCATTGGTAACATTAGCCAGGAGACTACAATGCTAATGGAGAGTCGTAGTTGGCAGCCCGTTTGCCAGCTCTGTTTGCATGCTTCCCAGTGTGCACTGGGCTAGCTAGCTCTGCACCAGAAAGAAAGACAAGTGACTTTTCCTGCAGCAGCATCCAAGGCCCCTCTCCCTTCTCCGAAGCCACCTTGCAAATGGGTGTCACAACAAGGAAGGTTCAGTGTCGTCAGGATCCTAACTGCCGCATGAAGTGCTGGCTTGTCTTCCCACTGAAGTGGTACCTATTCATCTACTCACCAGGGTGGGTTCCACTTACCTTCGCCACCGGTTCGCATCGCGACATTTTGCGTGCACGCTCTTGCTCCACTCGCGCGCGCGCGTGTCCCCCCCCCGTGCAATTTCACTTCTGCGCATGCTCAGTAGCAGGATTCAGCCCGAAGCACAGCTGAGGAGCTGATCAGCTGTGCTTCGGGCGAAGAAATAAAGGAGAGTATTAACCCAGGGGGGCGGGAGGGCTCTTTTTCAAGCCGCGGAAGAGGAGAAGCCATCTAAACATGGAAAAATTCACCAAAAATTCCCCAAAAAAGATGGGGGCGCCCATGGACCGGCATCGACCAAACCGGATCTGTGACGCCATCATCGCGTCACCAGCGGGTCGCTAACGATTTGGGCAATCTGGTCCGAACCAGGAGGAACCCATCCCTGCTACCCACATAAAACATGGTTTCGAACTGCTAGTTGAGCCGAAGCTGAGGCAAGCAATGGGAGCTCACTTCCTCATGCAGTGCTAGGACTTGAACTGCTAGAGTAAAGATCATTAAATCACTGAGCCACCACACCTCTCCTATAAGCAGCCTACATTCCCCCCACCCTCAACATTTTGATTCTACAGCTTCCATGCAATCATTCTCTCTTCACTCTCCACATCTTACCAACTGTTGGTGCTGGCTATCCTGTCTGAAGACTGGGGAAAAGCTGAAATAGGATTCTTACAATCTACAAAGCAATTTACAGTGTGGTTTGCTCCCTGTAGCCTACTGGCAACCATAGCCAGTAGGGAACAGGCTATGATTTCATAGGAAAATCTTTTGGATCTAACAACATTCAATTAATTCTTGAAATTTCAACCTTACGTAATTCTAGTTTACATTAAAATATTTGGTAGGACAATATAGTGATTCCTTCAAGGAAATGGAAGACATATCTGAAGAAGAACTTGTATTCCATGAGAAAGAGAGAGAGAAGTTTCCTATGAAATCCTGAATCTGTTAAGATATTCATGAACTGGGAGAGCCATGTTAGCAAGGTTAGCCAATGAATAGGCATAGCAACTGAATCAGCCAATGGGAGCTAACCACTTCTGAGTCTGTGCAGAGAATCGAAACTTAAGCTTAAGGCTGGGTGTGGCTCCAGTCTCCAGTCTGTACTCTTCCACTCTGAACTCTGCTGAAATGAAGCTAACTCTCCTGCTTGTGTTTTACTTTTAACTGTTGCTACATTGAAGAAGAACTCTGCTAATGGTATTGTAAATATATATATTATTATGTTTATAAAGAAGTTATTGAATCCCGCTGAATCAGTCATCTGTGTGTGCTTCTGGTTTTGATTTTGCAACAAACTTTAATAGAATCATTTTCAGATCACAGTGATTAACTGAAGAGGTTGAATTATTCAGAGTACTTCCAATCCAGAATCATAGCCAGAATAAAGCACTCAATAATAAAGGCCTCAAAAGTGTAAGCTGTACCTATGTCTTTGTAGCTTCATCGGTTCCTGAGAAACTTTCAGCTTCACAATATTTCCAGGGATGGAGTTTATTTGGATGAAAATGGAGTCCCTGTTGCTGATTTTGATATCATGCACTGGACAGTTTTTCCCAATAAGTCAACTGCTGGGGTGAAAGTTGGGAGTGTAGAAAGAGACGTCCTCTCTGAAGTCAAGGTTTTTATCAATCGGAGTGCCATCCAATGGCCAACATCATTTCACAAGGTAGCTCTTGCTGCTTGCTTTTCGGTTTCTACTTATGACCTCATGTACAGGTAGTCCTCGACTTACAACAGTTCACTTAGTGAATGTTCAAAGTTACAAAAGGCAAGGGAAAAAAGTGGCTTATCACCATTTTTCACACTTATGACCGTTGTAGCATTCCCCATGGTCATGCGATTTACATTCAGATGTTTGGCAACTGGTTCATATTTATGATGATCGCAGTGTCCCGGGATCATGTGATCCCCTTTCGCAACCTTCTGATAAGCAGAGTCAATGGGGAAAGCCAGATTCCCTTCATTTACCTTAGTACAGGTTACTAATTTAACAACTGCAGTGATTCGCTTAACAGTTGTGGCAAGAAAAGTGATAAAATGGAGCAAATCTCACTTAACAAATTTCTCATTTAGCAATATATATTTTGGGCTCAGTTGTGGTCGTCAAGTTGAGGTCTACCTGTATTCTGTTCCAACATAATTCATATTGAAGAAAACCTATAGCAACTTTAATTCCTTAGATATTATGTACCATATTTTTCAAAGTATAAGATGCACCGGAGTATAAGATGCACCTTAGTTTTGGGGGAGGAAAATAAGAAGGAAAAAAATTCTGCCTACCAGCATCCATTTGGCTAGCGTCCTTAGCAAACAGCCTGGAACAGGTATATTAGCCTTGCAAAGCTCCGTTTTAAAGGCTGTCTCTTTAGGCTTGCAAAGCTCGGTTTGAGAGGTTGTTTTAGCCTTGCAAAGGTCCGTTTTAAAGGCTGCTTTTTCAGCCTTGCAAAGCTCGGTGTGAGAGGTTGTTTTAGCCTTCCAAAGCTCTGTTTCAGAGGCTGGGTGGGGCTACATTCGGTGTATAAGACGCACCCAGATTTTCACCTTCTTTTAGGGGGGGAAAGGTGCATCTTATACTCGGAAAAATACGGTATCTTTAGCGGTTCTTCTGTAACTTAATCAAAACTTGGAAATTGTTACATCATCAATTGTGCGGGGAGCCTCCACAATGTACATTATTGATCTGAAATATGAAACCATTATTAAAATCCTATAAAATAATCTTGTTTTCAATAAAAGAAAAGCTAAAGTTTCAAGGGACTAGCCCACTGAATTGTATAAGCAAAAGTTGTTAAGTTGAGAGTGAGGTGAGGGAAATATGAGCAGTTGAATAAGATCATTTATATGATATGGTATTCAGTCATTAAAAAAAACAGAGAGACTCTTTCAGCAAAACAAAAGGGCAGATTTTGGAGGTTTCCTGCCAAAGCAAAGAGGGAGAGAAAGATAGAATATATAGCATTCCCACACATACCCCAAAGAGAAACACCATTTGCCATAGAATGATTTTCCTTCAGAATGGAGAACAAGACAAAGGAACGTTTCTGGATTGACAATAGAGATATTAGAGAAAGAGAAATGCCTTTCATTTGCCGTTCCTGCACAGAGTCCATTCATCCATCCATCATCTATCTATCTATCTATCTATCTATCTATCTATCTATCTATCTATCTATCTATCTATCTATCTATCTATCTATCTATCTATCTATCTATCTATCTATCTATCTATCTATCTACCTACCTATCTATCTATCCAGCGGAGGGTTCCAGTTATTTTCACTATCGGTGAGCATCGCAACCATGCGCAGAAGTGAACTCGCGTTCCATCGAGCGATTTCACTTTTGCACATGCTTAGGACGACATTACAAGCCGAAACACAGCTGAGGAGCTTCTCAGCTGTGCTTCGGAGGAAGAATAAAGGTCGGTATTAAAACAAGGGCAGGTGGGGGGGCTTTTTCCCGACAGCTCAGGACACGGAGAAGCACCAGAAAATGATATCATCGCCGGCCTCTTACCGGAGCTGTGCTCCACACCACACCGGTTGGAACCCACCACTGTAGCTGTCTGTCTGTCTGTCTGTCTGTCTGTCTGTCTGTCTGTCTGTCTGTCTGTCTGTCTGTCTGTCCTGTCCGCTCTGGCATCAAGAAGAGGCTCCTCCTCTTCTCCTGAGTCACTAATCTCAGGAGATGCATCAGGCTCTAATTGTTCGCCAGCCTCTGACCCCACATCCTCTTCACTCTCCATCTCTGGTGCCAGGAACACCGGTCTTCTGTACTGCACCCCCACTACCTCCGAATCCTTGGGATCGGCTGCTAATTGCACTGGACTCAACCTGGCCACAACTCACTCTATCTATCTATCTATCTATCTATCTATCTATCTATCTATCTATCTATCTATCTATCTATCTATCTATCTATCTATCTATCTATCTATCTATCTATCTATCTATCTATCTATCTATCTATCTATCTATCTCTCTAGCTAGCTATCTAGCTATCTAGCTATCTAGCTATCTAGCTATCTAGCTAGCTATCCATCTATCTATCTATCATCTATTTACTGTATTTTTCGGAGTATAAGACGCACCCTTTCCCCCCCTAAAAGAGGGTGAAAATCTTGGTGCATCTTATACACCAAATGTAGCCCTGCCCAGCCTCTGAAACGGAGCTTTGCAAGGCTGAAAACAACCTCTAAAATGGAGCTTTGCAAGACTGAAAAAGCAGCCTTTCAAACCAGGGGCGGGTTCCTAATTTTTTTTACTACCACTCTGTGGGTGTGGCTTATTTTGTGGGTGTGGCTTGCCAGCCATGTGACCGGATGGGCGTGGGCCTCGGGAGCTTGGCAGAGGCTGGAGAAGCGGGGGGGCATTGCCCACCCGCAACGCAGACCCCTGCAGCGGGAGCAGCAACCCCGCGGCACCGGTTCTTCCAGGAGGCTCCGTCCAGCCTGAATGCTTCTCCCCATTCGATGATCCTAGGCTCCTGCTGCCAGTTCCCCCTCCCCTCAGCAGCTCGAGAAGCCTCGAACGTGCAAAAATGCCTGGGATCATCACAGCGCGTTCGTGGCTTCTCATACTGCTGAAGGGAGGGGAACTGAGATAGGTCCTGCTGCCCATTCTCCCTCCCCTCAGCAGCTTGAGAAGCCTCGAATGTGCAAAAATGCCTAGGATCATCACTGTACGTTTGTGGCTTCTCAGACTGCTGAAGGAAGGGGAACTGAGATAGGTCCTTCCGCCCATTCTTACAATGTCTCACATGCTCCCTCAGCCAACCTCCCCTGCTTGGACTCACTGTGGGGTAGGAAGGCAGCGCATGCGCAGTGCCGGAAGCTCGGCTTCTGGGCATGCGCAGAAGAAATTTTTTAAAAAAAATTTTTTAAATTTTTTTTTTAATGGTGGCGCCTAGGCACCAGCAACCAACCGCACCGGTACTGTGATGTCACCAGCGGGCCGCTACCGGTGCTATAGAGTGGACCGCACCGGTAGGAACCCACCACTGTTTCAAACAGAGATTTGCAAGGCTAATATACCTGTTCCAGGCTGTTTGCTAAGGACGCTAGTCAAATGGATGCTGGTAGGCAGATTTTTTTTTCTTATTTCCCTCCCCAAAAACTAGGGTGCGTCTTATAGTCCGAAAAATATGGTATATTTCACACTTCTGCAACCAACCCCATGGTTGTGTGGGCCCTTGTGTTTCCCCCACGCAAGGCTACACAGCCAAGTTTCGACCTCTTGGTAAAAGACCAAGAAATTGGGGACTTTCTTCACCTTTGAGGACAAGATGCTCCACAATGCAGGGACAGTGGAAGAAAATGCCCTCTTCCTAGGCCTTGCCAGTCAGAATTCTTTGACTGACAAGGTCTGTAGCATGCCTTCCCTGCCTGACTGTGTGGGATGGGCTGATGTGATAAAGTGATATATGACTTTTCCCATAAAGGTCAATGTTACTTTACGTGTGTCTCCAACAGATTTTTTAAAAAGGAAGGAAGATGGGGTAACTTCTATGCCACTACTCCTTGGCTGAGTTGGCTCAGTGTGTTCCTTGGCTTCCAGAAATTGGTTCATTGATGTAAACCCCTCTTATTCATATGTTGCCCTGGCTGAGCTCTATTTTTATGTTTAGACGGTGCCTTCTTCTAGATGTTGCGAAAGTTGTTACCCAGGATATGCCAAGGTCATGAGAAAAGAAGCACCAGTTTGCTGCTACGACTGTTCTCTGTGTATGGATGGAACATTCTCTATGCGAGAAGGTAGGTGGCTGTTAACCAGAGAGAGAGAGAGAGAGAGAGAAATTGAGGATGCAATCAAAATTCATGCTTTTCTGGCTATATTTTTAAAGTTCTTTCTTTTCTTTCTTGCTAGTTATAGACCTAATTAGTAGCATATGATTTTCATAATTCCATGAAGCAAGAAAAATGAATTTCTTGAAGGGTTCCACAAACTTTTAAAAGATTGGTTACTATCACTCAGTTTTGCTATTAAAATAAATAATGAAAAGCTGCTGTAATATCTCGAGTTGCTATCTTCTTACTTGGTTTCAGGAAAGAAGACAAGTCTTGTGAGTATTGATGATGTCATTGGTTTTCAGCCTTTGGATATGGGATGATTATTTCTAATTAACGTTGGGTCCTAATAAATATATCTGAAAGAAATATTGAATTATTCCTTGGTCATGTGCACATCATTGTGATATGGGTCTGGTGGACAACTGAGTTCCAGCATGGGTTCTTATCTAGTCAGAATCCAGACTTGGTGTCCAGACTAAGAACCACATTCCATAATGGAAATGGAGTTTTTTTTTCACTTATATTAGACATGAATGGTTAAAATTAATACCATTTCGGTCCATATATTCAACAACTCTCTTCTACTTGTTGGAACAATCAAATGAGTGAACCTGGTATAACAGCCCAAACAGCATCCCTTGCCATCATCATACATGCATGCTAACAAGACAGCAACCACATCCCAACAATAATTAAGTTGTTTAAAGCCAAAATTTATTTATTTATTTATTTATTTGGTCGCTTTTATATGCCGCCCAACTCCCGTGGGACTCAGTTCTAGACTTGTGCCGACCCGATTCTTCAGGTAGGAGTTAAACAACAGTGTTGTACTACATTTTCACTGTTCAGCCCATACTCGGCTGGCATGTTCCATAGCACTTCCTCACTACTGCTCATTTGTTCATTCATCCTTCATTAATATGTTTTCTCACCATCTAAGTTACGAATCAAGTAAAGTCAGAAAGTATTTTCTAATCTCCTCCCCCCCTCAATGTTTCTTTTTATTTGATTGCTTTTAGAAACATATTTTATGTATTGTAGTGTAAACTGGTTCATCTGCATTTGTGATGATCTTACAGCTGCAGAAACAAAAACGTGCAATAAATATTTTTCAGATGCAGCCCATTGTGAAAAGTGTCCAGATGATCAGCATTCCAATGAGAAGCGAGATCAATGTATCCCCAAAGTTATAACTTTCCTATCCTATAACGAAAACTTAGGTCTCACTCTGGTTCTCTTTGCCTTTGCTTTATCCATAATTACTGCCATTTTTCTGGGAATCTTCATTAAATACCGAGAAACCCCCATAGTCAAAGCCAATAACCGGGACCTCACCTACGTTCTTTTGATCTTCCTCCTACTTTCCTTCTTGACTTCACTTCTATTCATTGGCTGTCCCAACAAAGTGACCTGCCTTCTTCGACAAGCCACCTTCAGCATTGTTTTCTCAGTTGCCGTGTCTTCCTTATTGGCCAAGACTGTCATGGTGGTGGTGGCATTTCTGGCCACAAAGCCAGGCAGCAGAATGAGGAAATGGCTGGGGAAAGGTTTGGCCACCTCCATTGTCTTGTCCTGTTCTGGGGTTCAGGTCGGCATCTGTTTCATATGGCTGATAATTTCTCCCCCATTCCCAGATTCTGACCTATATTCTCAACCAGGACACATTGTACTGCAATGCCATGAAGGCTCAGTCACCATGTTCTATTCTGCCCTTGGCTACATGGGCTTTCTGGCTGCCATCTGCTTCTTCTTGGCTTTCCTAGCCAGAAAGCTTCCAGGGACCTTCAACGAAGCCAAATGGATCACCTTCAGCATGCTAGTTTTCTGCACTGTTTGGATTTCCTTTGTCCCCACCTACCTGAGTACCAAAGGGAAATACATGGTAGCCGTGCAAATCTTCTCCATCCTAGCCTCCAGTCTGGGCTTACTGGGCTGCATCTTTATCCCCAAATGCTTCATTATTATCCTGAGACCTGACATGAACACCAAGGAGCATCTAATGATGAAAAACTAGGAGGGCTCCTGATTTTAGAAACTATTTTTGTGCAACTTACTGGTGTTATAAAATAATATGCCTTGTAATTAATCTTCTTTGTAGATGTTCTAAACAACATTTGTCCATCCATGTTAGATCTGAGTTATAATATCTAATTACAGATAGTTTTTGAAGAATGACACTTATAAAGTAACTATTCAAAAATAGGACAGTGCTGAGCAAGTGATACTTATGACTAGCCCTCAAAGTTATGGCTATCCCAGTGGCATGCTCATGATCTGAGCACTTGGCAACTGACTCCTACTTATGTCACATAAGTAAGTTACATCATCATCATTTTCAAGCTTTCTTTCTGCCTTCCCACAAGCAAATTCAACAGGGAAGCTACCAGGGAAGCTGACAAGTCACTTCCCACCACTTTTCCACCCAAGAGCTTCCTCACTGATTTTCCAATCTCTTTATGCAAAACTTTATTGAGTACATCATTTTGGCACGTTTGAAGGCAAAACCAGATCTAGATCTTTCCTGCGCTAACCCCTATAGTTAAAGTTCAAATTCTACCACACACCCCCAATTAGCTCAGGTCACATTGTCCAATATGGTCTCCGGATATTGTTGTGGGAAAGTCTTTTTTGGCTTCTATAAACACCTGATGAAATGTCCTTGATTCTCACACCGACATCTTGATGTCTGGGCCATTTTCTATCTCCCTCCCTCATAGTTCATTGGCAAGCTGAGTGTCGACCCTGAAGCATATCCAATAAATTGTTCTTCGAGGAATATACCTGCCTCGGAGTTCTGCTTTCAATGGGTGCATTACTTGGAACGCTGACACTGAGATGTGATTATAGTTGCAACAGCAAAAGTCTTTTGAAGCTTGACAGGGGGATCTTTAGATTGTCTATAGCCCTTGAGGCAGCCATTTTGTCAGAATGCCTCTCATCTGTTTAGTGAATGTATCCACCAATCTGAAAACTGTATCAAAAATTGTTATGGTTGAGCCGAGGTGGCGCAGTGGTTAGAGTGCAGCACTGCAGGCTAATTCAGCTGACTGCTAGCTGCAGTTCAGCTGTTCAAATCCCACCAGGCTCAAGGTTGACTCAGCCTTCCCTCCCTCTGAGGTCGGTAAAATGAGGACCCAGATTGTTGGGGGCAATATGCTGAACTCTATAAACTGCTTAGAGAGGGCTGTAAAGCACTATGAAGCAGTATATAAGTCTAAGTGCTATTGCTATTGTTGCTTGAAGCTAATTGTAGCTGTTATGATGGGAAATCAGACTAGAAGAGATTGTCATGGTTTCCTTAATACAGAGGCAGTCCAGCTGTGGCTTCAGTGCAAAAGTGACAATTTTTTCCAGCATAGTCCCTGCTTGAATCCACCAAAGTCTCCTGGGACATCTTGGTGTCCCAGGAGACATCAAAGAATGAAGTAAGATTGGTTTGGCATGATCTGTTTTTAACAAACCCATGCTGGCTACTAGTTATAACTTTATTTGCTTCTATTCCAAGCTTAAGGTTTTTTTAAAAAATCCTTTGCTGTCAGTTTTTTCATGTTTCACTTGCTGCAAATTTTAACACTATCTATTTAAAGGTAAACACTGACACTATTCCCAGAGCATCACCAATGGGGAAAAGAAAACATGACTGTGGTTTTTATAATTACAAGGGATGTAATACTACTGCCACGTTCTTAACTTGCTCCTGTGCAATAACATGAGAATAGCTGAATAGCTGAAGAAACCATGCTGCAGGGACTTGCCAGTGTGAATATATGTATTTTATGCTGTGCCATGAGGCAAAATTAAAGAGGCTGTTTCAAAACACTGCCTGGAAGTGAGAACTTTGCTTAGTGTTAAAGTAAGAATCCTGTTTTCATGGTATCTGAACTCAATGCCTCTGAGAAGCTCCCAAGTGGGACCTAAAGGGTGATTTTTTCTGCTCCTCTTTTTTGTTCTTTTCCTGCTGTACAATATTTATTAATTTAATTTGTTTATTTATTTATTTGTCAACAAGTGCAAGGAAACAGGACCAGGGGTGAAATGCTCCCAGTTCACTTTTACCTGTCTGTCCTGCACAGAACGCTTTGTGCATGCGCAGAGGGTAAAAGAACTCAAATGGCGGTGTCCCGGTGGGTGGGCAGGGCATCACACTGCCTTCGCGATCAGCTCTCCGACGACTGACAGGTAAAAGCGAACCGGGAGCATTTCACCGCTGAACAGGACGCATGAAAAAATGGCACAAATAAATGGATATAAAGAAGCAAAACATAGCCATAAACACATAAAATGAGTAAATATAAATGGTTCAGTTTGGAGATACAGTGAGAGAGACACAAAGCTGGTTTCGAGATGATGAAATTATGAAGTAAACATTTGTATTTTTTTTTAATTCTTTTCTAATGCTCCCCAGATCATGTTTCCTATGTAAATGCCAGCCCCAAATGCTCTCCTTCTGATTTCTGCCACCTTAATGATTAGGGGACTCTAATGTATCACCTTCTACCTCTACTCTGTATCATCCCCCCCTGAAAAGTCTCCTTTAGTTGCTACACACAATTTTTTGTTACTCCGTGCTCTGCAATGTTTTTCCCTTTCGTACCATAACGTTGATTGAACTTCTGCTTTTTCTTCTTTGACGCCAATCTGTCAACCAACTATTTTACCCATCAACTACTAGGTGGCTGATTAGTGCTGCTTGAAGATTTTGTCTGGGGAGCTTCTGTGGGGGTTGTGCTCTACTTTCAGAATATTTCTGAGGCGAGACATTAAGAATTATGGGCTCCAAGAAGCAACCCAAGTGACCATTGGTAAAGAATATCTTGACAGCAGGCTGTAGAACAGGGGTATCAAACTCAATTTCATTGAGGGCTGCATCAGGGTTGTGTTTGACCTTGGGGGCGGTGGGGGCGTGGCCATGGTGGGCATGGACAGTATGACATCACTCATGTTGGGGGATGTCTGTGGCGGCCTGAGCACTCTGCCAGCGAAAATGGGTCTCCCAAGCTCTGTTTTTGGCTGCGACAGCCTCCTGCAACCCTCTGCCAGCGAAAATGGAGCTCGGGGGGGGTGCACATCACGAGCTCCGTTTTTGCTGGCAGAGGCTGGTCCTTTGCTGTTTCCACAGCGGCCCCATGGGCCAGATCTAAGCATCCCGTGGGCCAAATCTGGCCCCCGGGCTTTGATTTTGACACCCCTGCTGTAGAAGCACAACAGATGAGATCTTTCACTTATACTTCCAATGACATGACTGGAGCCAGAGACAGGCTAGACAATTTCAGGGCTTCATACTTTTTAAGTTCTCCAATCCAGTGGTTCACTAACCTTTTAAAAAAGAAATCATGGGTCTGGAAATTGGGGTTCTGATCCACATCAAAATTAGAGGAACGAGGGAAAAGAACTAGGTAGAATGGATGGTCTCACAGGATACCAGCAAAACCAATTGAATCTATCAATGGATGATAGATTATGGAACACAAAATTTCATGTTACCTCCCCACATCCATCAATTCATTCGACTTAGCAATTTCTAGACATGAGATAAGAGGGGAGAACGCCACTTTCAAAACTGTTTAAAGTCATCCTTGGACTATTTAAAGGGTGGATGGAAATGCAATAGCAGTTGTGGGTGTTAAATCGGAGGCACCCGGGCTGACAGGAACGGAGGCAAGAAGAAGTTCAGAACAGGAATACTTTATTTAACATTTCAGCACCACAGGCAACAACGAGAGAACCGAACAGCAACTCAGCATTTGACAGCTCCTTTTATAGTCGGGCAGTCAAACTGGCAACCAATCAGGATGCCCCAATTTCCCGCTTGCCGGCTGCTCGCTTCTTAGCCTATCAAGTTTCGACTTGCAGACGGCTTGGGTATTTTGGCGGCATCGTAAGTCCGAGGACTTAACACCCCTCACCCTCCAGATTGTGCATGCGTAGTCGGCAAGGTACGCCGGGTGATGTCAGCTCCGCTCTGATTGCTTAGTTCAGGGCTGGCGGCTGAAGAGTGAGGAGTTGGTTGTGGGTCCTCTGGAACTACCTGCGACCCGGCCGTGGAGTCATCTGGAATGGAAGGCATCAGTGGAGCAGGGCACTTGGCAGGCCTGGTAGGCGATGAACGCCTCTCGTCGGGGCGGTAGACCAGGGCTTGGGAACGGGTGGAAACTTCCAGGAAGGCTTGGGCCTGGTCCGGCTGAGCAGGCTCCATGCAGTGGACCCATCATTTTAGTTGCTTGATGTGCCGGTGCCACAGCTGCCCATCGGTGAGCTGGACCCTATATGAGCAGGGTCCAGTTAGTTGAGTCACATGTCCTGGCAGCCATTTTGGCTGGCACCTAAATTAAGGGCGAATATGGGATCCCCCACTGAGAATTCCATGGGCCGTCGGTCAGGAACAGGTGGTTGTCCATAGTTGAAGCTGGGGTGCAGACGGTCCAATGTGGTTCGGAGACGGCGGCCCATCAGTAACTCAGCAGGACTAACCCTGGTGGCCTGGCAAGGGGTGGTGTGTTGGGCGAACAGGTATGTGCACATGCTGTGATGCCAGTTATCATGCCCTAGGTGCCCCAAAGCCTTTTTAGATGATCTAAGTCAGTGATGGCAAACCTATGGCACGGGTGCCACAGGTGGCACGCGGAGCCATATCTGCCGGCACATGAGCCGTTGCCCTAGCTCAGCTCCAGCGCGCATGTGCGTGCCCGCCAGCTGATTTTTGGCTTACACGGAGGCTCTGGGAGGGCGATTTCGGCCTCTGGAGGGCCTCCGGGGTGGCAGGGAGAGCGTTTTCGCCCTCTCCAAGCTCCAAGAAAGCCTCTGGAGCCTGGGGAGGGCAAAAAATGGGTATAGCTGGCCCACTGGAAGTCAGAAAATGGGGGAGTGGGGGGTCGTGCACGCATGCGCAGGGGGGTGGGGCAAGTGGGAGGCTTTGAATTATGGGTGTGGGCACGTGCGCACTATTTCGGCACCTGAGGAAAAAAAGGTTCGCCATCACTGATCTAAGTGCTCTTTCAGCCAGGCCATTGGCCACAGGGTGAGTTTATTCAAAGTTCTTCTTCTATGCCGCCCTACTCCCTCAGGACTCAGCGTGGCGTACAACATTTTAGGGAACATCAAATAAATTCTTAAAAACAATTTAAAACAATTTAAAAAACATACACATCATACATACATGGGGGGAGACGCCAGATGGAAGGTCGTCTCAAAATCACCCTGCCTGCAGGAAGAGCCATGTCTTAATGGCTTTCCGGAAGGCCAGCAGGGTGGGGATGATTCGGATCTCCGGGGGAAGTTGGTTCCAGAGAGCAGGGGCCCCTACAGAGAAGGCCCTCCCCCTAGGCCCCACCAGTTGGCACTGTTTGGCTGACGGGACCTGGAGGAGACCCACTCTGTGGGACCTGCCCGGTCGAAGGGAAGTATGAGGTAGGATGCGGTCCCGGAGATAGCCTGGTCCTAAGCCATGTAGGGCTTTAAAGATGATGATCAACACCTTGAATTGTACCTGGAGACTAATGGGCAACCAATGCAGCTGGTGGAGTATAGGTGGGTGTATCTTGAAACACCCACCACAGCACGTGCAGCCGCATTTTGCACCAGTTGGAGTCTCCAAATACTCTTCAAGGGTAGCCCTATGTAGAGCGCATTACAGTAGTCCAGTCGCGAGGTGACAAGGGCATGAGTGACCGTGAGTAGAGCCTCCTTCTCCAGGTATGGCCGCAATTGGTGCACCAGGTGAACCTGTGCAAAAGCCCCCCTAGCCACAGCTGCAAGGTGTTGATCTAATTTTAGCTGTGGATCTAGGAGGACTCCCAAATTGCGAGCCCATTCCGAGGGAGTTAATTTTTCTCCCTCAAGAACCAAGGAGGGACAGTCGGTGTAGTCCTTCTAGGCAATATCCAGAGCCACTCAGTCTTATCGGGGTTGAGTTTGAGTCTGTTTCTCCCCATCCAGGTCCTAACGTCGTCCAGGCATCGGCACATTACATCAACTGCCTCCCTGAATTGGGACGGGGTGGTGATGTACAGCTGGGTGTCGTCAGCGTACTGTTGAAAACTCACCCCGTGTCCGCGGATGATCTCCCCCAGCGGTTTCATGTAAATGTTAAACAGGATGGGCGAGAGGACCGAACCCTGCGGCACCCCACAGGTCAGGGGCCTAGGAGACGACCTCTGCCCTCCTGCCAGCACCAACTGCATCCTGTCTGCGAGATAAGAGGAGAACCACCATAAAACGGTGCCTCCCACTCCCAACTCGCCGAGACGATGCAGAAGGATACTATGGTCGATGGTATCGAAAGCCGCTGAGAGGTCAAGTAGCACCAGGATGGAGGAATTACCCCCATCCCGGGCTCGCCAGAGATCATCCATCAGGGCGACCAAGGCCGTTTCTGTATTGTAGCCATGCCTGAAGCCTGACTGATAGGAATCTAGATGATCAGTTTCCTCCAATAGCCGAAGGAGCTGAAAAGCCACCACCTTCTCCACAACTTTACCTATAAAAGGTAAGTTGGAGACCGGACGAAAGTTCTTCAAATCCGCTGGATTCAGGGAAGGCTTCTTGAGGAGGGGTCTCACCACCGCAACTTTTAATGGCTGCGGTACAGATCCCTCCCTCAAATAAGTGTTGACCACCGCCTGGATCCAGCCACGTGCCACCTCTCTGCTGGCCGAAACCAACCAGGAGGGGCACGGGTCCAATAAACAGGTGTAAGAGCTCATCGCACCCACGGCCTTGTCCATGTCATCAGGAGAAACAGGCTCAAACTCCTCCCACAATGCTGGATTAAGACTTGCCCCCGTCAACTCTATGGACTCTGCCCTGCCAGAGTCCAGGTTCGACCGAATCTGAGTGACTTTATCCGTCAGAAACTGCGCGAATTCCTCAGCTCTGCCTTGTAAGTGTTCCTCGCTCCCCCCCCCCTTTGCAAGGAGGGTGCGAGTCACCCTAAACAAGGCAGCTGGGCGAGAATCTGTGGACGCAATAAAAACGGGAAAATGAGATCGTTTTGCCGTCCTTATCGCCACTAAATAAGACTTAATAAAAGTTCTATTCTATTCTATTCTATTCTATTCTATTCTATTCTATTCTATTCTATTCCATTCTATTCTATTTCTCTTTCAAGCAGCTGAGCAATTTCATGATTGTCCATGCAAGATATCTAACTAATTACTACTTAATTTACAGTCTGTCAAATAGTTTCAGAGGATGTGGGTTGAAGTCTCATGTGCAACTGATTAGAATTGCACAAATCTGTCCATCGCATTACATTGGACTCTAATGGACTCAACTGTGGCTTTCTTTAGTGCTTCACCTTCAGCCATTTTTTGCATTATACTCATATGCTACTATATCTTGTTCCTCTACTAGGTAACTTATGTAAGTGGCAACAAATGTCATCACATCCTAAAGAAGTCAGTAACAGGCCATTTTTTCAGATTAACGCACTAAAGGGAAAACAATAAAAATGTAGATGAATACAAATTAAATCCAAAACATTATACAGTAACTTCATCCAGGATATTTTTCTCAGCTCTTATCTCTAACGATGAAGGGTGATAGTCTTCCACATTTAGAAAAAAAAAAACAGAAGAAGACTTTTAACAGGGGCCTCAGGTGGGTTGTTCAATGGACCATGATCTGGAGGTATCTGGAATATGTCACCTTCATGAGAAGAATGGGTTCATGAACACCAGACAGAATAAGAAGGAATTGTCATCTCCCCACTAACTAGTAAAAAATATTTCAGGGTGTTTTTTTAGCAAATCACACTTTTTAGAATCTCAAAAATAGGTTTCTAGTGTAAAAGGCAGTTGCTTCCTGACCCTTAAACTGGAATTATGCCCTTGAGTCATGCAAATATGTTTTCTCCAATTGCACAACACTGTTGCGACAGTCATTCCCAATTCCCTTTCTAATTATTTAAAACACGATTATTTATTCTACGTTGAACAAGGTTTATGGGATTTACACCACCACCTTTAGTTATAAAGCAATGTGACAAGAAATGGAATATACAACAACTGAAAATGTGATCTGTAACTACTTCCTCTTCTGACCAAAGCAAAGAAAGAGATAGAATTAGACAGGGACTATGTCAGTCTGAAATTTCAGATTCCTTCTCCAGACCCAAGCTGGATCATCTTCAATGCAATTATCTTCTTTTGTGAGCTCTGAGATCCAATCAAAAAATAAACTATAGGATGACTCTGCATTAATGTATGTCGAATGTTGCTGCTGGAAACACATCTCTTTCTGCTTCTGCTTTTCTTATAAATTCCCTGTGCCACGATGCTGATGAAATGTCCATTCAAGGCAATAATAGAAGAAAAGAAGGAGTTTAATTATTATAAGCCAGGAGACTACCTGATTACTGCAATAACATCAATAATATTTTCACATCTTTACCCATATGATTTTGCCAAGCCTCCACCCTATAGATTGGAAAGGTAATTATCAGCATATTCAGATTTCTGGGGGTTAATTTTACCGGCTTCAATGTCATTTTATAGGAATGATGTCTTTTTACCAATTCCTCAATTTTAGAATAGAATAACAGAGTTGGAAGGGACCTTGGAGGTCTTCTAGTCCAACCCGCTGCTTAGGCAGAAAACCCTACACCATTTCAGACAAATGGTCATCCAACATCTTCTTAAAAACTTCCAGTGTTGGAGCATTTACAATTTCTGGAGGCAAGCTGTTCCACTGATTAATTGTTCTAACTGTCAGGAAATTTCTCCTTAGTTCTAAGTTGCTTCTCTCCTTGTTTAGTTTGCACCCATTGCTTCTTGTTCTACCCTCAGGTGCTTTGGAGAATAGCTTGACTCCCTCTTCTTTGTGGCAGCCCCTGAGATATTGGAACACTGCTATCATGTCTCCCTTAATCCTTCTTTTCATTAAACTAGACATACCCAGTTCCTGCAACCATTCTACATATGTTTTAGCCTCCAGTCCCCTAATCATCTTTGTTGCTCTTCTCTGCACTCTTTTTAGAGTCTCAACATCCTTTTTGCATTGTGGCGACCAAAACTGAATGCAGTATTCCAAGTGTGGCCTTACCAAGGCATTATAAAGTGGTATTAACACTTCACATGATCTTGATTCTTTCCCTCTGTTAATGCAGCCTAGAACTGTGTTGGCTTTTTTGGCAGCTGCTGCACACTGCTGGCTCATATTTAAGTGATTGTCCACTAGGACAAACTTGAGAAAGGCAGGTCAACATTGCTTCTTCCAATGTTCTTTAGGGAAATGTCTCCTAAGACACATAAAAGCTGAGCATAAAAATTTACTTGTAAATTCTTCTACAAGGGTCATTCTCCAAACAGGACAAGATGACTCTTGCCCAGGTAAGAGGGTAATAGGTTCCTGCCTGTTCTCAAAATTATTACCTTGCTCCTGCAGAGAGTCACCAAAGAGTCTTTGAGCAGGAGGGAACTCTTGAGCTTACTTCTCACCATCCCCTCTCCTTCTCTATGTTGCGCTCAATCCTTCCCTGCTCTCTTTCCAACCTTTCGTTCCACCCAATGCCTTTTACCTATTTTGCAACCTTTTGTCCCTTCCACTTTGCATTTGGTTTAAATAAAAGGAATACCTTAAAAAGCAAATCTGGACAGAGACCTTAAAGGAGAAGCTAAATGGTTTAGCTATGGAGGACCACATCAAAGATTTTTGAATATAGGGCGAAGTAACTCCAAAGACATTTATATTTTGCTCAGAGTTGAATTTACAAGTACTTGTATCCAGACTTTAGTCTTCTCCCGGATGGTAAAATGGGAGGAATTAATATATATTACGATAACATTAATGCAGACTTGTTAACACTCTCATTTTAGCATTCTGGAGAACTGTGAAGACCTGATTGTTCCCCTAAGATTGGGCTAGGATGGGATAGTTATGAAGTGAGGATGTTTGGTCTGGCATCTGGGGGGGCGGGGGGCGGGGGAGAGAATGGAATGGAATGGGGAAGAAAATGGAAAGGATGGAAACTAGTCAAAGAGAGATCCGACCTAGAACTAAGGAGAAATTTCCTGACAGTGAGAACAATTCATCAGTGGAATGGCTTGCTTCCAAAAGTTGTGAGTGCTCCGTCACTGGAGACTTTTAAGGAGAGACTAGACAGCAACTTGTCTGAAATAATATAGGACCTCCTGCTTGAGCAGGGGGTTGGACTAGAAGACCTCCAAGGTCTTCCAACCTTCCAACTGTGATATTCTATGTTCTATGAGTGTCTTTAACTATGTTTTACAGATGGTTGTGAGCCTCCTAAAGTCATTGTATAGATAGGTGGTAATATATGTCCTGTAAATAAATAAACAAGTAAATAAAATAAATGTTTGATTTGGAAAAGTTCATTCTAAATGAGAGTACTCTGAAACTTCTCCATCTCTTTTACTAGTTTTCTCCAACTTCTTTTACTAGTTTTCCTAATTATGTTACTGAAGAGTTATTTTACACCCAAAGATGCTTTTTTAAGAGGAAGCTGGACTCTCTTGTTTTTTCTTTGAAGACGTTTCACTTCTCATCCAAGAAGCTTCTTCAGCTCTGACTGGATGGTGGGGGAATGAAAGGATTTATATTCCTTGCAGACAGCTGGTCATTTGCATTCTTTTTAAAGAGTCATTGAGGCCACTTGGAGGTTTATCTGTGTCCTCAGGGTGACCTGATTAGTCATTTATCTCCAGTCTACAACATAGTCCTTTTAACAGTTCCAAGAAGGCACCACACCCATTTACACTATTCAGGTGTATTTCCCCTTTCACGCAAAGGATTGAGGATCCTATTGCACGTCACCTATGAGCGTGTAACCTATAGATGTAGACTTTGTAGGGATAAGTGTAATGAAATACGAGACTGATTAATACAAAACATGCTAGGTTAAAAGAAAGGAAAACATGATAGTTTTATGTATGTATTTATTATTTACATTTCTATGCCGCCCAACTCCCGAAGGACTTTAGGAGGCTCACAACAGAAAGAAACATAAATAAATAGTTATGTAAATGTACTATATATATATGGACTTGAATAATAACTGCATTAGAAAACTATATGTAAAATTATAATGATTTGCTACTAAAATTGTATTAATATATTTTGTTCTCTTTTTTACGTTTTCTATAAAGTAATTTTTATGTGTGTTTTACTTTGTTGATATATACTTTTACCTTTGTATTTTTTCCATTTTTATTGCCACTACTTTAAAACCAATAAAATGATTTTAAAAAATTAACAATACTGTAAGTGTCTGATAATACTTTATGCATTGCAATATAGAAATATAAATCCCCAGTAAATATGATTTTATTGAACTGAAGAAGAAAATGCAGATGGATGATGTGATATTTGTTATGTTGCAGTATGAATACAAGCTTCTACCATATCTTGCCCTTCTTCTTATCTGTTCACGAGATCAACCAGAGCCCAAGGATGTTACCCAACATCACTCTGGGGTACAACATCTATCAAAACTTCTTCACTGCAAGAATGACATATGAGGCCATGATGGACTTTCTATCTACAGGACAGGAGAATATACCAAACTACAGATGTGGAAGACAAAAGAACTTGCTGGCAGTCCTTGAAGAGACAGATTCTGAACTCTTTGGTCATATTTCTACTGTCTTGGGCATCTACAAAATTCCACAGGTATGAAGCTCAAGCAAACTTAATCCCTTGTTCTAAATTCTTAATCTCCAAATAAATCTGGAGAGACAGAGTAGATATTAAAAGACCAGAATGAATATAACTTACCCTAACTGACATAGATATTTCTTTTGTCTCCCTGCCATAAAATGGCTTGGAAACAATGCAACCACCATTCCCCTTTTGCTTCTATTTATTCCCCAGCCAGGGAGGGGCCATTCAGCGTCCACGTGTGCCTTGCTTCCTGAGTCAGCTCCTGTTCCTCAGTTGTTCTCCTCTCCTGACAGCTCTGTGCATATGCGCATCTGGAACAGGCCCCAGCTGTTCTTCTTCCCCACTTATCTCCAACTCCGAAGGCAGCTGGCAAATGTTGGACGGCCCTGGCTCTATCTCTGCTTCCGACACAGAGCATCCATCAGAGCCTTCCCCAGGAGTCCAGGACTGGCCCAAGTTCCTCCCCAACCTCCTCCTCATCTGAGTCTGCCGCCAGCTCTGCTGGCAGCTGGCAGGCCACAACAAGAATATATGAGCATAGAATGAGTGAGTTTTAAATTGAAAAGTTAATCACCCGAATGAAAGAGGCGACTTTGGTCACAGAAACATAGAATGGAAAAATACTACTGGGCCTTGAGTCGTTCAGAACAAGGCCGCAGAAGTGGTGGGCAAGCACGCGTATGTGTGTGCCTTCCCACTTGCACAAGCAGTGGGCAAGTGCATGTGTGTGTGTGCACTATTTGTGCAAGCAGCAGACATGCATGCCCGCCACTCACACAGACCCATCCCCTCTCCCCCGTCTCCTCTGCCAGTCCGCAAAGGCAGAAAGGTTGAGGAACTCTAGTCCAGCCACCTTTCCAGAGTAGGAATCCACAGATCATTACAGACAAATTGCTGTCCAACCTCTCCTTCAAAACCTCCAGCTATGGAGCTGCAAGAGGCAGACTAGTCCAGCACTTAATCACTTTCATAATCAGGAAATTCCTCATTTGTTAAAGTATGAGTCTAAAGATCAAATTGCAGAAGAAAGATATGATGGAAAAGTGAATGGGTGGGTCTAGGAAAACCATAGAAGAGCATGGAGAGTTTAAGGCACATCCAGACAGTAGTTTTAACATGCTTCCTCTAGCCCATAAGATAGAACAAAGGATGTCACCATAAATTTATTCCTACCTATTATGAACTGGAACTTGCCACAATGTCAGTTCTCTTGGATTAAAGGGAATAGAAGGGAAATTTACCAAATTTGCAGATGATACTAAAATGGCAGGACTAGCTAACACCCTAGAACCGTGATGGCGAACCTATGGCACGGGTGCCACAGGTGGCATGCGGAGCCATATCTGAGGGCACGTGAGGCTTTGCCCTATGTCAGCTTCAGCGTGCATATGCGTGCTGGCCAGCTGATTTTTGGCCTTCTGGAAGGCGGGGGGAGGCCGTTTTCACCCTCCCCAGACTTCAGGAAAGCCTCCAGAGCCTGTGGATGGTGAAAAATGGCCCAACAGGCCTACCGGAAGTCCGGAGGCTTCAGTGAGGCCTGCGCTCATGCGCAGGGGGGCAGCCCAGGGGGGTTGTGCATGCATGTGTGTGTGGGGAGGGCATTGCATTATGGGTGTGGGCACACATGCGCACGCTATTGCGTATGCCCGCACCCTTTTGGCACCCGAGCAAAAAAAGGTTCGCCAACACTGCCCTAGAAGATAGGCTCAAGATCCAGATGGATCTTGACAGACTTAAATAGACTTGAATTTCACAAAATGAAATTCAATGTAGAGAAAAGTAAAGTCTTACACTTAGGCAAGAAAAACCAAAAATACACATATAGACTGGGTGAAACCAGGCTTAATGGCAGTAACTAGTTAATGTTCATGAACCCTTGTTTTCAATTGCCTTCCCACATAGAATTGTTTACAATTGTTGCTATTGATTTTGTATACTATGTTGCTGTTAGATTTAAGCTCTTGGATTTAAGCAGCTGGCTTTTGAGACACAAACTACCAATGTCTTTTCTTTCATCTTAGATCAACTACGGTATCATCAGCCACGCTCCTGAGCAAAACCACCATTTTCCTTTTTTGTATCGGTTGACCCCAAAACAAGAATCTCCTTTCTCAGCCATTGTCAAGCTGCTCCTGCATTTCCGATGGACGTGGATCGGTCTCATTTCTCAGGAAAATGAAAAAGGAGAAAATTTCAGGAGAAGCTTGACGAATCTAGCTGTAAAAAATGAGATATGCATTGTCTTCTCAGAGATCATTCCAACGATGAACATGGATCAAAGTCTTAGAGGAAAAAGAACCAAAAGCCTCCTCTCTGTTTTCAGTAGCCAAGTCAAAATTATAATCTGTCAACTGGATTATCCGGCCACAGCAACACTATCCAGCCTAATACAATATACTGATTCAATGAATGAATTCATTGGGGGGAAAGTGTGGATTGCAACAACTTTGTCAGATATAAGTTTAAGAATCTTTTACTACTCTGTTGATCTCCATCATAAACATGCTTTGTTTTCCTTCCTCACCCAGACGAAGGCGAGGACACAATATTATATTTTAAATTCATTTTCTCATATTTCCACACAGTTCGGAATGGAAGCATTCCAGTGTTCCTATTCAAGGCCCGTGTGGTCTAAAAAGGTTTGGAGAAAATGCACAGAAAAGGAGAAGTGGGAATTCCCACCCCATCATATGGTTGCAAGAATTCTGTCCGAGGATGGCTCCGGTATTTTCAAAGCAATCCAAGCTTTGGCCTTGGTCCTCAGTGCTGTCTCTTCCACCCAATTCAGTAACAGGAGGGTGCTGTTTAAAGACCATCAATCAACCCAGATTGTACAGCCATGGCAGGTGAGAATTCTGCTTCAAGGTTCCACTAATGCTCCCCTTTCATTTCCTCTGTCAACCCCCGGAAACAGCAACGATGACAAACGCCGTCTCTAGCTCCCCATTTCTATAGCACTAATCTCTATATTCCTAGGTGTGTGTGTGTGTGTGTGTGTGTGTGTGTGTGTGTGTGTGTGTGTGTGTGTGTGTGTGTGTGTGTAAAGGGGATATCTATTCTGGTTCCCAACTGCATTCACTCTCTTTTATCTCTTTGGAATTCCTCCTCTCTTCTGCTCCATCAAAGACTCCACTTTGCCTACAATGGCTTAAAAGTGGACCTTTGGGGTCCTTCTCTGTTTCTGGTTGGGCTTTCGTCTTCCAGACCTTTTGTCTTGCTTCCAGGGAGGTGGAAGAGAGAAAGAAGACTTCTAGTACACCTCTGCTTCTAGTTATTACCAAGTTACCAATACTTATTTCCTTCCTGCTTAGCAAGATTTTGGCCTCATTGAAGTACAATATCGCCAAAAAGGCTTCAAGAGTTGTTAACCTAATCTTACGTAGCTTCTTCTCTGGTAATATCACACTACTAACCAGAGCATACAAAACATTCGCCAGACCAATCCTTGAATATAGCTCATCTGTCTGGAACCCACACCGCATATCGGACATAAATACATTAGAAAGTGTCCAGAGATACTTCACGAGAAGAGCCCTCCACTCCTCTACTCGCAACAGAATACCTTACGCAACCAGACTTGAAATCCTGGGCTTAGAAAGCTTAGAACTACGTCGCCTTCGGCACGACCTAAGCATAACTCATAAAATTATCTGCTACAACGTCCTTCCTGTCAACGACTACTTCAGCTTCAACCACAACAATACACGAGTACACAACAGATACAAACTCAAAGTGAACCGCTCCAAACTTGACTGTAGAAAATACGACTTTAGCAACAGAGTGGTTAATGCCTGGAACTCACTACCTGACTCTGTGGTTTCATCACCAAATCCCCAAAACTTTACCCTTAGACTGTCCACTGTTGACCTCACCCGATTCCTAAGAGGTCAGTAAGGGGCGTGCATAAGTGCACCAGCGTGCCTACCGTCCCTGTCCTAATGTTCCCTCTTATCAGTACCCATCTTATGTATATAAACAATGTTATATCTATGTATATTACTAACACGTACTTGACAAAAATAAATAAATAAAATAAAATAGAATAAATAAATACTTTGGGCTTCAGGAAGGCTCCTGTTTGGTGCCCTCTGGCTCAACTTTTTCACATGGATATCCATCAGCTGGCAGGCCTTTGTGTCATTTCTCCTGGGTACCATGACAAGCCTTCTTGTTTCTCCCACTATCTCCACACTACAGCTTCCATGCAATTGTTCTTCACCTTTCATGTCCAACTGCTGTTGCTGGCTATGCCATCTGAAGACTGAGGGGGAGCTGAAATGGGATGCTTGTAATCTGCTAAGGAAAGGAGGGTTTGGTTTGGTTCCAAGACAAGGCCCCTGAAAGTTGGGGAAAGGTTATTATTTCAAAGTCCATATTTATGTGTCCATGTGTGTGTGTACACACACACACATATACACACAAACACACAATATTTTATTTAAAAAATTAAAGTAGAATAAATTTTTAAAAATCTCATGCAGTATCACAGAAAAACACTTGGATTTAAGGTGACATAGTTTCAACTTCAGCTGTATGTACTTTTATTTTTTGTTAAAATTCTGATGCGAAGCTATGATTTGGTAGGATAACTGAAGGAGGAGAGAGAGAAGCTTCCCATACATTTCTGAATCACCCTCTTGCAGACCAAAGTGCTGAGCTAAAGAGGTTGAATTATTCAGAGCACTTCCAATCCGGAATAATAGCCAGAAAACATTGAATAAAGGCTCAAAGGGGAATGTGTAACCTGCCCGTGTATTTTTTTTCCTATGTCTTTGCAGCTTCAACAGAAGCTAAGAAACTTCCAGCTTCACAATGTTTCCAGGGATGGAGTTTATTTGGATGAAAATGGACTTCCTGTGGCTGACTTTGATATCATGCACTGGAGAATGTTTCCCAATGCGTCTGTTGTTGGTGTGAAAGTTGGGAGTGTAGAAAGAGAAACCTCCTCTGAAGTCAAGGTCTCCAACAATCAGAATGCCATTATATGGCCAACATCATTTAACAAGGTAGCTGATGCTGCTTGGTTTTAGGTTTTCCTATTATCTCTCCAACATGCAAACTTTTCTGTTCCAAAATAATCCTCATTGAGGACAATCAAGATAACTTTCAAATAAGGAAACATAACACCCCCGTTAATTCATTAGATAACATGATTTTTTAGAGCTTTCAGTAATTTATCACAACCTGGAATCTGCTAAACCAACCATTGTATTAGATCTTTACAGTCTACATCCGTGATGGTGAACCTATGGCACGCGTGCCCAAAGTGGCACGCGAAGCCATGTCGGCCAGCACACGCCGCCTTGCCTGTTTGTCTTCCGGGTTTCTGGTGTGCATGCACGTACAATGATCAGCTGTCCTTTGTGCGTGCGGCAGTGCTAAAAACCAATGTGCGCATGCATGGCGGCAAGCTTATCATCGGGCATGTATGCGCGCTAGAATCCCGACGTTCAGCTTTTCCGGAGTGCGGCTCCAACAAGCGTGCACGCACGTGACGTTTTCGCACAATCTTTTCGGCACTTGGTGCCAAAAACGTTCGCCATCACTAGTCTACATTATTAAACAGGGATATGGTATCCTAATCAATAATCTATTAAACGATCTTATTTTCAGAAGAGAAAAGCCAAAGATTCAAGGGAATAGCACTTTGCATAAGGTGACCAGACGTCCCGCTTTTGGCGGGACAGACCCGAATTTAAACAAATTGTCCCGTGTCCCGCGTCGTTTCAAAAAAGTCCCGCTTTTTTGCAAGAAAGAGCCTGGGCCCTTCTGCCCGGATGTCTCCCACACAGGCCGGTGTAAAAAAAAAAAGAGCCGGGATGTTTCTTCACATCTACGCCACTTCCGAGCGAAAGGAAAGGAAGCGCCTCATCCACACCCGCACCTTTTTTCTCTCTCTTCCTTTCCCCAGGGTGATTCCCAGCGACGTCCAGGGACTCTTTCAGCAGCCGAGCCAGGCCCCGCCCAGCTTCCTCCCCGCCTCCCGCATGTCATTCACTCTTTGAATCTCACCCCCACCCCCGTCAGCCCATATACTCCCTGCCTCGCACTCGCCAAAGCGGATCTGAGGGAAACAGCTCCAGGCCGGGCAGGGAAACCCCCCCCCACCGTGCTCTGCCGGGGGACCAGTTCATTCCCTCTTACTCAAGGGAAAAGCTGCTGGTGCAAGCAGGTAGGAAGGGAGCAACGGATGGCAATGCAGTGGAAAAACAGGTGGAGGCATTGTTTGAAGACAAGTGAATTAGGCTTAATTTGCTGGAGCTCTGCTTAACCTCAGCAACTGGTGTTTTTTTTTTTATGCTTTTTCACATTTACCCATCAGGCAAATGATCAGAATTCAGCCATCTGTACTCACTTACTGCGCTCAAAAGCCCTTCAAGCTAATCACCAAAGAAATGCCCTTCCCCCCTCTCCCTCCCCTGTCCAGGTGAGAGCAGTCCCTGCCACCGGGGCCTGAGAAAAAACTATCTATTGCTTGGGAAAAATATATATATTTCTAACCCCCTTGGGAGTATTTTCAGCTGCAGGGTAACTCCCAGCCTCTTCTCACTTGGCAAAAGTGCAAAGAAAAGCTCTGTGCATCACCGGCTTTGCTTTTTTTACAGGGCCCCTTACAAACAAAATAAAATAAAAAGCCCTGTGGCATTTGCAAAACAAGGTCTCTTTGCAAGTGTTAAGGCTTCAGCCTTGACAGAAGACCTCAACTCCAAAATACTCCCACATTTCAAATCAAATGGCAGTAGGGTAACAAGAGCCACAATTTTGGGAGGTGGGGGAGCAGAAATGATCTTTTCCTGGGGTGTTAACCAAGAATTGGGTCTTTGCAACATATTTTCAGTTTACTCTGCCAATCTAGGAATGCAGCTGATGGTTCTCCTACCTAGCTAGAAGATGCTTGATTTTCAAGGGGGGGGGGTATCTTTTTTCACTACTTCTGGCCATTGTAGAATCCCTGTGGTTACCTGATAAAATTCAGACACTTGGCAAGTGGCGTGTATTTATGACGGTCAGAGTGTCCTGGGGTCATGTGATCACATTTTGTCACAATGGGGAAGCCAGATTCGCTTAACAACATTGGCTAGAAAGGTTGTAAAATGGTTGCAAAACTCGCTCAACAACTGTCTCGCTTAGCAAGGGAAGTTGTGGGCTCAATTGTGGCCGTAGGTTGAGGACTATCTATATTCTGAAATAATGACACAGGTTTGAACTTCCCTCCCATTTTCACCAGGTGACAATTTGGAGCTGGCAAACAAGCTGGCAACTGGTTTAAACTCATCTCCCTCTGACAGCTATCACTTCTTCGTTTGCTGAAAGGTTGTTTCTTCCTCATAGGGATTTCTGCGCTAATCTCAATTTACTTAACATGTCCAGCTCCTGCTAAGAACTTCCTTTTCACTGAGTTACCGTATTTTTAGGTGTATAAGACGCACCGGTGTATAAGAAGCACCTTAGTTTTGGGGGAGGAAAATAGGGGAAAAATCTACCTACCAGGTATTCATCTGGCTAGCGTCCTTAGTCTGGTCAGCTTCAGCACATTATTTTATCCCCTGGTTAGGGCTGAAAAAATCTTTTTTGGAGGGAATAGCAATGAAAACAAGCCTGCAAAGACTTAGGGCTGGAAAAAAACTTCTTCAGAGGGAATAGGAAGCTGGGAAAATCGTTAGCACCTCATTAGGGCTGGAAAAAAAACTTTCTTTCATTGGGAGCACCTCCAAAGTGTCTGTTTTAGGCATGAGAAGGAAGCCTCCTCTGCCCTTCCACTTTCTTTCATTGGGAGCACCTCCAAACGTGTCTGTTTCAGGCAGGAGAAGGATTCCCCCAAAGTCCTTCCACTTTCTTTCATTGGGAGCACCTCCAAAGTGTCTGTTTCAGGCATGAGAAGGAAGTCTCCTCTGCCCTTCCACTTTCTTTCATTGGGAGCACCTCCAAAGTGTCTGTTTCAGGCATGAGAAGGATTCCCCCAAAGTCCTTCCACTTTCTTTCATTGGGAGCACCTCCAAAGTGTCTGTTTCAGGCAGGAGAAGGATTCCCCCAAAGTCCTTCCACTTTCTTTCATTGGGAGCACCTCCAAAGTGTCTGTTTCAGGCATGAGAAGGATTCCCCCAAAGTCCTTCCACTTTCTTTCATTGGGAGCACCTCCAAACGTGTCTGTTTCAGGCAGGAGAAGGATTCCCCCAAAGTCCTTCCACTTTCTTTCATTGGGAGCACCTCCAAAGTGTCTGTTTCAGGCAGGAGAAGGATTCCCCCAAAGTCCTTCCACTTTCTTTCATTGGGAGCACCTCCAAAGTGTCTGTTTCAGGCATGAGAAGGATTCCCCCAAAGTCCTTCCACTTTCTTTCATTGGGAGCACCTCCAAACGTGTCTGTTTCAGGCAGGAGAAGGATTCCCCCAAAGTCCTTCCACTTTCTTTCATTGGGAGCACCTCCAAAGTGTCTGTTTCAGGCATGAGAAGGATTCCCCCAAAGTCCTTCCACTTTCTTTCATTGGGAGCACCCCCCTTGTCCCCATTAGTGGAAAGCTGCCACTGTGCTTTTTATAAGATCCCTTGCTGGAAACCATCCGGAGCTCTGAGGTGGTGCAGAAAGGGGAGGGGGTCAGCTGTGAAGAAGCAACTGCCTTCCTTCTCTGAAATTCACGTCTGGAGTTGATGTCCACAGGTCTTAAAAGTTGCCAAGGTTGGACACCCCTGACTCTAGTTATCAAAAGTCTTGTCAGGCTCAAAACCAAGAATGTCACAGGGTGATCCTTGTGTCCAATCACACTGACTTTGCCAATAAAGAATTCTATTCTATTCTATTCTATTCTATTCTATTCTATTCTATTCTATTCTATTCTATTCTATTCTATTCTATTCTATTCTATTCTTTCTATTTATTTATTTATTTATTTATTTATTTCATAAATACATAAATTTTCTTGAATTTTAAATTTTAAACGACAGCAATCTACTAAAAAAATTCACTCAAATGAGAAATATGCCAAAGAATAAAATAATACTATACATATTTTTAATGTATTATATTTGTAAATTGTACTTATGTTGAAATTAAAAAATCTATATATTACAATACTATTTTTGCGTTCTATGAAAATTTTTGTTGCTCCATATAGACCAAATTTTTAATCAGGAACCCACCCACCCCCGGTTGCTCAAAATAGGCCAAATTTTTAATCAGGAACACCCACCCCCTCAATGGTGTCCCTCTTTACCAATGTTAAAATCTGGTCACCTTAACTTTGCATTACATAAGAGAAAGATGTCAAGTTAATAATGTAGTGAAGGAAATTAGGGCAGTTAAAAAAGACATTTTTTAACAGTTTATTTATACATGTTCACATTACATATATAAGTGCTTAGTGAACAGCGTATTGTCTGGATCAGTTTATTTTTATACAATAATACTTTTCCCACTCCTAATTTCTACCCCTACTGTCCAATCATTTATAAAACAAGTCCCATGTTCGAAAATACTCTGTATCTTCTTTTTCTTTTTCTTTTAATGTCAATCTATCCATTTCTGCACAATCTAAAAAAAAAGTTTAGTTACATCATCCTTTGTGGGCGTTTCCTCATTTTTCCAGTACTGTGCATATACAATTCTTGCTGCTGTCAAGACATGTGATATTAAATATAGATTCCCTTTATCATACTTTTCAGGTATTATGCCTAGCAATAATATTTCTGGTTTATAATCTATATGTTGTTTTAACATTTTTTCCAACCATGTACGTATGTATTTTGGTCCAATATCTCTTTGTTTTTACACATGTCCACCACATATGATAATACGTCCCCGGTGTCTGGTTACATTTCCAACATTTGATGGACATACCTTTAAACATCTCTGCTAATCTTGCTGGTGATAAATGCCACCTATAGAACATTTTATATAAAATTTCCTTATATGCAGTTGCCATTGTCAACTTACAATTTCTTTCCCAAAGCTTTTGCCATTCATCTAAATCTATTGTATATCCAAAGTTCTTTGCCCATACTATCATTGTTTCTTTTACCTGTTCATCTTCCCTTTCTAAACTTAACAAGAAGTTATATATGTATTTTATCATTTTTTTATCTAACATTATTTGGTCAAATGTTGTAGGTTCTTTGTAAAAACCATAATCCTTAATGTCTTTATCATATCTCGATTTTATTTGCATATACGGCCACCATAATAAGTTCACACTCTGATTCTGCAATTCTTGTTGAGTTTTAAGTTCCCCTTCCATATTTGTTTGGAAGTTGCCACAAAGAAGAGGGAGTCAAACTATTCTCCAAAGCACCTGAGGGTAGAACAAGAAGCAATGGGTGGAAACTAAACAAGGAGAGAAGTAACTTAGAACTAAGGAGAAATTCCCTGACAGTTAGAACAATTAATCCATGGCACAGCTTGCCTCCAGAAGTTGTGAATGCTCCAACACTAGAAGTTTTTAAGAAGGTATTGGACAACCATTTGTCTGAAGTGGTGTAGGGTTTCCTGCCTAAGCAGGGGGTTGGACTAGAAGACCTCCAAGGTCCCTTCCAACTCTGTTGTTGTTGTTGTTGTTGTTGTTGTTGTTATTATATTATTTATATTTATATTTATATTTATATTTATATTTATATTTATATTTATATTTATATTTATATTTATATTTATATTTATATTTATATTTATATTTATATTTATATTTATATTTATATTTATATTTATATTTATATTTTAAGATTTTTTCCAGATTTACTACATTTGGATGTATAAATGCTTCCATTGTTGAGAGCCAAACTGGAATTTTAATGTAAACCTTTGCTTTCACTTTTTCCCATACTGAAAGTAGAGCATTTCTTTTGTAGTATCTTTGAAAATATCTATGAGTTTTGATTTTGTTATAAAATAACATAAAAAGCATACCATCCTAATTGGAGATCATGGCCTTCCAAAAACAGTAATCTTTTATGCCCAAGCATTATCCATTCCCTCACCCATGTTAGTACAGCTGCGTGATAATAGAGCTCAACAAAAAAGAAAGCCAAATTTTGGAGGTTTCCTGCCAAAGCAAAGATGGAAAGAAAACTGCAAGATGTAGCATTCCCAACTTGCCCTAAAAAGAAACACCTTTTGCAATGAAACCGCTTTCCTTTAGAATGGAGAATAATGGGGAAAAATGTTTCTGGATTGACGATAGATGTGATAGAAAAATCTATCTCTTTCATCTGTTGCTTGTGTGCAGAGTCCACTTCTATAAAGGTCAATGTTAGATGGTACCTCCAATGGTTAGAACTTGAAAGTTGAGGGTTTGCTATGCTACTATTCCTTGGTTGACTTGATTCAGTGTGCTCTTTGTCTTCCAGAAACCAGTTGATTAAAGTATTCATATGTTGCCCTGGTTGATCTTAATTTTTATGTTTAGATGGCACCGTCTTCCAGATGTACAGAAAGTTGTTACCCAGGACATGCCAAACTCATTAGAGAGGGTGCCCCAGTTTGCTGCTATGACTGTTCTCTCTGTATGGAGGGAACATTTTCTGTGGAAGAAGGTAGGTGGCTTTGGAGAAAAAAAAAGAATTGAGAAGGCAATCAAGATTCATTCCTGGTTTTCTGGGAAACATTTCTAAAAATGTCCCAAAAGTGCTTTTTCAAAAGTCAACTGGACTTTGTTTTTCCTTGAGGATGTTTCGCTTCCCATCCAAGAAGCTTCTTCAGCTCTGGCTGGATGGTGGGGAATGGAAGGATCCATCCAGCCAGAGCTGAAGAAGCTCCTTGGATGAGAAGCGAAACGTCTTCAAAGAAAAAACAGAAAGTCCAGTTGCCTCTTGAAAAAGCACCTTTGGGACAACCATAACCTGGATGGTTAAGAATCTCCACAGACATTTCTAAAAATATCTTCTTTCCTGCTAGTTATAGACCTAATCGCTAGCAGAGTTTACAATTACATTAAGTAAGAAAAAGTTCACAAACTTTTCAAGTATTTGCTACTATCACCCAATGATCACCTGTCATTATTTATTTTAATGGCCCCATCAGTGATGATGGGGCCATTAAAATAAATAATGACAGGTTGCTGCAATCACTCAATTTGTTGCCTTCTTTCTGGTTTCAGTAAAGAAGACATGTCCTATGAATGTTGATGATCACATTTTTCTTCAGCCTTTAAAGCAAATGATGATTATTTCTAATTAATGTTGGCTTTGAATATCTCTGGGCAGAAATATTGAAGTATTCCTTGGTCATGTGACAATCATCATGATGTCAGTCATGAGCTCCATCATGGGTTGTTTTTCCAGCCACAGGCCAGACTTAATGTGCTAAGAGCTACACTCCCTGATGAAGATGGAGAGAATACAAATCTCTATTTTTCTTAAATTAATGAATGATTTCAATTAATACCATTTCAGCCCACACTTCCAACCATTTTTTCCCACTTGTGAAATAGAGACCTCTGGTGGCGCAGTGGTTAGAATGCAGTATTGCAGGCTAACTCTGCCCACTGACAGGAGTTTGATCCTGTCAGGGCTTGAAGTTGACTCGGTCTTCCATCCTTCTGAGGTCAGTAAAATTGGGATCCAGATTTGTTGGGGCAATATGCTGACATTGCAACTGCCCAGAGAGTGCTGTAAAACACTATGGGGCTGCACGGTTGGAACGATCCAATGAGTGAATTTAATATAAGTACCCCAAAAGCACCCCTTTCCATTATAATATATGGAAGGCAATGACAACAACATCCCAATAGTAATTAAGCCATTTAAAGATCCAGATTTCTGCCCATCTGATGCCTCCTGTAGAATTCAAAACACAATGTTGCACTACACTTTTACATTTCAGGTGATTCAGACCCACGTTCCATACGGTTTCTTCAGTATTACTTGTTCATTTATCTTTCATGAATACATTTTCACACCATCCAACATGGTGTGAAATAATAACTAAGTACAGTGGGAAAGTATTTTCTAATATGTTCTCAACCTTCTTCAATACCCTCTCTCACTCCAGCACATTTAAAAACATATTTTAGGTATAGTAGTAGTAATTCTTTCATGATTCTACAGCTGCAGAAACAGATACATGCTAGCAAATGTTTTTCAGATGCAGCCCATTGCAGCAAGTGTCGGGATGACCAGTATTCCAATGAGAAGCGGAATCAGTGTGTCCCCAAAAATATAAGTTTTTTGTCTTATGAAGAAATTTTGGGTCTCATCCTGGCTTTCTTTGCTCTTGTTTTGTCCCTTATCACTATCTTTGTCCTGGGAATCTTCATTAAACATCGAGAAACTCCCATAGTCAGAGCTAACAACCGGGACCTCACGTACATTCTTCTGGTCTCTCTCCTCCTTTCCTTCTTGACCTCCCTTCTATTTATTGGTCATCCCAAGAAAATGACTTGTTTTGTTCGACAAACCATTTTCAGTGTTGTTTTTTCTGTCGCTGTGTCTTCCTTGCTGGCCAAGACTGTCATGGTGGTGGTAGCATTCCTTGCCACAAAGCCAGGCAGTAGGATGAGGAAGTGGCTTCGGAAGAGTCTGGCAAACTCCATTGTCTTATTGTGCTCTGGTGTTCAGGTATGCATCTGTATCATATGGCTGGGAATCTTCCCCCCATTCCCAGATTCTGACTTTCATTCCCAACCAAGACATATCTTGAGGCAGTGCAATGAAGGCTCTGTCACCATGTTCTACTCTGCCCTTGGCTATATGGGTTTTCTGGCTGCTATCTGCTTCTTGGTGGCCTTCCTGGCTCGAAAGCTGCCAGGGACTTTCAATGAAGCCAAGTTGATCACCTTCAGCATGTTGGTTTTCTGTAGTGTTTGGATCTCCTTTGTCCCCACCTATCTGAGCACCAAAGGAAAATACATGGTGGCTGTGCAGATCTTCTCCATCCTGGCCTCCAGCCTGGGTTTACTAGGCTGCATCTTTGTCCCCAAATGCTACATTATTATTCTGAGACCTTCCATGAACACCAAGGAGCATATGATGATGAAAAACAATGAGGGCTCCTGATGTTGGTGCTTTTTTTTACAGCTTACAGGTAGTATGAAGTAATGTATCTTGGAAGTAATTTTTTATGTGTTGTAGCTTATCTTTCTTCATTCCATGTGAATTTTGAATGCTGATAATTGACTAATAAAGATAATTGACTAATAAAGTTGAAACAACTCAACCACTTTCAAGTTCTTATATTCTTTACCTTTTGCTATCAAAATTCATCTTAAATGATTACCATTACTGAAATTAAGCCAGATAAACTTTTATCAGAGATGCTCTGCATGTTGTAGTTTTAGAGGAAGTCAAGGGCTATGGCTAATTATGATGAGTGTTTCTATTACTATATTTTGAGATTATTTTTTATTTGCTTGAAATTTATTCTGAGATTTTAAAATTTTTTATTAGTTTCAAATATATATTTGGCTGAAGGACGGGTGACAGGGTTGCAGGAAAACAAGTCCCACTGGGAATTGTAACACATAATTTTCCTCCTATCTTTTTTTCTTCTTCAGTAATTGCTTATATTTTTTGTTCATATTGGCAAGTAGGTCACAGATGGCTGATACGCACATCTCAAACTGATTTCTGCAAAAATTTTTGGTATCGCTCTGTACTCCACTCTACATCTGTACTTTAGGGCTGGGTTTCTGAATCCAGACCCTCATATCTGACAGCCTCCAGCTCAGAGGTGGGTTCTTGCCGGAGCTGCCCGGTGTGCAGCTCCGGTAGGGAGCGGCCGATTGCGCAATTTGCACGCGACTGCTCTGGAGCCCTCTCTGCCGGTCCACCATGCGTGTGGCCATTTTTCCCTGTGAATTTTTGGCCGATTTTGCTTCCGCGCATGCGCGGAAGCAAAATTGCTCTAAAATCCCTCAAGGGGATGCGCGTGCGTGAGAGATTTTGGCGAGATTTTGCTTCTGCGCATGCGCGGAAGCAAAATCGCACTGAAATCTCACGTGCGCGCACGTCCCCTCGCTAGATTTTGGTGCAATTTTGCTTCCGTGCATGCGCAGAAGCAAAATTGCACGAGTGGGGCGTGCGTGCGTAGCAAGCATGCACGCGCCCGAAGCGAGCACGTGCACGCCGAAGCGTGGAGATGCGCGTACAGTGCACCGGCACCGGTAAAGGAGCAACCCGCCACTGCTCCAGCTGATTTGAATGTTTCTCAGCCATGTCAGGTCTGAAGTCGCCAAATAGAAAGAGAAAGAGACCTGTCTGATCATAGCTTATTCCCTGACTCTTGTTTTGGCATTCTCTGCATTATCTTAGATTATCAAGGAAGAATTTCTAGGAACTTTGCCAACTCTTGAAAAGACCAGTAGGGTGGAGGCAGTCTGGATCTCCGGGGGTAGCTGGTTCCAGAGGGCCGGAGCTGCCACAGAGAAGGCTCTCCCCCGTGGACCCGCCAGCCGACATTGTCTGTCTGACGGGACCCGGAGGAGACCGACTCTATGGGATCTCACTGGTCGAAGGGAGCTGTGCGGTAGGAGGCGGTCTCGGAGGTAGCCTGGTCCTGAGCCATGTAGGTCTTTAAAGGTGATAAACAACACCTTGATTTGTGCCCAGAGACCAATTGGAAGCCAGTGCAGCTCGCGGAGAATAGGTGTAATATGGGTGTACCTAGGTACACCCATGATAGCTCGCCCGGCTGCGTTCTGGACTAATTGTAGTCTCCGAACACTCTTCAAGGGTAGCCCCATGTAGAGCGCATTGCAGTAGTCTAACCGTGAGGTGACAAGGGCATGATTGACTGTAAGGAGAGCATCCCAATCTAAGTAGGGTCGTAATTGGTGCACAAGACAGACTTGTGCAAAGGTCCCCCTGGCCACAGCTGTCAGATTTCAGATTTCCCCCTGGCCACAGCTCTAATTTCAGCTGTGGATCTAGGAGGACACCCAAATTACGGACCCACTCTGAAGGGGACAATTTCTTCCCCCCCAAGAGTCAGGGATGGACAGTTTACCTCATCCTTGGGAGGCAGTACCCACAGCCATTCGGTCTTGTCTGGGTTGAGTCTGAGTCTGTTGACTCCCATCCAGACCCTCACAGCTTCCAGACACTGGTCCATCACATCCACTGCTTCACTGAATTGACACGGGTTGGAGATGTACAACTGGGTATCATCTGCATATTGTTGATACCTCACCCCGAATCGGCGGATAACCTCACCCAGTGGTTTCATGTAGATATTGAAAAGGAGGGGAGAGAGAACCGAGGTTCTCTCAGAACCGTCTGAGGTACCCCGCAGACGACTTACTGACCCCTTGCATCCTGGACATAAATTGTTTCAACTCCTACCCACAAAATGACGCTATAGAGCACTGCACACCAAGACAACTAGACACAAGAACAGTTTTTCCCCGAACTCCATCACTCTGCTAAACAAATAATTCCCTCACCACTGTCTAACTGTTCACTAAGGCTGCATTACTATTACTATTAGTCTTCTCATCGTTCCTATCACCCATCTCCTCCCACTTATGACTGTATGACTGTAACTTGTTGCTTGTATCCTTATGATTTATATTAATATTGATTGTTTTCTGATTGCTTATTTATACCCTATGACAATCATTAAGTGTTGTACCTCATGATTATTGACAAACGTATCTTTTCTTTTATGTACACTGAGAGCATATTTATTTATTTATTTATTTAAATGGATTTCTATGCCGCCCAACTCCCGGGGGACTCTGGGCGTCTCACAACATATCAGAATCCATTCCACAGTATAAAAAATACAATAATTAAAAAGTACAAAAATTAAAAAGAGTATCTCACATTCACAATCAAGGGGGGAGACCCATATCTAGTCTAGTTGGTCTCACTTTCACCCCGCCTGCCGGAAGAGCCAAGTTTTTATTGCTTTACGGAAGGCCAGCAGGGTGGGGATAGTCCTGATCTCTGGGGGAAGCTGGTTCCACAGGGAGGGAGCTCCCACAGAGAAGGCTCGCCCCCTCAGCCCCGCCAACCGACATTGCTTGGTCGATGGGACCTGGAGGAGGTCAACTCTGTGGGCCCTGACTGGTCGTAGGGAGGTATGCGGCAGGGTGCGGTCCCGAAGGTAACCTGGCTGTGAGCCATGTAGGGCTTTAAAGGTTAAAACCAACACCTTAAATTAGATCCGGAGATTAATGTACAGCCAATGCAGCTGGCGGAGGATCGGTGTTACGTGGGTGTATCTGGGTACACCCACAACAGCTCGCGCAGCTGCATTTTGCACCAATTGCAGTCGCCGGACACTCTTCAAGGGTAGCCCCATGTAGAGCGCATTGCAGTAATCCAGCCGTGAGGTGATAAGGGCATGAGTGACTGTGAGAAGTGCCTCCTTCTCCAAGTAGGGTCGCAATTGGTGCACAAGACGTACCTGTGCAAAGGTCCCCCTAGCCACAGCTGAAAGATGTTGCTCCAATTTTAGCTGTGGGTCTAGGAGGACACCCAAATTGCGGACCCATTCTGAGGGAGCTAATTTCTCTCCCCCCCCCAAGAACCAAGGAGGGACAATTGGTAAGTCCTTAGGAGGCAATATCCACAGCCACTCAGTCTTGTCAGGGTTAAGTTTTAGCCAGTTCATCCCCATCCAGACCCTAACATCGTCCAGGCAGTGGCCCATTACGTCCACAGCTTCCCTGAATTGAGATGGGGTGGAGATGTACAACTGGGTATCATCAGCGTACTGCTGATACCTCACCCCATGTCGTCGGATGATCTCACCCAGTGGCTTCATGTAGATGTTAAACAGGATGGGCGAGAGGACCGAGCCCTGCAGCACCCCACATAGTAGGGGCCTAGGGCTCGACCTCTGCCCCCCTGTCAACACCGACTGCGTCCTGTCAGAGAGGAAGGAGGAGAACCACTGCAAAACAGTGCCGCCCACCCCCACCTCTCCGAGACGACGCAGAAGGATACCATGGTCAATGGTATCGAAAGCCGCTGAAAGCCGGTCAAGTAGCACCAGGATAGAGGAATAACCCCCATCCCGGGCTCGCCAGAGATCATCCATCAGGGTGACCAAAGCCGTTTCCATACTGTAGCCGCGCCTGAAACCCGATTGAAAGGGATCCAGAAAATCAGTGTCATCCAACAGCCATAGGAGCTGGAGTGCCACCACTTTCTCAACAACCTTCCCCGCGAAGGGAAGGTTGGAGACTGGACGGAAGTTCTTTAAATCCGCCAGGTCCAGGGAAGGCTTCTTGAGGAGGGGTCTCACCACTGCAACTTTTAAGGGCTGCGGGACGGACCCCTCTCTCAAAGAAGCGTTGACCAACGCCTGGAGCCAGCCGTGTGAAACATCCCTGGTGGCCGAAACCAGCCAGGAAGACACGGGTCCAATAAACAAGTGGCAGAGCTCATCGCTCCTATGGCCTTGTCTACATCCTCAGGAGTCACCGGTTCGAACCTATCCCATATAACAGGACTAAGGCCTGCCCCAGTCATCTTGGCCTGTACTGCCCAATCGGAGTCCAGGTCTGTCCGAATCTGAGTGACTTTATCCGCCAGAAACCAAGAAAATTCCTCAGCTCTGCCCTGCAAGGGATCTTCGCCTTCCTCCTTAGCAAGAAGGGTGCGGGTCACCCTAAAGAGGGTGGCTGGGCGGGAGTCAGCGGACGCAATAAGAGCGGAAAAATGCGAACATTTTGCCGCCCATATCGCCACTAAGTAAGACTTAATGAAAGTTCTTAAAAGTGTCCGGTCAGACTCAGCTTTACTAGATCTCCATCGTCGCTCTAGGCGTCTCTTGTGGCACTTCATCTCCCGGAGTTCCTCGGTAAACCAAGGAGCCCTCCTGGATCCGCTTCCACGGAGAGGTCGCAAAGGCGCAATCCGATCCAAAGCCCTCGCTGCTGCCTGATTCCAGGCCGCAACCAGAGACTTGGATGAACTGTGTACCAGGGATTCAGGTATTTCCCCAAGTTCCCTCTGGAATCCCTCGGGTTCCATTAGGCGCCTGGGGCGGAACCACTTAATCGGTCCCGCCTCCTTGCGGTGGAGGCGTGGTGCCATGAAATCCAACCTCAGAAGGAAATGATCTGACCACGACAAGGGTACTGTGACTAAACCCCTCAGCCTCAGATCCTCTCTCCACTGCCCCGAGAGAAACAATATGCACCAAAGACAAATTCCTTGTGTGTCCAATCACACTTGGCCAATAAAGAATCCTATCCTATCCTATCCTATCCTATCCTATATCTGACAAGCAAAGTCAATGGGGAAGCCAAATTCACTTACCAACCATATTACTAATTTAAAAACTGCACTGATTTACTTAAAAACTGTGGCAAGAAAGGTCATAAAATGGGGCAAAACTCACTTAACAAATGTCTCACTTAGCAATACAAATGTTGGGCTCAATTGTGGTCATAACTACATGTATTAGTTCTTACTATGCTGATCCTGCATTGGCTACTGATTGCTTTCTGGATACAATTTAAAACGCTGGCTTTAACCTATAAAGCTCTTTATGGCTTGGATATCAGAACAGACACAACTGATCAGATCAAAGAGAGAGAAATTGTTATTGACCCCATAGTTTTTGTGATGTTTGGGTAGCTGAAGCATGAAGGCGCTGCTTTGGGTGGCAGAATAAATTTTGTTGAATTAGACACCCAGTAAGAGATTAGGTTATTTGACAAATTTGATGCTGCCACCAGTAGAGGTCAGGCTTACTCCTTCTGTGCTGACGTTACAGAAGCTACTAAAAACAGAGTTGTTTCAAAGAGCTTACCATAGTATCATCAACTTCTATTTTTATTATTTGTATTCTTACGTTTACTTGTTGTTTTTATGGAAGTTTGTACTGTGGGTGTTTTACTTGGTTTTTATATTCTGTGTAAAGTTGCCAAGAGTCTTTTGGGATAGAAATGTGGTGGGATAGAAATGTGGTGGGATAGAAATTTGAAAAATAAAGAAATTAATGGTAAACGAATTATTTTTAAGTAACATAAACATACTGTAATAAAACTCTCATGGACTATGAATGTTAACATGCTTGTGAAGAAGGCATAGAAGAGGCTGTACTTCCTGAGAATGCTCAGGAAGATAAATCTATCTCAGCATCTACTGTTGTCCTACTATCGCAGCACCATTGAGAGTGTCCTGACATATGGCATTCTAGCATGGCATGGAAGCAGCTTGCAGCAGACAAAAAAGCTCTACAGAGAATCATTACAACTGTCCAGAATATCATTGGGCTCCGGCTACCATCCCTGGACAATATCTTCGCATCTCGCTGTTCTAGGAAGTTGCACAACATTCTCAGAGACTCTTCTCATCCTGCTTACAATCTTTTTGGACGGTTCCCTTCTGGCAGAAGATACAGAACAATCAAAACTCGGACCACATGCTTTCTGAACAGTTTTTATCCCAGAGCTATGATTGCACTTAACAATGAACTAAAGGGTCACCATCAGTGAGCTGTTGGACAGTATTGCTTGGTCTGTTGTGTGGATGTTTGGGTGGTTCAGGGTGTGGAATTTGTGGTGGATGGGGCGTGTTTTAGAGATTGTTATGTGTGTTGGGACTGGTCTTTAGGCGTTATGCGAATTTCGTTGTATGGGTAATACATTCTATATGCAATGACAATAATAATAATAAAGTATTTAATTGTATTTAAGTATTTATTTAGGTAGAAAAATACCTCAAACATAAGCAGACAAAGGCAGACCTCAGGCTCAATAACAATAAATACAGAATTGGTATTCAGCCGGTTCGGTCCAGTTCGGGCGAACCTGTAGCAGCAATTTTGAGTAGTTCGGAGAACTGGCAAATACGACCTCTGCTTGGCCCCAGCCCAACTGTTCCCTGTCCTATATTCCTTTTTTTTAGCTCTCTAACCACTGCGCCATCTTGGCTCATCATAAATATGAACCAGTTGCCAAGCATCTGAATTTTGATCACGTGACCGTGTGGATGCTGCAATGGTCATAAGTGTGAAAACCGGTCATACATCACTTTTTTCAGTGCTGCTGTAACTTTGAATGGTCACTAAATGAACTGTTGTAAGTTGAGGATTACCTGTAATGCTCCCTATTCTATTCTGATCAGACTTTCTCTATAGTCACCGTACTCAGTATTGGGTACTTCAGTGCCTGGAAGAAATCAGCAATCCAGTGTTGAGAAAATTGCCCTGAGGCCTCATTCCTTCTAGAGGGACCCTTCCCCTTTTAACTGATTAACAGAATAACAGAGTTGGAAGGAGCCTTGTAGGTCATCTAGCCCAACCTCCCACCCAAGCAGGAGACCCTACACCATTTCTGACAGATGGCAGTCCAGTCTCTTCTTGAAAGCTTCCAGTGATGAAGCTCCCACAACTTCTGAAGGCAAGATTATCCAACAATGCCCCATCTGTCTTCTGCTGTCGCTTGGGTGAGGCAGACCCTCCGAATCGGGGAACCTCTCCCAACCTCCAAACAGAGCAACCACCTCTTCCAAGTGGACTATTCTGAACTGGCTCTTCCTGCTTCCAAGCAGCTTTCCCAACTTGGTGTTCTTCCATAAACTGCCTGGGCAGGATGGATGTAGTCCTACTCCTCCTTGGCAAAGCAGGGAAGCCAAAAGCTTTTCATCTCACCCTTTCCTGGGTCAAGGACCTCTTTGGACCTTTGGTGACATGATAGCAGTGTTCCAATATCTCAGGGGCTGCCACAAAGAGGAGGGGGTCAAGCTATTATCCAAGGCACCTGAGGGCAGGACAAGAAGCAATGGGTGGAAACTAATCAAGGAGAGAAGCAACCTAGAGCTAAGGAGAAATTTCCTGGCAGTTGGAACAATTAATCAGTGGAACAAATTGCCCCCAGAAGTTGTAAATGCTCCAACACTGGAAGTTTTTAAGAAGAGATTGGATAACCATTTGTCTGAAGTGGTGTAGGGTTTCCTGCCTAAGCAGGGGGTTGGACTAGAAGATCTCCAAGGTCCCTTCCAACTCTGTTATTCTATTCTATTCTATTCTGTTCTATTCTATTCTATTCTATTCTATTCCATGCTATGCTATGCTATCTAGGAGAGAAACAACCTAGAGCTAAGGAGAAATTTCCTGACAATGAGAACAATTAATCAGTGGAATGGCTTGTGTCCAGAAGTTTTGAATGCTCCAACACTGGAAGTTTTTAAGAAGAGACTGGACAACCATTTGTCTGAAATGGTACAGAGTTTTCTCCCTGAGCAAGGGGTTGGACTAGAAGACCTCCAAGGTCCCTTCCAACTCTGTTATTCTATATTTTCTATATTCTATATGGAAGATGAGAGGAATTAATGGCAAAGAACACAGTTACAATGGGGATGAGAGCATTAGGCTGAAATAAGGTTCTTAGGCTCCCAGATCAAGCCTAAATACAGATAGTCCTTGATTTATGACCACAATTGAGCCCAAAATTTATGTTGTTAAGTGAGACATTTGTTAAGTGAATTTTGCCCCATTTTACGACTTTTCTTGCCACAGTTGTTAAGTGAATCGCTGCAGCTGACAGACCAGTAACCTGGTTGTTAACTGAATCTGGCTTCCCCATTGACTTTGCTTGTCGGAAGGTTGCAAAAAGTGATCACGTGACACTGGGACACTACAACCGTCATAAACGTGAGTCAGTTGCCAAGCATCCGAATTTTGATCCCATGATTAGGGGAATGGTGCAAAGGCCATAACCATCAAAAACGGTTATGTCACATTTTTTCAGTGCCGTTGTAACTTTGAACGGTCACTAAATGAACTGTTGTAAGTCGAGGACTACCTGTAAATTAAATTAAGTTGGACTTTAAAGAAGCCGGATAGGAAAAAAATACTGTAGTGACCTCTTTGAACTTTGGTGTTGGAGAAGACTCCTGAGAATACTGGGCAGCCAAGAAAACAAACTGACGGATCATCAAAACAAACCAACTCAACCAACTCTCACAAAGGCCAGGTTCAAATTATCCCATTTCAGAAACATTCTCCAAAAACCCAGCTCTCTGGAAAACTTCTAATCCTGGAAAGGTGGAAGGAAAGAAAAGAAGATGACAAGAGGAATGGAGAGCGTCATTGGGAGACTTGAAAGAAGCGGTTGGGGATAGATTGTCCTGGAGAAAACAGAATAGAATAGAATAGAATAGAATAGAATGGAATGGAATAGAATGGAATGGAATGGAATGGAATGGAATGGAATTCTTTATTGGCCAAGTGTCATTGGACACACAAGGAATTTGTCTTTGGTGCATATGCTCTCAGTGTACATAAAAAGACAAGATACATTTGTCAAGAATCATGAGGTACAACACTTAATGATTGTCATAGGGTACAAATAAGCAATCAGGAAACAATCCATATTAATATAAATCGTAAGGATACAAGCAACAAGTTACAGTCCTGCAGTCATAAGTGGGAGGAGATGGGTGATAGGAACGATGAGAAGACTAATAGTAATAGTAATGCAGACTTAGTGAATAGTTTGACAGTGGTGAGGGAATTATTTGTTTAGCAGAGTGATGGCTTTCGGGGGGAAACTGTTCTTGTGTCTAGTTGTCTTGTTGTGCAGTTGCTTTATAGCAGTGATGGCGAACCTTTTTTCCCTCGGGTGCCAAAAGCGCATGCACGTGCACTATCATGCACATGCGAGTGCCCACACCCATAATTCAATGCCTGGGGAGGGCCTCTGGAGGCCGGAAACAGCCCATTTCCCGACTTCCGGTAGGCCCGGTAGGCCCGTTTTTCGCCCTCCCCAGGCTCCAGAGGCTTCCCTGGAGCCTGGGGAGGGCAAAAATGCCCCCCCGGAGGCCCTCCGGAAGCCTAAAATGCCCTCCCAGAGCCTCCGCGTGAGCCAAAAATCAGCTGGCTGACACACACATGCACGCTGGAGCTGAGCTAGGGCAACGGCTCGCATGCCAGCAGATATGGCTCCGCGTGCCACCTGTGGCACGCGTGCCATAGGTTCGCCATAACTGCTCTATAGCGTCGTTTCGAGGGTAGGAGTTGAAACAATTTATGTCCAGGATGCGAGGGGTCAGTAAATATTTTCACGGCCCTCTTTTTGACTCGTGCAGTATACAGGTCCTCAATGGAAGGCAGGTTGGCAGTAATTGTTTTTTTCTGCAGTTCTGATTATCCTCTGAAGTCTGTGTCTGTCTTGTTGGGTTGCAGAACCAAACCAGAGCGTTATAGAGGTGCAGATGACAGACTCAATAATTCCTCTGTAGAACTGTATCAGCAGCTCCTTGGGAAGTTTGAGCTTCCTGAGTTGGCACAGAAAGAACATTCTTTGTTGTACTTTTTTGATGACGTTTTTGATGTTAGGTGACCATTTTAGGTCTCAATGTAGGTTATCGGGAGTCAAAAATGGCTTGATGGAATGTAATCAGAGTGAGAATTACTTTTTGAGAGGTTTGGTACCCTAGGCCAGGGGTGTAAAACTGGCAGCCCGCAGGCCGGATGCGTCACAGGCAGGCCACACCCACCCCAGCTCCGCGAAGGGGAGAAACATTGTGATACATCACGTGAAAGCAACATGATGCCGCGAATTTGACACCTGTCCCCTAGGCTATGGACTGCCTCTGTGTACAAAATAAAAAGAGAAATGTGCCAGGAAGCCTTCAGAATCACTTTCATGACATCCTTGCTATCATGCTCTTTGGGCCTAGTTTTCCAACTTCCAAACTTTAGAAGCCCTATGCCCTGGTGGTTCTGCCATTCAAGTACAAGGCCGTGGGTAGCTGTGGTGGCCTTTCCAAAGCATATGGCTCTTATGTAAATGACAAACCCAATCAGGTATAGTTCCAATATCTCAGGGGCTGCCACAAAGAAGAGGGAATCAAACTATTCTCCAGGGCACCTGAGGGTAGAACAAGAAGCAATGGGTGGAAACTAAACCACGAGAGAAGCAACTTAGAACTAAAGAGAAATTTCCTGACAGTTAGAACAATTAATCTGTGGAACAGCTTGCCTTCAGAAGTTGTGAATGCTCAAACACTGGAAGTTTTTAAGAAGATGTTGGATAACCATTTGTCTGAAGTGGTGTAGGGTTTCCTGCCTAAGCAGGGGGTTGGACTAGAAGACCTCCAAGGTCCCTTCCAACTCTGTTATTCTATTCTATTCTATAGTGAGAATTTTAATAATCCATAATTATAGCAGATTCTTTCTGCCTCGAATAGCTGACTAGAGCAAGAAACCCATGTTGCCGTCAAGAAGATACATTTTAATAAAGATAGCCACAAAGATTGCTGAAAGCATATCTCCGCTAACCATCAACTAATATATAGTAAGTATTTAGGCAAGACAAAATTAACCAGACAAAATTAACCAGACCAAAAAAAAATACCCAACACCTGTTCATTCACACATCCCCAAGTAGCAATAGCACTTAGACTTACACACTGCTTCATAGTGCTTTACAGCCCCTTCTAACTGGTTTATGGAGTCAGCATATTGCCCCCCATAATCTGGGTCCTCATTTTGCTGACTTTGGAAGGATGGAAGACTGAGTCAACCTTGAGCCGGTAGAATCAAACTCCTGGCAGTGAGCTGAATTAGCCTGCATTACTGCATTACTGCATTCTAACCACTGCGCCACCATGGCTCAACCAAAACCCACAAATAGACACTGTTATGCAGCAATGGAAAGCTGAAAGAGACCAGGACAATTAAGGTTGACCTTTTGACAGAGTTACACACTAGAACCAGCAGCACACACACCTGTGCCCCTTAAACTCACACCAGGGGTGGGTTCCTACCGGTGCGCACCACTATGTGCGCACCGGTAGCAGCCCCCTGGTGACATAATTTTTATTGGAATTTTCGGCGATTTATTCGGGTTTGGATGGCTTCTCCTCGTCCTCTGCTTTGAAAAAAAGCCCTCCTTCCTGCCCTGGGGTTAATACCGACCTTTATTTCTTCATCCGAAGCACAGCTGAGCAGCTCCTCAGCTGTGTTTCACCCTGAAACATCCTTCTGAGCATGCACAAAAGTAAAATCGCTCAATGGGACGCGCGCAAAATGTCGCGATGCGCACCGGTAGCAAAGGTAACTGGAACCCTCCCCTGACTCACACCAAGGACCAGTCCCCTAAAAAATTACCTCTCTGGGCCCCATTTTCTCTGTAGAGAACCCCTCTGCTTTGGGGAATAAACAAATCTCCTGTCCTCACAGTATGTCTGGGTTTCATTTCGATTCGTTCCTGCACAACCCTGCCTCAAGTTGCAACCCCAGATTTGACGCAAGGAAGGATGCATTACTCACATCAGATTGTGACAGGCTTCAGATGACGTTGCTGACAAACTTGGAAAGTCCCATTGGCTGGATGTAGGGCTGGTCCTATATTTTAGGAGTGGCTTGACAAGTCCAAAAAAGCTATTCCACCTTTAGAAGATACTAGGGTTTTCTCAAGCTGGTGCGAGCCAGACAGTAGTGGGTTTCTCTTACTTTTGCTACCGGTTCAGGAACAGGAGCACGCGGGTGTGGGCATGCACAGTGCACACACGCAATGCTTCTGCACATGCGCAGAGCATTTTTGATTATGTCCAGGCAGGTGGGTGGAGCCTCCTGCCACCACCGCCACCACTACCGGTTCAATCGAACCGGTACAAACCGGTAGCAACCCATCACTGGAGCCAGACACAGAAAGACTTAGCTTTAGTTTTGTTCCATTGAGGTAGTTTTATTATTTAAAAAAATTAAAGTACAACTCTTTACTTTTAATCATATTGCTAACTCTATGGCTGTGCCTATTTTCTTTCTGCCTGCCTTAATCTACAGTTGTCCTATGGCTAGAATTTACACTTAGTCTTCCCTCTCATCCAATGTATGAAAGTCCATCTGTTCTGTTAAGTCTACTGTATGTTTGTATTCTTAGCTTCATATTTTCCTATCTTGAAAGCCTTTAAGTCTTTCACATTTCCCCAGATCTTTAACTCTTGTAGCAAAACAAGTCCATTTGCATTTGAAAACCCCTTTTACTTTTTTTTCTATGTACTTGTAGGATGGACTTTTCTCTCCCTCCCTTATCCTTTCTTTGTGCAGCTGTTTGGTGAAACTCTACACTTTTCCCCCCACTGTAGAATTGCTTTGGTGGTTTCTTTGCAGATGCTGGTAGGAATCTCCTCCTACTCCCACGTTTTGGCTAAGTCCTAGCAGGAGGTTGCTGTTGCATTGCTCTCCTTTGAATTAAAGGCGTTTTCCCAGTCTGCTTAGACTTGGAGACTTCACTTCCCCTTTCTCTACCCATGTGTTGGGTTTATGGCTTATGGTGAGAGGCATTTGCCAGTTAAGAAGAAGGTAGGACCAATTTAAAATTCTTTGCCAAATGGCGCTGAAGCTTTGGATTCGGGAGGGAAGGAGAAGCACCCACTCATTTGGGGGCAGTTCCACTGAAGAGGAACTGACAACTAGTAGTTTGGTTTAATGTTCAGGAATTATCTCATTTGTATGACTTGCTTCCTGTGGATTGCTTAGATTATGGAAGATGCAGAGGGTTACATGGTAATAGAACCTTCAAGACAAGTCTACACCAATGCTGATTCCAAGAAGGTGGAAGGTAATGATTGAAGTTTCTGTTGGCTTTAGCTGGCTATTTAATGATATAAATACCATTATATAGACCTTAATAAAGAGAGTTCACTTGGGGTGAAGAGTTACAGTAGCCTTTCCAATTTATTTAGTTTCCTTCTGGGTATGTTGTGATTACAGTATGACTCTGGAATGTGGGCAGGGTAGAAGTTTAGAGTTCTAAACTAGTTTGAAGAGTTTGAACTAATTAAACTAGTTCTAATTAGAGTTTGAAGAAAATTATGAAGATGCAAATTCACGACTGTCTCACCCATGAAGCTCAGCTTATGCTAATTCTGCAAGCAACACTCAATTATACAGGCAATGTATGAAGCAGATTGATGACTGGAGTTTCGTGACAGGGCTGTGGATCCGTTTATCAAATAGTTTGAAGCTTACATCAGGCTATCATGGAGTGTGAAGCCTTAATAAACAATCCATAATTGTGGTTTGTTAATGTTTATCTTATCTTAGCCATAGTCTGGTATGTCATCGGAACCCAGGTGAATGGCTAAGGAATGATTAAGCTGCTCTTAGTCTTTTTTAAAAAAATTGTTGAATTCAGAAATTTAAAACATGGTTGAGTGTTGTGTATGAAGATGCGCTTAGCCTGATGTATTCAGTTCATTGATAGAATATCATTCATCTTTTCAGGTAGGTCTAAAATTATGGCATTTCAAATCTTTCCAGAACTTGCAGAATTGCCAAAAAATCATTCCAATCAAAGCTATTTTTGGTGAAAGGAGAGGCAGTCATTTTTAAAGTCAGTTACTTCTTCCTATGCTAGATTTAGTTTAGGGTTTCCCACATGTTCCCACATGCTTTTCAACACATCTTCGCCTTACAAACTAAACCCACAAACCATAGTTTACAAATCACCTTGGCTGCCAACAAGCAGCCACACGATCTCTTAGTGTGCTAAGTACAGGTAGTCTTCAATTTACCACCACAATTGAGCTCGGAATTTCTGTTGTTAACAGAATAACAGAGTTGGAAGGGACCTTGGAGGTCTTCTAGTCCAACCCCCTGCCTAGGCGGGAAACCCTACACCACTTCAGACAAATGGTTATCCAACATCTTTTTAAAAACTTCCAGTGTTGGAGCATTCACAACTTCTGGAGGCAAGTTGTTCCACTGATTAATTGTTCTGACTGTCAGGAAATTTCTCCTTAGTTCTAAGTTACTTCTCTCCTTGATAAGTTGCCGTCTGTTGCTTCTTATCCTGCCTTTAGGTGCTTTGGAGAATAGCTTGACTCCCTCTTCTTCGTGGCAACCCCTGAGATATTAGAACACTGCTATCATGTCTCCCCTAGTCCTTCTTTTCATTAAACTAGACATACCCAATTCCTGCAACCATTCTTCATATGTTTTAGCCTCCAGTCCCCTAACCATCTTTGTTGCTCTTCTCTGCACCATTGAGTTTTGTCCCATTTTATGACCATTCTTGCCTGAGTTGTTAAGTGAATCACTGCAGTTGATAGGTTCGTTGTTAAGTGAATCTGGTTTCCCCCATTGACTCTGCTTGTCAGAAGGTTGCAAAAGGCGATCACATGAATTTGTGGCACAGCAATGGTCACAAGTAGGAACCAGCTGCCAAGCATTTGAATTTTGATCACATGATCATGGGGATGTTGGAAAGGCCATAACTGAGAAAAACGGTCATAAGTCACTTTTTTCAGTGCCATTGTATCAATAGCCCTTAGAATTATATACCGCTTCACAGTGCTTTACAGCCCTCTCTCAGCGGTTTTACAGAGTCAGCACATTGCCCCCAACAATCTGGGTCCTCATTTTACCCACCTCGGAAGGATGGAAGGCTGAGTCAACCTTGAGCCTGGTGAGATTCGAACTGCCAAACTGCAGAAGTAGCCTGCAGTACTGCATTCTAACCATTGCGCCACCACGGCTCTTTAAACGGTCACTAAACGTACTGTTGTTAGGCCGAGCGGTACCTGTACAGAAGTACAGAATGCAAGTACAGTCCTTTAATTATTCTGCACCCAGAATAATCACCCTTCTATTTATAGGGTTCATACACTGTGTGTTAAACCATAACAAACCACAAATCACATAATATTGTGGCGTGTTTTTTTTAAACTACGAATACTCTGGGAAGGTAGCCATTGTGGTTTCTAAACTATGACTTACAGTTAACTGTTACAGCACTGTGTTTCACAATATTGTGTAGACGTCAGTTCCCAGAATTAACCACCTTAAAGCTGCCAAGGTTGGGAAACACTGCTATAGCATGTTTTTCTGTGTTTCCATTTAAGCTGCCTCCCAAAAATGGGTGGGGGAATTTTTGTATATATGTTTTGGTTGTGTTATATCAGTGATGGTGAACCTATGGCACGTGTGCCACAGGTGGCACACAGAGCCATATCTGAGGGCACGCGAAGCATTGCCCTATGTTAGCTCCAGAGCGCTGGCCAGCTGATTTTCGGCCTTCTTTTCAGCCATTTTTGCTCTCTCCAGGGTTCAGGAAAGCCTCCTGAACCCCGGGGACGGCAAAAAACAACCCAACAGCCCAACCGGAAGTTTGGAACCAAAGTTCTGGTTGGCCCGTTGGGCCGTTTTTCGCCATCCCCAGGCTTCAGGAGGCTTTCCTGAACCCTGGGGAGAGCGAAAAACAGCCCAACGAGCCTACCGGAAGTCCGGAGGCTTCAGTGAGGACTGTGCGCATGTCGGGGGGGGGAGTGCAGGGGGGTTGTGCACATGTGTGGGAGGGGGGCATTGCATTATGGGTGTGGGCACACGCACTATTGCATATGTGCATACCCTTTTGGCACCCAAGACAAAAAAGGTTCACCATTTATTTATTTGTTTGTTGTTTGTTTGTTTGTTTGTTTGTTTGTTTGTTTATTATTTATTTATTTATTTTGTGAGATTTATATACCGCCTCACAGTGCAAACACACTATAAGTGGTTTACACCAGTAAGCAATGTGTATTTATATTGCCCCCCCAACAATCTGGGTTCTCATTTTACCTACCTTGGAAGGATAGAAGGCTGAGTCAACCTTGAGCCGGTGAGATTTGAACCGCTGACCTGCGGATCACAGTCAGCTAAAGTGGCCTGCAGTACTGCCGCTAACCGCTGCGCCACCTCGGCTCTTATCACTGTGTTATATTGTTTTACTGTTTTTACTTTATGCGCACTGTTATTCTTGAACTTCTTTATAGTAATAAATATACTTCACTACAGGGTTCAAGGCAAATTTGGCTCTTGCTGATATTCTGGTCCACCCTGCTCATGAGAGTATACTACGGTAGTTTATTGGAGTGAGGCAATGAGTGGAAACAGTGGGAAACTGTTTTTTTTAAAAAACTGAAAACTTTCAAATTGGTGAATAAAATAAAAAGAAAGTATATAAAAAATGAATAAGGGTGAATAAAATAAAAGCAAGACCAGAAACAATGGGTGGAAACTAATCAAGGAGAGAAGCAATCTAGAACTAAGGAGAAATTTTCTAACAGTGAGAACTGTTAATCAGTAGAATCACTTGCCTCCAGAGGTTGTGGGTACTTCAACACTGGAGGTTTTTAAAAAGAGACTGGACAACCACTTGTCTGGAATGGCATAGGGTGTCCTGCTTGAGCAGGATGATCGCAGGACTGGAGACTAAAGCATATGAAGAGCGGTTGCAGGAACTGGGCATGGCTAGTCTAGCAAAGAGAAGGACCATGGGAGACATGATAGCAGTCTTCCAATATTTGAAGGGCTGCCACAGAGAGGAGGGGGTCAAGCGATTCTCCAAAGCACCCGAAGGACAGACAAGGAATAATGGATGGAAACTGATCAAGGAAAGATTCAACCTAGAAATAAGGAGGAACATTTCTGACAGTGAGAACTTTTAATCAGAAGAACAGCTTGCCTTCAGAAGTTGTGGGAGCTTCATCACTTGAGACTTTCAAGAAGAGATTGGACTGCCATTTGTCAGAAATGGTGTAGGGCAGGGGTGGCCAAACTATGGTTCTTTGAGGACCTGTGGACTTCAACTCCCATAATTCCTGAGCCAGCCATGCATGCATGGCTGGCTCAGGAATTCTGGGAGTTGAAGTCCACAGGTCCTCAAAGAACCATAGTTTGGCCACCCCTGGTGTAGGGTCTCCTGCTTGAGCAAGGGGTTGGACTAGATGACCTACAAGGTCTCTTCCAACCCTGTAAGGGCTAGAAAGCCTCCAAGGTCCCTTCCAGCTGTTTTTCTGTTCTGTTCTGAATATGTAGCCCAGAGGTAGCAGCGGCAAACCAGGAAGGGTACAGTATGTATGAATCATGTGGGCAAGGAAGAATTGGATGGAGGCAAAGGAGTGGCCAGGCAAGAGGAGTCATCTGATGAAAGAATGCCGGGCTGTTGGAGCACAAGTTCTGCCCCTCTTGTATTTGCAGAGTTTGTGGTGAAATGACACAGTGTTCTGTTTGTCTTTTTGACAAACAGAGGGCCGTGCATAAGCGCACCACTGTGCCTACCGTCCCTGTCTTGCTGTCCTATTGTCCTCATTTATCTGTACTTCTAAGCTTATGTTGTACATGTTTGACAAATAAATAAATAAATAAATAAATAAATAAATAAATAAATAAATAAATAAATAAATAAATAAATAAATAAATAAATAAATACCACCAAAATAGACACCCACAACTATGTCAAAGGATTGAGAAAAGTGTCCTTTCATAGCTGCAGCCTCTTCTTGCCTAACTTTCCAGGAAGAAATGTACCCAGTTATGCAATGTTAAGAGAAACTTGAAAGTCTGCCAAACCTGAAATGATTTTGTCAGAGCTGTTTCTTCGTTGACTAATCATTTTCGCTTCTTCCTTTATAGGAGAAGCTTCTGCTTTTTAAAGCTAATTCTCAAGGGAATGAATAATTTATATTGATATATATATAAAGAAATTATTCATCCCCTTGAGAAGAGAAAGAGAGAGAGAGAGAGAGAGAGAGAGAGAGAGAGAGAGAGAGAGAGAGAGAGAGAGAGAGAGAGAGAGAGAGAGAGAGAGAGAGAGACATACACATTGCAAACACACACATATAAATAAAATGTAGAAATTCTTCATCCCCTTGAGATTGATTTTGTGTGTATGTATGTGTGTGTACACACACGTGCGTGCACAGAGAGAGAGAGAGAGAGAGAGAGAGAGAGAGAGACAGAGAGACAGACGGAGAGAGACAGTGACAGACAGAGACAGAGAGACAGAGACAGAGAGACAGAGACGGAGAGAGACAGAGACAGAGACAGAGAGACAGAGACAGAGAGACAGAGACAGAGACACAGAGAGACAGAGAGACAGAGACAGAGAGACAGAGACACAGAGAGACACAGAGAGACAGAGATTGTCGTTAAGCCATTTAGCTTATTGTTGGAGATGGCCATAGATGCTTCCCAACAGCACTGCCCTCTGTTAAAAAGCATTTCTACTACAGGTAGTCCTTGACTTATGACCACAATTGAGCCCAAAATTTCTGTTGCCAAGTAAGACAGTTGTTAAGTGAGTTTTGCCCCAATGTTATGACCTTTCTTGCCACTGTTGTTAAGTGGATCGCTGCAGCTGATCAGTCAGACACATGGTTGTTAAGTGAATCTGGCTTCCCCATTCACTTTGCTTGTCAGAAGGTCACAAAAGGGGATCTCATGACCCTGGCACCCTCCAAACGTCATAAATATGAGTTAGTTGCCAAGCATCTGAATTTTGATCACATGACCATGGAGATGCTGCAACAATCGTAAGTGTGAAAAATGGTCATTTAGTCATTTTTTCCAGTGCTGTTGTAACTTCGAACTGTCACTAAACAAACTGTTGTAAGTCGAGGACTACCTGTACTCCATAGTTTCCTTGGCTTCTCATCCATCAGAAACATTTCCATGGTTGAAAATGCTTCTTTAGTCTTTATTAGCGCTTGTGTTAGTTTTTATGTTATTTGTAAAACTTTTAATAACATCTAGAAAGACAGGCGGATGGATGGTAAGTAGGTAGATATTGGGAAGATAGATGAGAAGTAGGTCAGTGGTGGGTTCCTACTGGTGCTGTGCTGGACACCGCACCGGTAGGAGCCTGGCAATGACATCATTTTTTGGCGCTTTTTTCCGGGTTCTCCGCATCCTGAGCTGTCGGAAAAAAGCCCTCCCACCCACCCTTGTTTCAATACCGACCTTTATTCTTCCTCCGAAGCACAGCTGAGAAGCTCCTCAGCTGTGTTTCGGCTTGTAATGTCGTCCTAAGTATCCACGGAAGTGAAATGGAACGCGAGTTCACTTTTGCGCATGCTCGCGATGCACACTGGTAGCGAAAATTACCGGAACCCTCCGCTGAAGTAGATGGCACATAGATTCAGTAGATTTCTATGGGAGGATTTCTACATGATGGCTTCCTTGGGGATCTAATGGAAGGCAAGGAGGCTGCAGAGAACACTTAGAGAGATGATGGGAAGACAGGATATTCAGACCAGTGGTGAAATCCTACCGGTATGCCCTGCTTTGGGCGTACCGGTAGCGGCTGCCGCCGGTGGTTCGGAGAACCGGTAGTGGCAGCAGCGTGAGGCTTCGCCCACCCACCCGGATGTCACCATTTCTTGTTTTTAACCCTCTGTGCATGTGCAAAGCCTTCTGCGCATGCACAGAGGGTGAAAAGTTGCACGCAATGGTGGTGTGCGTGCGCACAAAGCGTGTGCTTCCGAACCGGTATGGAAGGTAAATAGATTTCACCACTGATTCTGACCTCCCAATCTTTGGCCACCTCATCATAACTAAATAACCACAATAAAATATTTATCGTGAAATGTTTTATATGAACACATCAGAACTTCACTGAAATTCTTATCGCCTTTGAAATGGCAAAAAGAAACAATTTTCTCATCAAAATGAATCGGTTAAAAAAGGGTAAAGGGGTCCCAGCAGATTTTACTCCGCTAGTCATTGCCGACTGTAGGAGGTGGTGGTCATCTCCATTTCAAGTTTATTGAGCCAGCACTGTCCAAAGACATTTCCGCAGTCATGTGGCCAGCATGATGTCATGGAGTGTTGTTACCTTCCCACCTAAGTGATACCTATTTATCTACCTCAATTTGCATGCTTTTGGACTGCTAGGTTGGCAGGAGGTGGAGCAAGGACGGGAGCTCACCCCGTCACTTGGCACTCGGGTCTCGAACCTGGGCTGCCGGCTTTTCAACTGACAAGCCCAGCATCTTAACTGCTGAACCACCACACTGTTTCATCAAAATGAATAACAGATTGAACAAATACGGATGCCCACTCTCAAACAGCAATATTTTGAATAGAATAGAATAGAATAGAATAGAATAGAATAGAATAGAATAGAATAGAATAGAATAGAATAGAATAGAATAGAATAGAATAACAGAGTTGGAAGGGACCTTGGAGGTCTTCTAGTCCAACCCTCTGTTTAGGCGGGAAACCCTATACCATTTCAGAGAAATGGTTATGCAACATCTTCTTAAAAACTTCCAGTGTTGGAGCATTCACAACTTCTGAAGGCAAAGCTGTTCCACGGATTAATTGTTCTGTCAGGAAATTCCTCCTTAGTTCGAGATTAGTTTCCACCCATTGCTTCTTGTTCTACCCTCAGGTGCTTTGGAGAATAGCCTGACTCCCTCTTCTTTCTGGCATCCATGCCGTGGCAGCGGTTCTTCTAGGAGGCTCCGTCCGGCCTGAATGCGTATCCCCATTCGATGATCCTAGGCTCCTGCCGCCCGTTCCCCCTCCCCTCAGCAGCTCAAGAAGCCTCGAACGTGCGAAAATGCCTGGGATCATCACTGCGCGTTCATGGCTTCTCAGACTGCTGAAGGGAGAGGAATGGAGATAGCCCCTGCCGCCCGTTCTTTCAGTGTCTCACACGCTCCCTCAGCCATCTTCCCCTGCTTGGACTCACTGTGGGGTAGGAAGGCAGCGCATGCGCAGTGCCGGAAGCCCAGCTTCTGGGCATGCGCAGAAGAAAATTTTAAAAAATGTTAAAATTTTTTTTAAAAAAAATGGTGGCGCCCAGGCACCGGCAACGGACTGCACCGGTACTGTGACATCACCAGCGGGCCACTACTGATGCTATAGAGTGGACCGCACTGGTAGGAACCCACCACTGGTGAGGTAGCTGTTGGGACATACAAACCACGGTTTACAGCCTGTTGTGATAGGTAATCCCAACCAATCATAGCTTTTATTTAACATATCATGTTTAAGCGTGCCAAAGGGTTAGAACATAGTGAGAACCTGGTTACTGGGAGGGAGATTTTATGACTGTTTTCACTCTTCGTAACTTTGCAAAGCCTTGGTGGAAAGTCCATGATGAAAGGTTAATTCCACAGGTCCTTCGAAATGCTGCAAAATCACACTCTGGATCATACTGGGAGGAAGCATTGCTTTGAATGTGGCCGTCATTGTTCTTCTGATAGGTAAGTATCTGAGGTCAGGAGGGGTTACAGAGATGGGTTACAGTGTGAGTAAGAGAGTGAGTAATGAGTTACACGGCAGTGTTTCCCAACCTTGGCAACTTGAAGATGTCTGGACTTCAACTTCCAGAATTCCCCAGCCAGCGAATGCTGGCTGGGGAATTCTGGGAGTTGAAGTCCAGACATCTTCAAGTTGCCAAGGTTGGGAAACACTGAGTTACAGAGATGGATTTAAACTGGGGAGATAAAAGTTCAAATCTTGACAAAACCCTAGAGCCCAGCCCCTCTCTTTCCACCAAATCCACTTCCCAGAGTTGGCATTGTGGGAATAAAATCTCATGTAGCCCTCATTAGCTCCAAGACTGTTCCCGATCCAATCCCTTAGTCCTTCAGTTTCTCAAAACACAACAGGTGAAGTTTTGACCATCAATAATGATTCCATGTCAGGAAATGCTTCATTGGTTGCGCTTCTGGATGTTCAGCTGATTCCACCAGTGGCATTCCCCTCACATGATCTTGCTGTTTTCAACAAAACCACTGTTGTATAACTGTGCGTTGAGCTCCACCCCTTTTACACATGCTGCTGATGACACATTGTCTGTACAAAGTGGACAGCATTTACAATGTAATGGCACAATGCTGCTTTGTGAATATACAGTATCTCTCTCACTCCCCCACCCTTCCATTCTGATACCACTGGCTGATTCCCACTAGGTAGCTACCACCTTCCCTGTTAATATCTTCCTTTTTAAATGTTCCTATATAGCCAGGAAGATTGTATTTCCTTGAATGTTTGGGGGAAACCAATCATTGGCCCTTTAAGGTAGAGCAGAATAGAGCATCGAAGTTTTGAATGCTAATATTAGTTTTTATTATATGGTTACAGTAACAGAATCTTGCAAAACTGAATGCATTTTCTCCCTCTCCTCCCTTTATTTTCATAAAATATAGGAAGGGTTCTGTCTGAGATGTTTTCTCAAATTGCATTTATGCCTGGGATTTAGATTTCTTTATCTGACCATTTCTTACTACATATTCCCCTCTGTTTAATAGCTACCAGGTCTGGGCTACAATTTTTTGTTTCTGTTTCAATTACCTTTATTGGCATCAGTTTCAGATTTGTAAAATCCTTTTTTATGATTGGGCATTTCTTGTAATCTTGCAAACCAAACCAAACTTATATTTTGTATTTTCATTTTATATGCAAATTGAATGATTCATGTTCTACTTCTCAGCCGAAATAATGATTGCATATACATATATATATGGTGTGTGTGTGTGTGTGTGTGTGTGTGTGTGTGTGTGTGTAGCATTTTTGCTGATAAATGAAAATAAAGGGAATAATATATATATATATATATATATATATATATATATATATATATATATATATATATATATATATATATATATATATATATATATATATATATATATAAATTTCCTATCGTATAACCTAAGCTTTTTAAAAAAGTATTTCAGACACGAAGTATTTTGAACCCATCGACTTCAACCAACTCATGTGGATTGATCCCAGGTAGCTTAATAGGTAATTTTAAATTACTTATTTCGGGGGGTGGGCTGTTGTTTTCTGAAGTCAGGATTTACAATACTGATAGCCATAGTAAATCAATTTAATTTATCCATAATATAGAAAAAAATACTGATCCAGTTCTCTATGAATGTCCTGGAAAAGACAATCATAGCAACTTACACTACAATATCATAGTAAAAGGCTGTAATCATATTACACATGGATTTATTTAGCTACCCTAATTTTTAAGTTTACACAACACACAAATCGAAACATTCATATTAGGGCAGAAGTTTTTACATCATACAGAAGTTCTGTGAACTCTGAGACATCATGATCCCAAGAATGATAAATGGATTTGTGAAATGCCTTTGGCCTAGGGTGCCCAGATACCTTTGATCCAAAATCAGGACAGTTTTTTAAAAATAGCACTTCTCAAGATAACGTTTATTACTCCAACAAAGCCAATAAAACATCATATTCACACGTATTTACTATTAGATGATATCTTGTTCAGCAAATTTTCGTCGCCCAAAATCTTTTTATACATTTCGCCACATGATGAAGAAGAATGATTTATTTTAATTTGAAGCAAGCATTTCACGATTTTAACATCCAATCGATTTCGATCGTCTGTCCACTGCTTCTTGCACAGAGAAAATACTCTTTCCACCGCCACGTTTGACGTAGGAATTGAAAAAAATTATGCTAACTAGAATTTTCAGATCAAAGAATTTGTTGCTTCGAAACAAAGTGGACCATTTTTTAACAATCGGCAAATTATTAAATTCGTCTGAAGAGGCTTCTAGCAACGAGTTCAACTCGCTAGTTTCATCAAACAATGAATCTTTCATGGCAATATCTGGCAATAAATATTCAGCTGACTTTTGAACTTCATCATATTTAATACTAGCTTTTAACAGCAGCCAATCAGTTGAGCAAGGATAATTGTCCAAGCTGAACCACTTATCAATATAATTAATAGCTGTTGTATAAAAGTCAATGAATTCGCCTTTAAGTTGATTGGCCAAATCCGGATCATCTAAACCTAGTAGCTTAGAAGCTGTAATGGCACCAAACGTACTTTCATTTAACATTCATCTTGATTATCCTAAAATTTTACAAAAGTTCAGGACAAATCAGGACGGGAACTTGAATTTCAGGACAAAATCAGGACATTTTCAGAATCAGGACAAGCTTCTAAAAATCAGGACAATCCTGATAAAATCAGGACATCTGGGCACCCTACTTTCGCCCCATAAATACAATGATTTCATTGGGATTATTAGGGCTGGACAAGAAATAAAGCTTTTTAATACCATAGATCAGTGATGGGGAACATATGGCACATGTGTCACAGGTTGCACGCAGAGCTATATCTGAGTGCACGTGAAGCGTTGCCCTATGTCAGCTCCAATGCACCACCTGATTTTCGGCCTTCTTTTTGGCCGTTTTTCACTCTCCCCAGGCTTCAGGAGGCTTCAGGAGGCTTTCCTGAACCCTGGGAAGAGCGAAAAACAGCTCAACGGGCCTACTGGAAGTCCGGAGGTTTCAGTGAGGCCTGTGCGCATGCATGGGGGGGGGAGGGAGCATGAGGGTTGTGCGCATGTGCATGGGGAGAGCATTGCATTATGGGTGTGGGCACGCACGCGTGCGCCCTTTTGGCACCCAAGCCAAAAAAGGTTCACCATCACTGCCATAGATCATAATTTAATTTATATATCCAATAAAACAGTCTTAAACTATTTTTTTTTTGCTTAACATTCCTAACATCATTTTCTGACAAATACACATTGAGACTGTTTTGCTTTTTAATAAACTCACTTAAGGAATCAAAATATACATCATTTTCATCAAATACTTGTCAAACCTTAGATTTATTTTTATGAACACTATTTGTAGCTTTTCTCTCAGAATCCAATAAAATCTTGCTTTATTTAAATTTAAATAATGCAACAAGACTTGAACATGTAGGGGAAGGGGTGTCCATGAATGCCCAATGTCCATTATAATTGAAATTACATTGATCTGCATGGAATTGCATCATTTGTGGGAATTTATATAATTTACATCACCTCCCCCCCAAAAAAAAATTAACTGGCTCAAAAGCTCTGGAAATAATGTTTTTGAGCAGTTGGAGAGCCCACCAGAATGTTGTCTGCAGCCTCCAGGGTCTGCTGAACAGAGAACTGAGACTGTATCATGCAGATTTTGAAAGGAAAAAAGTACCAAAGCACTGCAAATAAGTTCGCCATTTTGCTTTTCTCTTGTAGACTCCGTGACCTTTGACCCAGACACTGCTCATCGCCGCCTTGTCATTTCTAGGGATCGGAAAACTGCGACATGGGGAACGGAAGAACGACCACTTCCCGACAGCGATAAAAGATTTAGCCCACGGGTGTGGGTTCTGGGCCAGAATGGGTTTAAGTCAGGAAAACACTGTTGGGAGGTGGAAATAAAACACGATGGAGAATGGGCTGTGGGAGTTGCCAGGGAGTCAGTGAAGAGAAAAGGGTTGACCGATTTTAGCACCAAAGAAGGCATCTGGGCCATTGGAGAATATTGGGGGAAAGCAAATTACGTAGCTTTTACTGAGCCAAACACCAAGCTTTCTTTTGGAAAGAAACCCCCGCGGATTCGTGTGTTTCTGGATTACCTCTATCAAGAGGTGGAATTTTTAAACGTAGAAACAAAGACTAGCATATTCCTTTTCTCAAACGCATCCTTCTCTGGAGAAAGAATCTACCCCTGGTTCCGGGTTTGGAACGGAACTGAGCTGACGCTTCATCCCTAATGCCCAGCACTTAATTAAAAAGGGAGCTCCTTCTCAAGCCACTCTGCTGGCTAGGTATGGTGGGAGCTGTGTGGTCTCGCACGTTTGAAAGGTGGCCCTGTGGGATGTACTACTTGGGATTGTGAACGTTATGCAATTATGGCTCTTGCAGAAATGCTTACTTCAACCATCCATACATGACACTCTAACCTCCTTTCACCTACCTAATACCTTTAGGAAATTTTAGGAATTGTAGATATGTCACCAGTTTGGGGAACCCTGGTCTAGACTGTATTAAAGGTAGCAACCTAGTTAATCCTGGGCAGTCATAACAGTGAGAGATGCAGATATCTCTACAGATACGAGTAAGCTTTTGCAATTTCAAAGTGTGAGTCTTTCCAACAGAGGTCCGTTGTATTCCCACAGTATTCCCATCCCTATGGTCCATGATAATCACACAGGTTGGTTGTGGGGAAGAGTCTCACAGGTTGGTTGTGGTGCAAACGGTGGTTGAAATCTCACAGTATTTTGGCAGAATTGCTCAGGATTTCAGGTAGAACGTAAATGTTTTATGTTCCCATGAGAGACATCATGAGATCCGTGGATCACAGCAGTAGTGGGCATTACACTGCCAACTTGCTTATGTAACAATTTGTGATAAGGTTAAAGTTTGCATAAAGAAAAAAGGGCTAGGAATTGCCAACTATTCAATTTTTCAGCACCTTGAGTAGTCAAGATAGAATTCCATCCTTGAATCTTAGTGTGTGAAGATTCCTAATGCTATGAGCCACATATGATATTTCTTAAAGTTGGGCAGATATGTATTTGAAATACATTTTACCTAAGCCAAAATGAAATAAACCACATAATGACTTAGATGATTTGTGAATTCGACCATGTTCTAATATTGCAGTGATTTCAGTGGCTTGAACCCAATTTTCATCATATTTTTAATAATATTAATTTAGGGTGGCTTATAATAAAACCCTACCACTCCCTTCTCCAATCATAGAATCATTTAGTTAAGTTAGTTTAGATTCCTCATGATTCAATGGAAATTTCTCCAGGATTGACAAAACTGTTTCTTTGAATCCTTGCAAGCTCAATCAGATGTCACTTGTGATAGTATCTAGCCAACTTGTATCTGTTGGTCATTTCTCTATTGATTGCCTTCCATTTTTCTAAACATCAGGAAATACTTCCATGAATCTTACCTTTGTGTGATGTGCCCCCCCAAATTCTAACACAATCCTTCTAGTATTGAAACATCCTTGCAGTCCAAGGTGTTATCAACAATTCTCTCCAGCAAAATGTGGGTTCCTGCAAATGTATTAGGGACTGTATAATTCTAGCCTTCCAAACAGCTACTGAAATCTTTCAATAAGTGTATGTGTATAGTCATGCCACCATTGGAATTTTAGATGGAAGATGAACAGCTGACAGAGAGTGGGAGAGTGGCTCCGTTGGCTGTGGAGGAAACTGGGGAAGGGCAAAGCCAGGCTGGGCAGAGCATGGGAGAGGTACAACAAGGGAGAGGGGGTTCAGATGAAGACCAAGTCCCACCCCCTCCTCATCCTATGGCATGCAGGGAACAGAGCAACATGGGTTGCATGGCTTATGAGGAAGGAAAGGGCCCTGATTCCCTTCACAAGGCACACCTGGGGATGAACTTTAAAGGAGGCAGTTGGGAGGGGCGTTTGTTAGGAACAAACTCTGAATTCATCTGGTGTTGAGCATGTGGCCTTCGTTCCTGACACTCCTCCGGACTGTTTGAATTATTGCCGTGCTACTGTGTGCTTGTCTTGTTGGAATTATTCTTCCCATCTGGAACTCATTATCTTGCCCTGCTGGAGTGATTGATTGCAGTCATTCTGTTTACAGCGTTTGGACTGGAGTATCTGCAGGTTTGTGAGAGAGCTTTTCTCCAGGCCGGAGAGTAAAAGGGACGTTGGGGGGCAAAGTTGGTGCCAATACAGGGACTCATACCAGTTCTCTGGCTGTGTTGCCTTTGTGCCACGCCCCGGGTCATCACATATATTTGATGTATCACAAAGTTTGTAATTGCAGTAAAACATTTTCTGGGCAACTGTTGTCTTTTCTTTGGGGATGGCAATATAAAAGAAACTAGTTCACTATAAGAAGTTTCCTGAGTCAGAAGGAACCTTCATTCATGATGGAAATTGACTAAGAGTCTATTAAAACTTTCAGAAGAGGCAGAGATATCTGTTGAAGATCTACCCTTTTTACCTGCAACATAACCAAAAAGTGGTGAGGTTTTGATCATGTTCTTGCTGATGTTCCCGAGTTACAGGCATTATTTTCTTCATCAACATATACAGAATCTCTTGGAGTGGGCGGGCATAACAATACAGTGGACCCCAACATGCTCATCAATGCACTACAGGCTGTCCAAACGGTCCCATGTTGTGGTTTTATGTGTCGCCTAGTTTAGACATGACTAATTTACCCTTTAAACTAGTCGTGTCTAAATCGCGTGACTAGTTTATTGTATCACAAAATCTCCAGCCACACTTCAACGGGATTGTGCAACTCCAGAGATGTATGTTTGCATTTGCATGTGTTAATATTATATGCTTATATAGTTGTGGAAGTGCCTGTAATGGTCTATAATAGAAATAGCTTAAGCTATAGGAGAAAGAACCACCACAGCATGTCTGGGGAAGCTAAAGTTCACATATCTTCAAAGTGCCAAGGCTGAGAAACACTGCCGTAACCTGACAACAAAGGTGGCATTAGTACTCAGAAATTTCATTTCTTGTCTAGGCTACCTCAAAGGGTTGACACCACCTCTCCTTGAGATATCTGCTAGTCCCACCATATTGGATAGAGTAGGCCTGCTCCAGATCCTTTCCCTGCAATGTTGCCATTTAATGGGACCTTGGAAGATAGCCTGTCAGGGTTCCAAATAGCATCCAAAACTAAATCAGAGTCCGAGGCAAAGCATTCCTCAAAGTTCCAATTTATTACCAGAGCTATGTTGGCACATCTGTGAGAAACCTGAATCTAAAGCTACAAGGGTTTCTCCACCCAGTTTAAAGTTCATTCCCATGTTTCCACACCCACAAGTTCATCACGTTGACCAGTCGTCTTTTGCCAACATGTCCGTAACTCCCATCATCTTCCAGCCAGGTGCTGAACAAAGGATGACCTTGAAAACCTAAAAGGAATTTGTTATGGCTACATGTCTACATCGCTCATGCAACAGCCCCTCCCAAATTCCCACAGCAAGAATACATTCTAGAGCAGGGGGGCCCAAACTATGGCTCTTTAAGGACCTGTGGACTTCAACTCCCAGAATTCCTGAGCCAGGCATGCATGCATGCCTGGCTCAGGAATTCTGGGAGTTGAAGTCCACAGGTCCTCAAAGAGCCATAGTTTGGCCACCCCTGTTCTAGAGCATCAAGTGTGGCAGGCCAAAGTCTCTAATAAAATATGGCTTTGGCCTGACATAGCCTTTGCTATGACACCTCCCTCAAATAATCTGGAAGGCAACCAGGACCTGGTTCTGAGGTAGAATAGTGAGACCTTGTGAAAGGATGCTGGGATATCCTAGAACAGTGTTTCTTCAACCTTGGCTACTTGAAGATGAGTGGACTTCAACTCTTAGAATTCCATAACCAGCCATGCTGGCTAGGGAATTCTGGGAATTGAAGTCCACACAACTTCAAGCAGCCAAGATTGAGAAACACTGCAAAAAAGAAAGATTGAGATACTGGACTTTTAGTTTCTCTAAAGAACCGCAGTGGCACAGTGGTTAGAATGTAGCACTGCAGGTTACTTCTGCTGACTGCCAGCTGACTGCAATTTGGCAGTTCGAATCTCACCAACCTCAAGATTGACTCAGCCTTCCAACCTTTCAAGGTGGGTAAAATGAGGACCCAGATTGTTGGGGGCAATATGCTGACTCTGTAAACCACTTAGAAAAGGCTGTAAAGCACTATGAAGCGGTATATAAGTGTTATTACTATATAATGGCTTTATGTTTGTGCAGCTTTATTATAGTGAGCCACCTAGAATTGTGCTCTGAGATGAATGGCAATGCAAAAATTTTAAATCAATAGCCTCAATTTTCTGCAGGAATGCAAGGAGATTTACAAATATCCCCAGAATAATATGCCTGCAAGGTAGCTCAGACTAAGAGACAAAGGTTTAAAAGGCTGAAGTTGAAGCTACAGCAGAGTTAACCAACATTCTACCATGGTTTTCTGCTAAACCAGGCTGTAACTGATCCTTAAATCCAGTAATCAGGTTACACTTCCTTGATCCCAAACTAGATCCCTTTATTGTTCAAATGGAATATATATCCCTTTTCTAATGATATTCCTGTACATGATTTGTTCAAGAGTTCAGCAATGTCTTTCCACTATGAACCACACAGGTCAACAGCACTGATAGAATAAATGTTCAACTTACTTCCACAGCAAGGCTGATCTACGCTCTGAGAGTGCCAGCATTCAATGAATATCTCACTCCAGCTAAACCCAGGTGCACAATGGTGGACCTGCCATACAGGAAGGGGAAAGGGCATGTTTTCTTTCCAAATGACTCAGGGGGCTTTCTGACTTTAAGAGGACCATCAGCTTCTCCATCAGCTATCTTCATCTTTGCACCACAGATACCTTCCCTCTATTTTTTAATTGATCAATTTCATACTTCGTCTATTTCTGGGGCCACCCATGTTAAGGTTCTCGTGCCACGCCCTGTGCAATGATGCAACTTACAAAAGGAGAGAAGAATTGGAGAAAGGGAATGGCACTTACCTTGCCTGTGCTTCACCCTTCTCTCTCGCACCTCCTGGGCCCACCTCAGAAAATACGTCTAGCTGAATATTAGCATCTGTGGAAGTTCAAGATAGGCGGGGTGAGTGGGAGGCTCATCCACCACCATCCACCAGCATTGCTCAAAGGGGAAGCCGCATCCGCCTGTCAACTTCACCCCTACATTCCACCTGCCAATTTCCAGTGCTTTGAATCCATGAAGATTCACTAGATTCCTTTCACCATGACCACATTCGCACACCATTCGCCTCAACCACATTCAACATGTGCACCATGAATGGGTGTCGGACAGTGGTGGGTTCCTACCGGTGCGGTCCACTCTATAGCACCGGTAGCAGCCCACTGGTGACGTCACAGTACCGGTGCGGTCGGTTGCCGGTGCCTGGGCGCCGCCATTTTTTTAAAAAAAAATCTTTTTAATTTTTTAAAAAATTTCTTCTGTGCATGCCCAGAAGCCGAGCTTCCGGCACTGCACATGCACTGCCTTCCTACCCCACAATGAGTCCAAGCAGGGGAGGATGGCTGAGGGAGCGTGTGAGATGCTGAAAGTACAGGCGGCAGGAGCTATCTCCATTCCCCTCCCTTCAGCAGTCCGAGAAGCCACGAACGTGCGGTGATGATCCCAGGCATTTTCGCACGTTCGAGGCTTCTCGAGCTGCTGAGGGGAGGGGGAATGGGCGGCAGGAGCCTAGGATCATCGAATGGGGAGAAGCATTCAGGCCGGATGGAGCCTCCTAGAAGAATCGCTGCCGTGGTCTTGCTGCTCCCACTGCGGGGGGCTGCATTGCAGGTGGGCAATGCCCCCCCACTTCTCCGGCCGCTGTCAAGCTCCCGACGCCCACACCCACCCGGTCACATGGCTGGCAAGCTACACCCACAAAATAAGCCACGCCCACAGAGTGGTAGTAAAAAAATTAGGAACCCGCCCCTGGTGTCGGGTGCACCTGACTTGAAGGAATAATGACTTTGGGCACCCATTCTCTCTCTCTCGTTTCACTTCATGAATAGCAACCCAGCTTCTATGGGCTGGAAGATCCCTTTCCACCAGCTTGCAGCTGACAACATCTACCAGCATCTGTCTTGTGACATCCGCAGGAATTTGAAAGAGTTCCACCAGCTTCAAAGACCAACCTGCACTGGCTTCAGCTAGGTGCATTGGACTGATTTCCATGGGCTTCACTCCATGGGTACCTGCCAGTTTCAGGCAGCAAATTCATCTCCCACTCAGCAAGTCCAGCCATTATCACTAGCGAACTTGCCTCTTTTTTGTGAGCTGCTCCCTCATTTGCTTCTTCACTTCACTTCAAATAGTTGTGAAGCTCAAGACGCCATCTTGGTTGATCACCTGAAAAGATGCTGTTCTGGGTAAAAAACTCTCAAGTCATTCAAGAGCAATACCTGCTACATTTCAGGATAATTTTTATTTATTCATTTTATTTATTTATTTAGGAGATTTATATTGCCGCCTATTCGCACATGGTGACTCAAGGCGGCTTACAAAAATATAAAAACATCATATAAAACAATAAAACTAATAAATGATTCAAATATAATAAAATAATAAAATAAAATAACCCCCCACCCCTCGCCCCGGCGACAACACATCATACGAGCCATTTAATGGGCTCCATCCTGCTCTGCATTCCCCAGGCCCACTGGCAGAACCAGGTTTTCACTGCCTTCCGGAAGAGTGTTAGAGTGGGGGCCATTCTAATCTCTGGGGGAATGATATTCCAGAGGGAGGGAGCCACCACAGAGAAGGCCCTTCTTCTGGGTCCTACCACATATATCTCCCTAGGGGATGGGACCCTCAACATTCCCTGCCTCCCCGCTCTGGTGGGTCAGATAGATGTGACCGGCCACTGATTATAATGCCTTCTAAGTCCACACCTCACACTGCTGCACAGCACAACTCCCTCCTTGGCAAAAGGAGGAAATGAAGAAGGAAAAAAAGGAGAAAAGGAGAAAAATGTCCATCAACATTACAAAAAATTGAACTTTTCCTTTTGACCTCAAAGCCATGACCAGCATTTTATCTCCCAGAATATCTCTCTCCATCTCTCTCTTTTCCAAAAAACCATAGTCTTTCACTAGACTGCAACTGAGTAACAAACACAGCAAGCAAAGTCCTCGTCTGGTCATCCAAAGATTTGGTCTATCTATCCCATCCCCAATTATTCATATCCCCCTAGAAATGTTGATTCTGCAAAACCTGCCTTTGTCTCACCACCCTGGAAAGAGTCTAAAGAACAACTAAATTGGGAAAAATCCATCAATGTCAGTTGCACATGTATTCTCAGAATTATCAGTCTGGGCACTGAAGGCCTACAACAGAAGGCCTACAGCAATGCAGTTAATCTCAATTTGATAGTCCTAAGAGTGTCCTGGAAGTTCCTAGTTCATCTTCTAGACCAGGGGTGTCAAACTCAATTTAATTGAGGGCCGCATCAGGGTTGTGTTTGACCTTGGGGGTGGTGGTGGCCGGAGGGCATGGCCAGCTCAACGTCACTCATCGAGGTTCCATTTTCGGCCATGACAGCCCACCCGGACTGAGCGGATGAAATATACTAGGACAACGGTCATGAAGGTGGTCTCTGCAAGTGATGTGGTACGCTAAGAGCACGGCAAGACACGAAAGACGCCCTGGTCAACCACTGCGCCCAGCCCATCTCCAATTTCTCGATTCTTGTCCTGCTATTGGAGCAAGATGGAATCTGGGAAGAGAGAGTGAGGCTGACTATGCGCACCTCTCCCTCACTTTCATCCAATTCACGCGCAAGTCTTGACATCCCCCCCAAGTCCTGTGAAAAGTCCTGTGGTGATGGGCAAGCGACAAAGCAGCAGGTGTGGATACACTGGGAGCTGTAGCTGCGGACCTGCACACAGGCTTCTCAGGTCTATGATAGATGTTAAGGTCCTCTTCGAATACGATGGACGAACATCATCATCAAATTCAGTGTAGCCCTCTTATTTAAAATAGCATAGATCGAATATTGCAGATACCTGAGATGCCACCTATTCTGGCTTTCACGAATGAAGGTGAGATCTGAACCCAGATGTTCATTACTTCATTGACTACACCACATCAATTTCTTCTTTTTCAGAAATGTGTACCTGAACTGTTTCTGAATCAACGAACTTACCAACTTTCAGCAGGCACATTTCAGCTTGAAGAAACATATTCTTTTTTAAACCCTAAAGATACTTAAATCCTAATGATGATTGTGCTCAGCTGGACCAACAAACTAAATTGGGTGGGGGGGGGGATTTGACGTGAAATGAGAAAGTGATGGGAATCCCTGAATTTGTGTCCTTCCTCCTGTGGCTTCATTGGAGAGACCTTGGACAGTTCCCAACTGTTTTCCTTGCAAAGCCTAACTGCCCATTTGCTTTATATTTCTTCCCAGCCAATCAGCTACTCTCTCTATGTGACATCACAACCACTAACTGTCAGTGCCCAACTGTTACCCCCATGATGGACTATGCTGGATGGCAGTGATTAGTCTTTGACAGTACAACCAAATTGTTCCTTTTGAAAATGGCAGGGAGATTTGCACTCATTCTGGTACAATTTCTCACAAGTGTGGGTAGGATTTATTATCAACATACTTCCAAAGCTGGGTTGCTGTAAGCACTCTTAAGTGCCAACGTTCAATGAATATCTCAATCTAGGTAAAGCCAGGGCCACAGTTGTTGACTTAATACTTTCTCCAAATATGTGGCATTGGATTACGTGACACCCATTTGCAAACCTCTTATTTACCAACTTTCAGCAGGCACATTTCAACTTGAAGAAACATTACTTTTCAAATCTTAAATATAGTTAAATCCTACCTCATACTTCCCTTCGACCGGTTAGGTCCAGTGGTAGGTTCCTACCGGTGCGGTCCACTCTATAGCACCGGTAGCGGCCTGCTGGTGATGTCACAGTACCAGTGCAGTCGGTTGCCGATGCCTGGGCGCTGCCATTTTTTTTAAAAAAATTATTTTTAAAAAAAAAATTCTTCTGCGCATGCCCAGAAACCTGACAATTAAGTCTTTCCCCGTCCCTTCGCTTGAAAATAAGAAGCTCGCATTTGACACTTTTCCTTCGCTTTTGCCTAAAGCTTTCCAAAGTGGGCGTTTTCCGAAAGCTTAACCTTTTATACTGTTAATTTTATACAGTTTTATACTGTTATTCTTTAGACGAAAACATTGAGGACTGTTAAAAGATACTGTTCTTTTAACAGTCCTCAATATTTTTGTCTAAGGAATCCATGACTGAAACCAAAAATGCTGTATGAGACTTGCTTGTCTTTTAACTATAGCATTTTATGCATATAAAGGTTGCTGTGTTGCCATGGTGTAACACGCACTTTGTATGCAAAGTTTTTCATGTAAGGTATAAAATA